>OY735225.1:7483843-7496343 GCA_963457665.1 Thysanoteuthis rhombus
AGTACTGATGCCAATTTTCAAATCTGTAGACGAAACAGCACGGCCGGGAGCGCCTGAACAAGGGTAGAATCCCTCGTCATCTTTTATGGCAATGGTTGTTCAATATTGAATAAAAATGAATCCTGGCTTTTATCTTTCCTAATTCATCTTCTCTTTAATCGAACGTAAAACGGACCTCTCACTGGCGAGGTCGATTCGTGTTTAATCAACCATGATTTGAACTTGCAACCAACTGATTCCCAGAAAAATGTTTTACTGACTGTACTAAATTGACGAGTTGTAGATGCTACCAAAAATCTATCTTACAGATACTGGCAGACTTATTTCATTCTAATAAATACATCTGCACAAAATATATATTTATAATTTTTTATTTATTATATTCAAATACAGAAGTTGCAGTTACCATCTTCAGTCGAAATAGAAGATGCAGCCAGGCTTATTTGTTACGCAATCATTACAATTAGAAAATGCCTGCCAGAATTTAGAGTTCAACTATTCATATTCATGAGTTTTGGTTTTCGATTGAATTTTCATTGCCTTGAATTATTGAAAAGTGCTTTGGTATTTCTTCCAACTTTTCCCACAGAGACGCCGGACATATCAGGTCTAGTATGTAAATTCATTCATGATGTTTACGTGTTGCAAGAAACTCGAGGTTCTCGTCAACAACTAATCATTTAGCCTTGCTATTAAATCTGAGTTGGATGAAAACTTCCCAAGTCAACAAGTCTTGAGTTCGTAGTTTCGACCTCCAGAATGTAAGATGGTGGTGAACGTTGTTGGTCGCTCAAGCACGTTGAAAAGCGTCTCTCTTCATCGATGGAGACCATTTCTGCAATCATTCTGGTGAAGTCATCAGTCATTTATAACATCTATAACGTTCATCATCTTTGGAAACCTCTCGATCGCCAAAAAATCTCTGGTGCCACTCGAACTCCAGCGTATGTGATATGCATTCTCTACGATAAACTCCAGTCAGTATATGAAATGATTATGTAGTTGTTCCGTCGAATTTCACTTGATATTCCAGACTATACGTATATTTTGAATCAGCATCATTTAGGATTTTTTATTCAACAATTATTTGAAGCAACTCTCACGTAAGGCAGGGCAGGGGGATCAATTTCATGATTTTTTTTTTTTTTAGCAGTGATTCCAGTCAAGAAGGATCCACAGCCGAGTGGTTAGAGTCTCGTAAAATGGAATTTGTAGACCTAGTTCAAACCCTAACAGGCGCATTTTTGTTTTACTTTCAATTCTCTATTATTTCAAACTCTTTGAACTTTAAATCTCAGAAATTTGTAAGTTTGGATAAAATAATTTTCTTACAGGTTTTAGATTGGGGTTCTATTTACAATGTACTTATTATACTAAACTGAACCCTCACTTTAGACGTATCCGAAATCAGAGGCTCAAAATTTGCCCAAGCGCACATTTTAATGCTGAATTTTACAAAAGCAAGTTTGTTTTCTATGGGGTCTGCGTCACGCTTTCAGAAAACAAGTCTATCGAAAATATTCTTTCTTAGTGGCTTTTTTTTAAATCTAAAATTTCCCCCAAAACTATCAGAGTTAAATCTATGAAATCAAAATGTATTTTGAATCACATCATCAATAGTTTTTTTCTCATTATTGTTTTGAACATACTCACATGAGAAGGGGTTCGATGTTTTGATAAGAATCGGGGGACAGTAATTCACCGTTTCAAAGTCAGGGTGGTGTAATAGCCGAGTGGTTAAATCCTCGGAAAATAGGCATGTCTGGAATCAGCAGATATCAATTTGCCTGCAGCAGACATTTTGAGTTTGAATTTAAAAAAACATATTCGGCGCTCCCTATGGGGTTTCCGTTCGCGCTCTCAGGAAACAAGTGCACACTCATGTGTTTTTTTTTTTAATTGTTTGTTTTTTTTTGTGCTGCGATCTGAAATTTCGTCGGTTCAGTAGCCAAGTGGGCAAAAACCTCGGGTAATAAAATTGGCTGACCGAGTTCAAACTCCGGCAGTGAAAGTTTTTTTTTCTTCTTCCTCTCAGTACGAATGCAATTTTTAGATGTATCTATATAATATAAAGTACAGATTTTGATTTTCATCTTTAGATTTCACGTGCTTTCAATACTATTAGACCTTCAAACCTTCTGGAAATTATGCAGGTTTGAGAAAAGAAATATTTCAAATTTTCATCTGAGTAGATACTATTCACATTGTAGCTATAATGCAAACTGCATCCGTAATTTTCATTCTATATAACTGACCACGGATGTGAATTTTTCCTTAGAATGTGTTCCGTCATGGAATGTGTACTGGCTTAACTGGAACTGGAAAAACAAAGGCATATCCGAGTCCAGCCGGTCTCAATTTACAAACAACGCACATATTAGAGTCGAATTCTATAAAAAATAAACCGTCTTAGTTCACGCTCCACTAATTTTAGCGCTAAAGAATTCAGTGAAAGCAACTATAAACCAGGGTTTAGAAACGCAATTAATAAAATCGGTGGACAGTCGTGAGAGAAAGTTTTACTTCTTTTATTTCAGATTCTTTTGCTTTCAGTTTATTAGACCATCAAATTTTTCGGATTTCAGCCAGTTTTGAGGAAAGATATATCTCAAGTTTTTTTTTTATAAGAGGAGGTTCCATTTACAATGTAACTATGATGCTGAACTACACCCTTACTTTCAATTCGTCATATGTAACCATGGACGTGAATTTCTCCTTCTATCAATGCTAATACCAGCTTGGCAGAATCTTTTTAAGAATCTAATCCTAAACTGACAATAAAACATGTTTTTTTTCTCAGAGCAAAAACGATAATCCTAATCAGAGCCTAATCTAAACCCAAACATAACAATGGGACATGGACTCAATTTAAATCCCCCTATCTGCACTAACATGCTAACTACTAACGCCAAAAGTAGTCGAATGAATAAAGAAAAATATATTTGGGCAACAATCCTTCATTTATCTATCTCTGATTGTAAACGACAACCAAGGAATGTCGTTTTAATTTTCAAATATTTTTTCGAGCTGAGAGCGTCAGATTAGAAATATTGCTTGATCAATTCTCACACCAGCTTGATCCTGAAATTCTTTCTCTTGTGAGAAAATAAGGAAAACAGATAGAAAATTTAAAAAAAAAAAAATTACAAAAAATTACGATGTCTATTTTTATCGTGATGTTTTTTTTTTTAATTTTTGGATTTGAGAGAGATTTCCAGGAAAAAAATGGAAAAACACATCTAAGTAGCAAAGGTAGGTGGACTGTTCATCGGAATATTTTCTTTGAATGAAAATTGTTCTTGTTATTGTGTAATGCTCATTCTATCAAAAACTGTCAACCAACACTGTCTAACTAAGTTTTTTTTCAGTTTTTAAGTTAGTCTATCCGTCTCTTCGGTTATGTGTAAAAGTATCACGCGATATTATGTGGAGAAGTTTTTTTTTTCAAATTTTATGAACCTCCTCCACCCCCAAATAGGCTTTTAAAGGGGTTTCATTTTGCAATGGAAGTAATGCTAAATCTAAGCCTTAGTTTCTTTCCGATAGCGTTAACGTTGTACATGTATTGATACACAAGATAGCCCTGCCCAAGCTGACACTTTCTGGAAATTCAGGCATCAACTATTTCCCTCTGATAATTTCGTCGAAAAGATCTATCTTGCGTCAATCAAAACTTCCTTTCCCGGCTCGGCAGTGATTTCCGCGTAGGTTAGGTAACATACCAAAGCAACGTTATTCATAGATTTACTCTGACTTGGTAGAGACCGTCAAGAAAAAACTGTCAACAAAACTGTCAGTATAGGTTTCTTCAGTTTTCAAGTTGGTCTGTCCGGCTAGCTATGTATGTATCACGTGTACATGTATAGAAAAATGTTTATTTTTCGTGTTTTTCCCCTGAGCCTTACCTAAAAAGGTTTTTAGTGAAGGGTTCAATTTGCAAAGTAAGTTTATATTAAATTGGTCACTCAGTTTGTGTCCGGTAACATTCACGCTTTTTTTTTGTTGAAAATTTAGATTTTTTTCAGCTACCACTGCCCAACCAAAGGCGAAATAATTCATTCATTGATCGTTATTTCTTCCAATTTTTAATTGATCATCCCCAACACAGCATTAGTCATTTGACGGTTTCTATAGAGTAACTAAGCAGACCTGTTTTGATAACATTCAAATTAAACTGAGAATTGATTTATCTATGTCAACAAAGTTGGAAGAGGTATATGTATTCACTCATGTTTGTCTGTTTGCCCACACAATATCTCCAAAAGTTTCCAATAAATAACAATGACGTACACATTGCTTGGCCATGGGCGAAAGAAGAGTTGATTGAATTATAGAGCGGATCTAGTATTTTTCTGATTGAGAGATATTCTTTGATATATCAAAACAATAGTCTGAAATGTGGAAAATCAAAATACAGTCAACTTTCCCCGCACCATTGATATATATGAAATGACTTTCATTCAGTTTTTAGTTTGTGTTTGGTGTTTGCGTAAGTAAACGCTCTATTGGTGTCTCCTATTTGAACCAAAATAGCCACAAAAGTTGGTGAAGGGTTCAATCCCTTTTTATAAGTGCGTGTGTTCATGCTTTTCAGCGCTCTTGACAATATTGTTTTGTCTACAGATCGAATATTGGTATAAAACCCCCACTAAAGATATTTTTTTTGTGTGTGGGGAAAAGAGGAAATTTTTGGATCTTTTTTGGCACCTTTTTTTTCCATAACATCTAGATATTCTTGGATATAGATATTCTTGGATATTTTCTAAAACTCTTTTTTAGATGTTTTCCTGTGGAAAACCCTAGTGGTGTCATATATAGAACCCATTCTGAACATATCAATCTCCAATAGATTTTTTTTACATAATTTTAAATTTCGACACTATGGTTGTTCGAATATTGACTATGATAGCGTTTTTTTTTTAAAAATGTTGTGGTTGATTGATATTTGAATCTCTCGCCGCCATTCTCAGCGCATGATATCAATTTCGTTTTTTCTTAAGTTGCAAGAATGAAAGACAACCGATGGACATCACGACACATAACATCGATCCCCAGAGATCACACAAGAAACCGAGGCCGACAGAATACAAGATGGAGAGAGGAACTAGACAAATTCAGAAAATACTGGCTCCACGATGCCCATGATAGAGAATTGTGACGAATCCTGGGGAAGGTCTATGTCCAACGACGGACGTTGAGAGACTGATGATGATTATGATGATAATGATGATGAATTTTACTTCAATGCTCGACAAGAAATTAATTAATCATCTCCTTAATTTCAGTTAAAGATTGGGTTTTTGATAATGACGTGCAAAATCAATTGTGTGCATTTGTGTGCATTTGTATGTCGTGTACGTGCGGTGTTTATGTGTGGATGAGTTTGGATTAGGGGTTGCAGTGTTTAGCAACTGTTACATTGTAGCCTATAAGTCTATCTGTTTCAAACCAACAGAAGTCATTACATTGACTACTATCAAAGATTTAGAGCTGAAAGATCCAGGTGGACATTACCCATGGAAATATAATTATCATACATACTTGAATAAATCATTGTTTTCATTCGAATTGGAGCCTTGATAGGGAGATGGAGTATCTCAGGTAGCGGGTTATTCATGGTGAAAATAAGATATTTCTGCTTTCCTTTGCAACTATACAGACCGTCAGTGTACGGCCATTAGTGAACAGCACAGATTGGAAATAAAGAATAAGCTCTCAGCAGGACTCGAGCTCGCATCCGTTTAATCGCAGGAAACCTAGTCTTCCCTACCAGCTGCTCCGCCACTTGATCTACGAGAGCTTTATGGCCGACAAAAGATCAAATCTACCCATATAGATGAAACCTTTAGATTCCGTATTTGTTATTGTTGTTGTTTTATTCGTATTAGATTCGATCTTCTACAAGCTGTAAAGCTTTTGTAGCAGAAGGGACACAGCAGCTGGTTGGGAAAACCCTTTCTTCGAGACAATACTGATTAGAGTTCGAGTTTCATCCACAGTTCATCCCTTATTTCTGATCCACGCTATTCATAAATGGCCGTAGACTGACGGTGTGAGTTGTTGCGATTAGGAGAAACTGAATTTAAGACGAAAGAAAAACTAGACAGAAATGAATAATGATTGGCAATGCTTCATTTGATCTTCTTATATAATAAACAGTGAGATGTTTCTGTTTCTCTGTCCGTAATACTGGACTCTTCCATCAAAAAGTAACAATTTTGCTGATAAAAAGTATCAAAGTACCTCCTACATTATTAAGTTAGAATTTCATTTTAGGATAATAATTTGTGTCTTTGACACCGGGCAAACCCCCCCCCCCTAAAAACGAGAACCAATTCAACCGGAAATAGACAGAAAATTCACCTAATCTGAACGGGAGCTAAAGAATCTCGAGATGAAGAGAAAGTACAATTCGGTTTTTTCTTTTTTTTTTTTTGTTCTGAATTTCTGAGATGATATGAGGAATTATTCTTGTTTCACAATGATTTATCAGCATTGAAGTCTTCATCTTGGTTATTACACACTGGCCTTCTTTAGGTGTTTATTCTACCCCTCTGGGAATTTCCAACCGTATCCTCTGTTCAACTTAAAGAGTGGGGTATTGTTCTCATTCCATTATCCATGTCAAAGGGATATTTCGTTTCGGTTAATTTAGATGAATAAATTATTTCTCTTCTCTTTTGTTGGGTAGCAGTTACTCAAAAAAATAAAAATAGTAGAATAAGCGTTAATGCCGCCAGTATCAAACTGAGCAACCAATTTAGCATAAACTTACTTTGCAAATTGAACCCTCCACTAAAAACCTATTTAAGGAGGATTTAAAAAGCACAAAAAAGTTTCTCTTGGCATGTGCGCATGATAAATACGCAGCCAGTCAGTCTGACCAACTAGAAAACTAAAGAAATGTTGACAGTTTTGGTGACAGTCTCGACTGACGGTGTCTAGAGCCGGAAACCGGAAGTTTTGATTACGACTCATTGACGCACGAAAATAATTGATGCGTAAAATTACGGAAGGTCTCGGCTTGGGCGGGGCCCCCTGCTGTATCAATATATGCACAGGTGGGGATAGGGTGTGTATATCCAGGACTGGGCAGGGCAAGGCCCTCTCATGAAAAACGCAAATGGGACTTATGTATGTAGAGAGAGCATATTTTTTTTTCACATGGATGTACATATTTATTCGTATGTGTATGCATATATATCTTTGTAAGTATGTATGCATGTGTGTTTGTGTGAATATGTAAGTACATATGCATACAAGCGTGTGTGTGCATATGTGGGTGCGTGTTTAAGGATTTTTTTTATTAAGTTTGTGTGTGCGTGTGTGTATATATATGTATGTGTGCGCACGTGGATTGAATATTAAGCCAGAAGATTGTCTTTAGGTGTTTTGCATTAAATATATCCGACCAATGTTTTTTTAATTTTTTATTTAAAGATGTCTCTTTTCCGTGACCACCACCGACACTTTTCCGTGGAGGCCATCTATTTCCGATGGGGGTTGGTGACTAAATAGTATATTCAGAATATATCTTAGCGGCAACCCTATCACGTAGTAGACATTCCATCCGTTGAGAAGGTGCTGCATTTGTAGTGAGAGCAAGTAAGGTCTACTATATGATCTGGATATCGAATGGTTCATTTGTTTGTGGACGGAGACGCATGAACTGATCCCTAGGTGACACGGTGGAGTTAGCACCAACGAATATTGACTTATATTCGGACATAATTGTATCATTTATTGACTATAAGGTTCCAACTTTAAAACTCCCTCTCCTTCGGCTAGGGAAGGGCCTGGTAGGGGGATACACACTTTGCTCCTCCAATACACGACTGCTCCATCTCCCTGAACCGCTCTGGAAATGGAGGCAGATAATTGCGTCATATGTCGAGCTATAGAGGAAGCAACTTGACTTTGCGTTATTGTTTCTGCCCTAACACTTACTCGTCGGTGTCTAAAACACTCACTTTTTGTTGTCTCTAACCCCCTCATCTTTATGTTTCCCCTGCTAAAAGACAGCATCCTGCAGTTGCGTCGAGCTGAGGAAAAAAATTAGTGGTTGTTGTTGTTGTTGTTGTTTGAGTTAGGAAGAAGCCAAGTGTGTCTGCAGGCTAGATTAGGAGAGTTTGGGATAGGAAGCCCCCCTCCATCTTTGACAATCCCTTCGTCTAGATGATTGAATCATGATGGAAAACTAGGAAAGGCAATAGGATAAACTAAAAGGGGCGGTGCCTAAGTTGAGTTCCATAAATAACATCCTCGAACGGACAATTTCAATACATATTTCAATATTTATTTGCAAACGGACTGAATATTACTCGTTGGAGACAAGTATCACTAAGTTCGAAAAAGTGAGGAAAGAAAAACAGCAACTTCTCTGAAACATGAACTTCATTTGTGAGTTTTTTTTTCTTAATAATTCAAATTTTACAAACCTCAAAGTCGTTTCAGTAATTTTCTGTTTATTTTTTTGTCCATTTGAGTATTTCCAGACAAGCACTTCTTGGTGTAATAAATTCAAGGATGTATTCTAATTTCTATGTTATTACTGTTTAAAAAAAATCAACCAAACTTGTTTAAGTGGAAGAGTCCATTGATTCAAAAAGTGGATAGGAGATTTTTCCTATTGACAGTATTGTTACTTCTAAATGGAACATTTCATAATTATGAACGGAGAAACTGAATAGGTTACACTGTTCATTATAAAAGTAAATTCAATTTGAAACACAATATCTCAGCGTTAGAGTTTTAGGGATTTGAACTTGACGTGATGATGATGATGTGTGGATTTATCTTCAGGCCAGATATGGACAACCTTTTCAGTCTAGTGGCCCATACAAGACATCAGTTTTTCGTGCCAAACATCTACTTCAAAAGTGTCGATAGCATATTAATTTCAATTTTTAGACAAACATATGGATTACAATGACAGAGGTGAATGATTACATCATCGCTTTGCGGAGCAAAAACAAAAGTAATTTTACGATATGAATTATAAAACTGGTTTTCTGAGTGAGATTTCAGAAAATTTCGAGGAATTGTCTAGATTAGCCGCGGACCATAAAAAATGATTTTTGTCTATATTTGCTTTAAACTATATAAATCATCATAGTTGGGGTCCTAGAGTAAATCTTTTCAAACTTTTTGCATTTGCGAAACACTTATCAAAAAAAAAAAGTAATACATTACATAAATTTTGTTAGCCAAGCCAAATATATAATGACATTCCAGCAGTTCAACTGACCCAAGAAAAGAATCTTTTGAGAAATATTCAAAATTATACTTGATTATTGGCGAAACATTGAAGTGACTTGACCAACTCTGATTTCATTGTTTATTTTAGCAGTTGAAATCTGTATTGACTCAGAAAGTTATGATAAAAAGCAACGCCAATAAGACAGAGAAAAACTATTAATAGAATAATTTTAACAGACCTTAATTTCGTTTGGAAGGAACTGATATTTGACCCCACCCAAATGTTGAGGGATGGAACTGAATTGGAATAACCCACTTCTAACAGTCAACAAAGACGGACACATGTTAGGAAAAATAAACATTTGAAATAGAACTAAAAAAAAAAGGAGATGGGTGCCACCTATTCATGAAATTTCTGTTCACAGTATTGACAAACAGCGTTGACATGAACGTGTTCTAATAATCAGCTGAAGTCTATTTCCAAGCGGCCGAAGAACGAGGAGTGTTTTTTTTTCAGATGTATAAACATCTATAGTAGGCTTGCATAGCAGAAAACTCTCACCAACACTCTTTTACTCAAATTCCTTTCCATATAAGTTACTGCTTGGGACAATTTTATGAAATTATTTAAAGAAAAATATTCATTAAAAAAAAGTTTTCAATTTTATAAGTCAGTCACCTAGCCAGTTTGGTATTTTTGAGAGACTGGCATCAAGAAATAAGAGTTTTATACAATTTATCTGGGCATGTGTCAAAAAGGCGATAATAATTACAGAAATAAAACTTGGTTTTACGGCAAAGGAGTTAAGTTAACGAGTCTGGTTTTCCTGATTGATGTTTTCATGGTCTGAAGTTCAATCACGTTGTATCTTGATTGTTGAATTTCTTGATTGAAGGCGTAGCACGACTGAAAATTCTTGATAGGTGATTGACTTGTACAATCGAAACTTTCATGTCTTATTTTATTCATCTAATTACAAACTGTCAACATGGGTTTCTTCATTTTCAAGCGAGACTGGCTGGCTGGCTGGCTGGCTGGGTAGCTCGCTATCTACGTGTGTGTCACATGAGTAGTTCGTACAAATGGAGCTAGAGAACTGAAAATTTGAGCATATTGCACATTATGCAAAGGAAAAATCGATTTTTAGAATTCTGACCCCAAGATAATTTTTAACAGGGTTGGGTTAATTTACAATCTAACTTTATGCTTAATCGTTTCCTTAGTCTGCGTACGGCAGTCTCCGTGCTTGCTTTTTGAGATATCAGACTCCTTTTACTGATCACGGTCGAATATCAGGAGAGGGTGGGAGGTAATTTTTTTATTGACCTCACTGATTTCAAACCTTTTCAATTAATCAACCCTAATACGACAGGTTTCCAAAAGACATAGGTCACGTCTATAATCAATCGGCAGGGCCTGTGCGCAGAATATCCCTGTGATCAGCACCATGAAATTTTAAGGGGAAATACAACATGTGCATGGCTGAGCTCGCCCTTTAAACTGATGCCCACCAAGAGGGCAGTGACAAGAACGAGGCCCCTTGGTCGTAGGTTTGTGTCAATTCGGTGAAATCGCCAAATTGGTGAAATTTTAACTTTCACAAGACAATGAATAAATACAGGGTTTTAATTCGATTGGATACTCATTCAATCAGAGCAAGAATATAAAAGATCTATTTCTTTTAATTTCGAACATTTTTGTCATCATGTTGACATGTTCTGGCGCGTTTCGATGGTTGCCAGCCATCTTTTTCAGAGAACTTGCAACGATTGAAGAGAAACCTGTATTCTATTTACATGTTTGAGATTTGAGGAATGGAATCGGGATATTTCTGTTATTGGTTGTTTAGAAGGATTCACAGATTCTAACACCCCCCATCCCCCCACTCTTCTTAACACTTGTTTTTCTCATAAATTTCTCTTCAAGTTCCAATCATCATTATACCAACAATCAAAAGGTTGTGAAACCACAAGAAACAGGTAAATCTAATCAATTAAGTAATTCCACTGATTAGTAATAACTAATAAAGAAAAGGACATACCAGAAGGCTTGCTTATTCATTTAGAAGCAGACGATTCAATTTCTCTTTTCTTCTTTACAGGGATCTCTTTGTTACTTGTCACAGTAACTACGCCCATCTCTGCCCGACACTGGGGATGTGGTCACACCATTGTCACTTGTCCGTGTGGTCCGGACTCAAAACACGAGATTGAGGTTCCAATAAAACTGTACGTATTCAATACGATTTGCATGAATCTTTTTTTAAAATTCTTTTTACTTCTAAGCAACTCTTCGTAGTTATCAAAATCTGTAACAACAAAATCAAGAACAATCTTCACCTAATTCAGGTGAGTGAACCTTTGTTTGTTTCTCCCGTTGCGTTGAACCAAATCGATTCAGAAAATTAAGATTTCCCAACCGTAATTTAGAATCAAGACCAAGGGATCGGTAGGTCGCTCTCTTACGGCTGAGCCAAAACGATGAGTCTTATACATCTTCAGATTAATTCATTATTTGTAGAACAAAGAGAAAAATTGCAGTAATCATCTTCTGTACGAGCTTAGTGGTCATCCTTTGGTCTCAAAAAATGCTTTGACCAGTCTCGGGGAATCAGAAAGCTGCGGAGCAGCAACTTCCCATTGCATTCAAAGGGAAGGGTTGGGCTCGCCCTGACACCTATGCAACAACAGCTGTAGGGATTGGAGCCATTTTTCAAACTTCCAGGATACAGGACCTCCCACTATACCAACTTTGTGTCCTATCTTGTGTCGTGGGGAAGCAAGTAGATACGAATCATCTTCAACTGGAATGGAAATAGGGTTGGAGTTTGATTCCTGCAGGAGCAAGAATTGTTTGTTCAATTATTGTTGTTGTGTTAGCGATGTCTTGCAATCAGATTCTAATCTCCATCTCTAGAGAGTTCCATATTTTGCTTTTCTGTCGTTGTTTCTGTTTTCAGCTACTTTATTATTAATGAGTTTCACCTACCCAACACTTCCGATAAAATCATAAACACATGGAACATAAACAAACTATAAGTACATCATAGATTATTATCATTTCACATGGTAATGACCAATTTTTGTCTTTATGTTGATTTTGATCGCAACTCTGACTCAGACCGATTTCCCTCCGACAGAAGATTTAGGTGGGATTCAAACCCACATCCGAAAGAGGGAACACTGTTTATGCTGACCTGCTCTACCGATTCAGCTGCCTAGACTTCGATTGGATACAGAAGTTCCAATGACACCCTTAAATCCACACTAAATTCCAATCGGCAGCCATATTTATTTACTCT
>OY735225.1:7498843-7516343 GCA_963457665.1 Thysanoteuthis rhombus
TCTCTCTCTCTCTATATATATATATATATATATATATATATATATATATATAATTTGTAAAGAACAGAGCAACATCGTGTAAAAAAATGAACTTCTTTTTTCAATGTGAATAAAAAACATTAATTTTATAAATGGAAAATCAAACATACCTATATAAGTGGAAATGTTTTCCATCTTACTTCTAAGACATAAGCATCACTAATAGAAGCGATGTAGGACATTTGCTTCAACCCTTTTCGTGGTCAGCTCATTCATAGACTTGTAAAACAAATGATTTTTTAAACAATTACCTTTCAACAATGCATTGTTTGAAAAATATACGAATATTTCAAGTGATTTTTTTATTTTGCATTATTTGACGAACAATTGTAAATTATTACTATTATTATTATTATTATTATTATTATTATTATTATTTTTATTTAAATCCATCTTAATTGTTGTTTTTCATTGCAACTGAATTTAGGCTATTTTTCCATCAACAGTGAATGAATAAACTAACAGCGCGCATCAGAACGAAGAACAAGTTCCTCACGAGAATCGAAGTCACGACTCTTAAACGAGCCATCCTCCAGCATCTAGTTCGATTCTCCCTTGGAATGTATTCTATATTCTGATCAGCGCTGTCAAGATATTTACTCGCAGCTGAAGGGAAAGCAGCCTGGGTTTGCGATAAGAAGTAGCAACAATTGTGATAATGTAAATAGTAATAAAAAATCGATAATGATGAGTTCAAGTTGATATTTTTTTCTGAAATTCCTGTTAATCATTTTGCAGTTGATCGTAAATACTGCCCACGCCCCCTTTTGCTTCATCATGGTGAAATTAGGGTCGACGAAGAGACAAGTCCCGGAGGAAAAATGCATTACAAATGCCATGATGAATATCGCTTGGAAGGGAAGACAACTCGGAAGTGCTTGGACAATTTCCGTTGGTCCGGAAAACCATCCAGGTAAAATTGAAATTTCGATTCGTTTGAGTTATGTGTCGGTAACCTTTTGGGATTTGCGATGCTGGAGCTCATTACCTTTATTGGACCTAAATTTGTCTCGTTACACTCTTTTTTGTTTCGCCGTGTGACGTCGATTATTTTAATTGAATCAAAAATATGTATTTATCTATTCTGTCAAAAAGAAGAGGGATCTCAATGCATGAAAGGTGGTCTCGATTGTAAAAATGTAAAGTTCTACCCATTTGTTCACACGATGTTAAAAACGACGCACGACCAAGTAAAAAATGAGTGTGTTCTAAATTCCTGAAAGCAGGATAGAAGTTAATACATAAATCTTATTTGATAAATTAAATGTTTGATGTTTGTATATTCATTCGATGAACATTAAATAGTTGAAGACACATTTGGATCCAATAAAGATAATATGCTTGGAATCTTTTTACGTCTTGCGTTTCACGACGAATATACGTAAAAATGATTATGCTAGGGCCATAAAAAGAATGACAATAACAATTACACCTCAAGAATGCCGACACGATTCTTAACAAGATATTTTGTAACATTTCTGATTCTGTTTAAAAACGATGAATGCTTTTCGTTATAAGAATGCGTCCATATAAACTTTTACAGAACAATTAATGTACTAATCTAAACTATGAATTTTTGGGGGAGAGGGGCATCTACTGTGATTAAAATTGTGTGATTCCTGTAATCGAAACTGATCGTAAGTAACAAATAGTCAACGTTGAGTGGACTTTTGACGTACCCTCCCTGGATCCAGCCTTCTCAACTAGGACGGAGGTGTTCGAAAGTTGGAATATTTTTGGCAATAAAGGATAATAGTGCAGTACAACTGTTTTATGCGACCCCATCTTATGAAAATATCCTCTTCTTCGATGGTAATGGGATCGCCACTGATATATATATATATATATATATATATATCTGGAATATGTCGTTCCCCATCACCAGATTATATCTTTCTACCCACTCACAAGAAAGAGAAGACGAAGTGGTAGAGTTGATATATACGTCTTTGGAGGTTTCTTTTTCTCCCATAAATTGGTTGCTGTATTTTCAAGTATTGTATTTCATTGTTTGCTCATAGGAAAGGGGTAACAAAAATTGAGGATTTCTGTATATAACGTCATATATTCAATGAAGTCGGTGAGACCTACAAATTAAGGCTGTCGGCAATCGGACCGCGCACCTCACGCTTCCAACTCTCGGTTTCTAAGAAAGAGCAAATTTCGCAACATCAATATGATTTTCCATTGGGCGATATTATCTATCAAATACATGAAAAAAGGAAATGTTCAATTATTTTATCGTCTGATTAGATGAATAGGTGTCGTGCGTCACAGGGTGAGATTTCGCTGGAAACACTCATTGCCCACTTGAAAGCGTAACAAATAGTGAATATGAATATTATAAAAAAATGATCTTATTAAAAGAATATGGGCCAGAGGACATAACATCGCATGTGTGCGCACACATGCACAGATTTACATACTTATAGATAAGTGTATGCGTGAGTAAATTCATTTATAGATATTTTTATTCAATATATATATATATATATATATATATATATATATATATATATATATATATATGAGTGAAAATTTCAAATCTATGTGAAACAGAATGTACAATCCGTTATGGACCACTGAAAAACTTCGCTCATGTTATAAGCGCTCGACTAATGATATCGAACAGTTTCTTGATAAAGATCTACTCAAAACATTAAGTACATAGACTTGTTATACGAGTATTATTGTTTTCTTTTTATCTTTACTCATACACAAACCCTCATCACTCAGAGTGTACTCAGTTGCTTAGTGATGTCCTAACAAAAAGCTTTCCATTCTCATCGTTCATACCGGTAATCGAACGCAGAACCTACCGTGCGTGAGGCAGATGTGATCGCTACTAGTATGTGTATGTGCATATTTGTGTGTATGGTGTGTGTGTGTGTGAGAAATAAAATACATGTTTAATTTTTGTTCCGCTTTTTTTTCATTTTTAGGTGTGTCAAGAAAGTTTCGTGCAAAACTCCGGAAATGCCCCTCAATGGAAACATTGTGAAAGAAAGCAACAGCTTTGAATATAACGAGATGTAAGTGCATCCAGAAAATTGTATTGCCCTTATTTTCAGAATTTGCTTTTTTTCTTGCAAAACTCGATATCATTAATTTCATGAAGTTTTGTCATAACTTGCCTGACTGGATTACCACGATCGTTGATTCATAGCACAAATTGTAATAACGAACCAAAAATGTCCAATTAGTCACAAAAAGAAGGTAATACAATCAAGGCATCCTCCCGATAGTCACCTACGGAGCTGAAACATGGAACCTCGCCAAAAGATTAATCCTCAAACTGAGAACCATGAAACGTGCACATGAGAGAATCATGCCCAGCGTCACATCGAGACATCATAAGGCAACACAGTATAGTAGAGAAAAGACGAAAGTCCGACATAACATAAAATACATTTTAAAAAATCAAATGGCAACGGGCTGGTCATGCAGCAAAAATGTCAGAAAACTGCCGGACATTGTGACTCACAATATAGATACCAAGAGATCATATGCGAATTGTGACCGACAGAAAGAAAGACGGCGAGATGAGCTAAAAAAATTATCCATCAAAAGAAAAAATAATTTCAGAATGTATTCTTTCATTATGCTTCTTTCGTTTTATAGTTTATTTAATCCTTTCTATGCCTAGAAATAAGAATCATTTACATTATTTCTACATGCAAGAATTTTTTATTCAATTTAGGGTTATCTTTTTGCGAGGTACGGATATTTCATAATTATTTTCTTTTGTTGTTGTAGCGTGACATATCGATGTAAAAAAAACTTTATTTTGATTGGAGCAGCCAAGCGAACGTGTTTGGGTGATGGAAGTTGGTCAGGGTTCACGCCTTTGTGTATTCCAAGTAAGAGTTTCTTTTCTTTTCTTTATTGTTCCTGTTAATGGTTAGTTGTCATCAAGTATTGACTTGATGAAGATTTAAAAAAATGTCACGTGGCCCAAATAAAGGTAAACATTATCATGTGACCTGAATAAAGATAAAAAAAATGTCTTGTGGGCAAAATGAAGATAAAAAATGTCATGTGTCCCCCTAGACCAAAAGGGCGGAAGTTCTCGAATTTGGGATCTCTTCCTAGGATATTTCATACTGAATATTCACCCTATTTGGCTGGATATAAGCCCCCCTCCTTAAAAAAGTGAACGTTACTTTTGTTGTCCAAAACCCCAACATTTGCAATAACTTATGGAGGAGCTTTTTTTTTTTTTTAACTGAATGAAAAATGAGGAGATTTCTGCTTTTTTGGTAATACCTAAAGTTGCTGGATTTTTCTTTTTTATTTTCCTCTCTAATTTTCGCATTGTTCATTCATCCAGATCTGTTGTTTGACCATTACGATGTATACCGTACCCTCCCCCGATCTTTAATACCATCTAACATCTACCAAGACTTTAAGCAAGAGTAAGGCTTTAATATTTCTAATTGTACATAAAATTCGATAGGAATATTCTGCGAAATCCCAAAACAGATCGATCTGAAAAAAAAAAAAAAAAAGAAAAAGACAGAAAGGAAAGACACATTCCACCCCCGCTCCAGCTAGGGATAGACCAGCCATAAAACCTAGACGGGACATCTTCAACCATCCTAGTGATAAATTCTTGCTGTTTGTACTTGGGGTGACCAATGAATTCTTTAACAATGTAAAGTGAAAAAATGAAAAACTTTTTCCGACTGTTATAAGACCCCCCCCCTGCAAGCCGATGCGAGATGAAGTTAAACCAGATAAGTAGACCTAAAGTTGCCACATTTTTCTCTCTATTTTTCCCTCTATTTGTCTCATTGTTCATTCATTCAGATTTGTTGTTTAACCATTGCAATATATACCATCTAACATCTATCAAAACTGGAAGCAAGAGTAAGGCTTCAATATTTCTAAATGTACACGAAATTTGATTGGAATATTCCACTAAACCCCAAAACAGGTGGTCTTAAATGCCATTAAATTCGATAATATTGATAACGATGACAAAATCTTTCCTGAGTTTCAATTTATTTATCTATTTATTTTTTCAGTCATATCCTGTCAGGATCCAGGTATCCCAAGAAATGCCACCAGGATTGACACAAGGCCAGACGGCGTCGTCAAGTGAGTATTTAAAGATAATAGTCACTTACTACTATTTCTAAATTAGAATGAAAACAGGCCGGGTTAATCGTACCCAATCCCAATAGAAATCATCTTGTGACCAACGTCTTTTGGCGGCAGGTCGTATTGGGGATGATCAATTAAATATTTATCAAAAAAGGTACTCAGTGAATTAGTTGCTCCTATCACCTTTTGTTGAGCAGTGATCACCAAGAAAGTCTGAATTTTCAAAAGAGGAAAGACAAGTGTTCATTCGGCTGAACACGAACTGAGGCCCGATTTAGGATAAATTTACATTGAAAATTGAACCTGGCATTAAGAACCTTATTCGAGGAGAGAATAAGGAGTTGATGTTTTTTTGTTTTTTTTAGCTCCCAAGCATCTTTGGTGTGGCCTATACGCGTAGCACTCTCATGCATATCCTCCCATCCATCCAGATTCATGAAAAAAGGACGTATGATGACAGTTCCTGTTGACGTTTTCTCATAATACTCCACAAAAATGCCCGTCAAACATGTTTGGTTTAGATGACAGTCAATCTCTTTGTAAATTCATTAACCCTAACCCGACTGAAACGATGCTTGTACCAACATAACCATCAGCTAGATCCACCAAATACTCATAAAAATTAAATTCGAACTATTATATTAAGATCGTCAGGGCACATGTATGATATTTCTCGGGGTCAATCGGCAGTGCCCATCTCCTCTCCAAGTAACACGTGACCAGTTTAATGAGTTACCTATGAGCTGCAACAAGGAGTTATTCGACCTGATCCATTGGAAGATGCAGATTCACGCCTTTCCCAAGGGTATGAGTCGAAGTGAATACTAACTACCTCGGTCTGTTGTTAACCAATAGGTCAACTCAGCATATCTTTTACAATATATTGTTGCTAAAAGGGGAACATTAATACGATGAAAGAAAACTAGCAATAGAAAAACTAGCAATAAAATAGATCAGGGTGAAAATGCTTCATCAAAAAAAGCAAGTGCGTGTACCAGAACTAATTATGTAAAGAAATAATCTAAAATCAACTTTAAAAATTTATTTTTCCTTCATCCAAAATTACCTGAAAAAAAAATAATCTAAAATCATCTTGAAAAATTTATTTTTCCTTCATCTAAAATTACCGAAAAAATAATCTAAAATCTTGAAAGATTTATTTTCTATCATCTAAAATCATCTAAAACAAATAATCTAAAATCATCTTGAAAAATTTATTTTAACTTCATCTAAAATCATCTAAAAAAATAATTCAAAATCATCTTGAAAAATTTATTTTCCATCATCTAAAATTACCTAAAAAAAATAATCTAAAATCATTTTGAAAAATTTATTTTTCTTTCATCTAAAATTATCTAAAAAAATAATCCTAATTCATCTTGAAAAATTTATTTTTCCTTCATCTGAAATTACCCTCCCAAAATAATCTAAAATCATTTTTAAAAATTTATTTTTCTTTCATCCAAAATTACCCTCCCCCTAAAAATAATCTAAAATCATCTTGAAAATTTATTTTTCCTTCATTTGAAATTACCAAAAAAATAATAGATCTTCGAGGTAAATCTAAGATTACCAGCCCAGGATTTGGTTATTGCTAATCCAACATGACCATAGAAATCCCAAAGAGCACTTGGTGGAGTCATACAAGTTTTTAAGGTTCTTGCTCTAAAAATGCAACTATGTGCACCCGAAAAACCCATCCAAACACACACACACACACACACACACACACACTCACACACACACACACACACATATATACACGGACTCGGACACGAGAGTATATGTGAATGTCAATATTTCATCAACCTGTAACATATCACCCATGATCACGTCCTAATCGAAGTTCCTTTTCAAAACGACTAGTATTGCTCCCTAATAATAATAATCCTCTATATCTAATAATGCAGTCGCCAATTTCAAACTACAACGATGTATTATTTTGTGATGAATGTGAATAATTTTTCTCTGATTGACAGAAACTCTCGATTCCCTGTGGGTTCAACGTTAAAATACAAGTGTGCAGATGGATATAAGCTTTATGGCTCAAGCGTTCAAGAGTGTGTTGCAAGTGGGGAATGGAGAGGCAGACAACCGGCTTGCGTTGTTGGTAAGTCAAGATATTTGTATCTATCGAATACACTAAGATAAATCTGGTACAAGGTGGCATTTTATAGTCATCGATTAAGAATCGAAACTATTGCTGGTATAAACAGTTGACTGACCAATGCCCTATCGTAGATATTCATTTCTTCTGATGAATCAAAGGAAAAAACTAGAAAATACACATACAATGCATACATCTGCTCACGCTATTTCACTTACTGAAAAATGAATGAAAATCAGTTCGTGTATAGCTACTATGCAGAAGGGGGATAAATGGGCTTCGGTTTTCCATATTTTTAACTAGTTTCATAACTTCTGAGATGCCTCTAAATATATATATGTATAAAAAAGCAAAAACATTCTGGGTCCGCTCCAGAATTTTGTTAATTCTTTATGGCATAAACTTCTATGGAATGTCATTGGAATTCGATGAGAACGTTTGGAGATATTGGATGAACAGACAAAAATAAATTAATGCATACATCTCTCCGTTGGTAGTGGTAAAACGTGGATTCATGGCATTCATCGTGCTGAACATCTCTCTTCTTGGTTATATGAAAATGAAACTTTTGTATCTACCAATGGCAGAAGGGAGTGACTGAACTGTGACTCATCCTAAGCTATCACTTTTCTTCAGAGATCGCTTGATCCCTGAACCCCGATGAGAACGAGTGAGGAGAAAATGTTCCCCGATTAGAAACTTTACTTCTCATAGAACGCAAGACTTGCGCTCAAGTCAGACTTGGCTTTACATTGTATAAGGAGTGTGTGTGTGTGGGGGGGTCAGAGTAGTTATAGGCGGAGGTGTATGCACAAAGCAATCTTGGAAGTGTTTTTTTTCTCATTAGATAATACGCAATTCACACTTTTTCGATGGAAACAGTTGTTATTAGATGACAGTGCATCGTAGGCCCGTATAGTAACTCTTCAAAATTTTGGTAAATGAGACCACATGGCGCTGTATTAACTATGGGGCACTCGAGCCACAGGCCCCAGCCCCCAGCCCCCAGAGTCCAAAGAAAATTAGAGAGCCCTGATATACAAATACACAGATACTGTTTATCGTGGATGGTGGCTATTTCGTTCGGCGTTTCCTTAGGAAGTAAAAATGCTGTGGTAGAAGCCTAATCAACAAGAAATGGGTGGTGACTGCAGCTCACTGGGTCACCATTGGCAAAACAACAGATACTTATTCTCTGGACAGAATCTACCTGATACAAAATGTTGAGGTAAATCAATATAAGACTCGTCATTGCAACCACTAATCGGACAACCGTAGCGTTAAAATCGGTTTTTAGGACCAGCCGCACAATAGAACCAATTTTGTAGGAACCGATTCAAATGTTGGTAATCATTGATGATTTGCTTCGTTTGTTATGACCGATGCACCGTTTATTTGGACCAAGCTACAGTGCAACCGAATCAACACTTTTCAAATGAAATATTCTTAGTTCATGACTTATTTGTGAAATAAAGGAAATCTCAAAAATATAGCATCATGTTTTGTTGACTAGGCATTTCTCATTGCTTCAAAAAAGAGTTTTTTTTATAAATATCATTTCATACAAAACTATATACTTTGTTCGGTTGATTGGGCTAGTCGGTTATTGGGGCCAAAGTTGTAGGTCCCGATGTGGTTTTACTAACTGGAGTTTACCGTATTATATACTTGATATGTATGGTAAACCTCTGCAACATTTTGGTATATAAGACCACTTAACTGATAGGTCATAAAGTTTGCACCAATTCTCTGGATTTTAAGAAAACTGCAATTTACAAAATAGACTACAATGAATTAATAAATCAGTCTCTGAATTGAGTTCTGTTCGATAAAAAAACATCTATTTTGGATGCACTTGCATCTCTAGCATCGATAGCCCTCAATGACTGACATACCGGAATGGCACTAATGTCCCTTGCTCAGTTTTGCTAATTCAGGTGTTGGTGAGTTATGTACCTTGCAGAGTTTTGCCAATTTGGAGTTTTTTTTGTTGCTTCTAACCATCATAAATTGCTATTTGGAAGATCTTCAATAAAATAACTAATATTTTAATTAAATCATTGTAATAAAATTAATGACATCTTTCAGTAAATGATGTAATATTGTAGATTAAATTCATTTTGATATTTTTTTTTCAGAATGCGGCAAAATTTTTCAAACGGGCGCGCATTCTATCATCGGTGGGGGGCAGTTACCCCGTGAATTCATACCATGGATGGCGGCTATTGCGGTAGGCGCTTCGTTTAGAAGTACAGGTATCAATTGTGGCGGAAGCCTCATCAACGAGAGGTGGGTGGTCACTGCAGCCCACTGTGTCACCATTAAAGATACAAAAGACACTTACTCCGTGGACAGAATCTTCGTCTACCTGGGTAAACTCAACCGAACTGATAGAAAGGACGATCCAATTGTGCAGAAATTTGAGGTAAATCAATATAAGATTTGTCATTGCAGTCAATAATCGAACAACCGTGGCGTCAACATTTAAAATCATGTAAAAAGTTTCAATCGAAGGATAAATATGATCAGAATGAATTAGACTTATGACATCGCTAACGTTTTCCACTGAAATAGCGTCACTAGTTTTTGATCTGGTCATTGTCATCCCTCATTGTTGTTAATCTAGAAAATAAAGCCAAAGCACAATAGGGACCTCAACACTAGGATTTAGTCAATAAACTATTTTAATGTTTTTACTAGTCCTTATTCTGTGGCATGAATAATTCCTCCTTACTAACCCATTGATATGAAAGGTGACCAAAAGGCCTTTCTTCCAGTTACCAAGAGTAAATTAAAAATGATTTCTGTTATGAAATTAATTGAACGTATCTATTAATTTTCCAACTGATTTTTCTTCTAAGGCTGCCGATGTTTACGTCCACGAAGACTACGACCCGTCCAAGCTATTAAATGACATCGCACTGATCTATCTGTCAAAAGATGCAGTAATCAATAAATTCATACGTCCAATATGTCTGCCCACGAGTAAAGAAAGTCTGAGGAAACACATCACTTCCGGTATGAAAGGTCGTGTCTCTGGTTGGGGACGCACTGGTGAATTTGCCCAAACATCTGAAACTCGTCTCACTGCCAAGGTCGCCGTTTTTGATGACAACGATTGTTTCAATAAGGTTTTAAGGAGCAAAGGTAAGAAATGAGAACCTTCTTGAGTGAAATCAATACTACATGATTTTCATCAATACAATTTTTGATATATGTTATAAAGATAAAAAGAGCGTAGAACACTAAGAAAATAGATTTTGTCTGTCTTGGTTGATATTTCATAATGAAAAACCTTTGATTTGATAGAAAGCACTCAGAGAGCGTTCCTCTGTCAATGCCATTGCTGGTGGGGTCGGGGAGTAATTGCGCATCGATCCGCCCCAAACTTCTCCCGTGGTCAAATACCCTTTTTGCCACAAAATTTCAATAAATTCCACAGGGAACTTTTGGAAATGTCATATGGACAGACATAAGCGTGTATACGAATATATGAGAAACAAATGGAAAGATACCTCCCAATCAAAAAATTATCCCTGGAACCGGCCCCTAATTCAACTTACAGCCCAAAACCCGCTGATAAGATACAGAATTTAAGACCTTTATTGAAAATGGATTCAGAATCTCAACTGTATTTTTAGTGTCCTCATCCTTCCACAGGCCCTTGCTGGAGATCTCTCCTTTCTCCTTGAACGCCTGACATTTCAATATTCTTAATCTTACTTCTGAATAAAACAAAATGGCGACTACTGGAGGCTCCAAAATGTCTGAATTTACTGACATTGTTCTACTTCCATCTACCTTTGTCCTCATATTGTTGCTCACTTTCTTTTCCCTGTGTCAATTTCTCAATTCAATTCCCACTTGCTGCAAGTACCGCAAATCTTCCAAAAATTATCTGCTATGTGCAATAAACTTCCTCAAAATGTTCACCCGACAAGGCATTCAACTCTGTAGAAATTCCCATGGTCTTGAAGGCCATCAGCCTACAAGGTGTAGACCCTGTATAAGTACTGCAACTTACATACAATCACAGCATCTTCTTCAGCAGGCTACATAAGGACTCTGAACCGTTCAAGCTTCAAAAAGGAGTAAGACAGGGTGATACCAGCTCATCAAAACTCTTTGGTCTGCCTTGAGACGATCTCCCGAAAAAGACGGCGAATATCTGAGCAACTTTAGATTCGAGCAACCTTAGATTTGCAGACGATATCGTCCTTTTCGCAGAGAACCTACACGACTTCCAACTGATGCTAGATGAACTAAACGAAAAAAGCAAAAAAGCCGACCTGCACATGAACTTCAGTGAAACGAAATCATGTGCAACAATCACGTTGAGAATAAGAACTGTCAAACTTGGCAAGGTAGACCATTACATCTACCTAGGAGAACGATTCTCCATGAGATCCTCAAAAGAAGAGGAAATCAAGTGAAGAATCACTCGGGGATGGCAAGCTTTTGGCAGAGCAAGCTCAACTTTAAAAAAAACAGACGATCCCAATAATCCTAAAAGGAAGAATAAACAACCAATGCATTCTCCCGATAGTCACTTATGGAGCTGAAACGTGGAACTTAACCAAGAGATAGACCTACAAACTGGGAAGCATGCAACATGAGCATGAAATAATCATGTTCAACCTTACATGGAGAGATCACAAGGCAGCACAATATATCAGGAAGGAAACGGGAGTCTGAGACATCAGAAAAACTATTAAAAAACTCAATGAAAGACAACTGATGGACATCACGACTCACCACATGGATCCCCAGAGATCACATGAGAAACCGAGGCCAACGGAACACAAGATGGAGAAATGAACTAGATGCATTCAGGATACACTGGCTCCGCCACACCCGTGATAGAGACTTGTGGCGAGTCTTGGGGAAGGTCTATGTCCAACGATGGGCTTTGAAAGACTGATGACGATGACAATCTCGACATTCCCAATTAAATCCAGGGTAAACAAATGGCTTGCCTAATACTGGTATTTTTTATTTGTCTGGTATTGCTCTTGTGAGTCATGTTAACTCCTTTATTGCTTTTAGCTTTTTTAATCTTCAGCATAAATGTCATGTTTTAGTTTTCCCATTTAAAAAAATAATTTTCAACAAACTATTAATATGTATTTCAAAGGTCTCAATCCCATGGCAAAATAACTCCTTCTTTACTAACCCTTTCACATAAAAAGGGATCTATCTGGACAAAAGTTTAGAGAAAATGTTCCCGTCATTTCTCCCAATCTTCATCAAAATTCATCTCTTCCTTATCCAATTGGTAAATTTCCATCCAAATCATAGACGTTTGTCCATTTCCCATTTCAGGTTACGAAAGAGAGAGTTTGAATGCAGCGTTTTGTGCCGGTACAAGGGACGTTTTCTACGACAAAAAAACAACCCACATCAGTGATGCTTCACTCTACGACTCAGGGGGTGGATTGGCCTTCCAGTCCTGTAGCAGTAAGTATTAGACTTAATCTTATTTTCGTGCAAATGCACCGTACGTTTGGTGATAACGTTGGGTCCCTTATATTCAGATGTCTGAATTTTTAAGATGGCAAATAATTATAAACATACACTTTACTTAGACTAGTCTCCTAATCTTGGTTGTTACAGTCACAATGTTTCGGTCGCTGTCCTCTCCTGTATTCTCCAGGTGTCTATCGCAGTATGTCATTTGTCTTGGAATTGTAAAACCGAACCGTTCATTCTATCTACAGGAATAAATTGTTCTCGTTCCGTTGTCCCATGCTCCGGGGACGCATCAGTGAGTGAATAAAAGCGTTGATCAAGCGTATCTAGAAACCTGACAGGTGACCATGAGTTCAATCCTTGGCTTAGGTATTGCAAAAATAGGCATATACATTGGTTCAGTGGAAGAGGTAAGGACGAATGGGCCAGGAAGAATTACTAGACACGAAATATCATCTGACATAGAGAATGGAATGAGAACAAACTATCCTTGCGTATTGAATGAGGGGTTAGGTTAGAAAATTCCAGAAGGTAACTGACTACTACAGACACTTAAATAAGGTCGGCGGGTACGGCGGCCGAAACGTTGTTGCAATAGCATCAATGTTGAGGACACTTGTTACATTAAAGTGAATAATAACAACTATAATCAATCAACTAAGTTAAGCTTGTGATCATAGTGTACGCATCGCCTGAGGACTCTTTCCAGCGACTGACCATTTTTGAAAAGCGAACTGTCAAAGTCGATAGAAAATGCAAAACATTGGTGTATTGAAGTCTTTGAAAGCTAATGGATTAATTCATTGCTATGCTCAGCCCTATCGCCAGTCATCTTGAAAGAACGGGCCGTGCATTTAGGAAAGACTGACGGTCAATATATCTGATGGATTACTGCAGATGATAACTGAAACCTTTCCCTTGTACATTCAATAGATAAAAGAATACATTTTTTTGTAATGAATGTATCTATTCATTTAAACGAATTAAGCTCCTGTATACCTGTAAGATAAATTCCGTAGATACAGAAGACTTATCAGTTTGGCTGGGTAAGAAACCTGGCACCCAGTCATATTTTAAAATTATATGTCGATTAAATATTGATTTTATAGATATATTTATCAGAGTGTGATAAGCTATCGTGCATTTCTAAGATTAATTTTGATAGATATGTAAGACGTGTCCATTTAGCTCAGTTAGTAAGAGACATTTTAATCTATTTTTTGGAAGGGGGTCTTAAAGGGAATATTTTGTAGCCCCACATTTGTGTACACTTTTGAATGAAATTAAAAAAGACGTAGCATGTCAACAATCAGCAGCACATTTCAAACAAAGCTGGATTAGCGAACAAGTGAATGAAATAAACAAGAAAAACAATACAAAAGTTTTGGTTCACTTATCCAGTCTTCATCTCTTACAATGGCGAGGCCCAAAGGTTACTTTTAACAGTCTTTTCTTTTTTCTAACCTTAATAGAGAGTACTACACTCCGACCTGGCTTGGAATAGCGAGAATTTATCATTGGGGACTGGTCTGTCTTGCAATCTAATTGTTTGTTTGTACGTTTTTATGGCCTATCTTTCATTTTTGGGGGGCGGATCTATAAGGGATATTTTTGAGCCCTGCGTTTGTATACACTTTTGAAATAATATTCTACCTAGAAAAAGAAGTCTCCATTTTTGTACAAATTCACCTGAATCTCTTTCTTTTTGGTATGTTTTTCTATAAACCTGATATTTATTTGTTATAATTCTTATTTTCTAGCTTATGAGCCGACATGGTATTTGGAAGGCGTGGTCAGCTGGGGACTGAAAGACGGCGTTGGAGTTTACGTCCGAGTTTTCAACTTTATTGATTGGATTAGATCAATGATGTAACCCACCTACGAGTGTATCAAGGATTTCGAGGGGATCTGAATCCCTTGGGCCCCTGTCCCCTGGATACATGCCTTTCCTTATTGATCTCTCAATCATCTATCTGTTTCATTCATTTGATAATTAATTTATTTATTGGAAACCTACTTTCTGTCTTGGATGAATTGACTTTTTTTGGCAACAACGCATCATGTCACCAATTTGATATAAGGAAAGCATTATATTGGCAATTTTAAATGGCTAGAGATGGCTATATTTTTACTGCTGTTCAGCGTAAATCCAAAATTAAAATACCATTTTCTGACAACCTTCAGGTAAAAACACAAGCTATTATTTTCTTCAGCTTTGTTTATTGCAAAACGTATAGATTACGGTGTGTCTACAGCTGGTAGAGAATCTTTGTATTATAGAAAATTGAAGTATCGATGTAAAAATCTGTGAAATAAAAATAGAATGATCACTGAATTGAAATATTTTATCTGAATTAATCAAGGTAAAAGAAATAACACATGTGCATTATAGATATGACTTTAAGATGTTTTTTTTCTCAATCTATCTACTTTCAGCTAATATAAAAATAGCCTTACCAAAATGGCGATACGATGTGCTGTTGCAAAAATAGCCGAAAAATCACTTGAAATTTAAACATAGTCGAAACCGACACTTTTCCCCCATATGCAAGCAAGCTATTTATACACATCATTTTTGACCCAGAGAGATAAACTCTGCCGTGCAAATTTTCTCATTTAAAACCCATCAACGGCAGCAGTTGTCGAAGAGTAGTACAGGCATCTTCCGTTATAATGCGGTTGTTATAACGGGGGAGGCCCTTATCCACTGCGAGATGAAAGCTGTTGACGATTGCAAGATAATCCATTGAAAGTTATCTTTTGCAAGATAAAATCCCTTAATCCCAGAAAAAACCGAGTTGCCATTATTAACAATAAGGCCACCATTTTATTCAGTTGGCCAGAGAACCGTAATTCTCGACATGCGCAGTTGACAGGTTCAAAACAAAAACAACCAATCGAAATTCAAGGAGTTTTAGGGCAATTGAACTTCTTGTGGTTTATCTTTTTTATGCAACGTTTGGGCCTATTCATTCTCCGGCTTTCTTCAGGTGTTAATGTATGATATCCGTAACGTTTTAAAGTAAGAGTAAAGTAAAAAAAAAAAAAGCCAAAAAAACAGAAAAAAATGGAATAAAATAGAAACCCAGGATGCAGCCATTGATCCCATGCACCCCCGTCAACGTCTTTGTCAGTGGAAGTAATTGCACATGGATCTGAACTAAAATCTGATAACTCTTTCTGTAGTTCACTCTCCAACGAAATTATCTCTCCATCAAAACTATCTCTCTGGATTCACCTGATTATGAAATGATTATATCTTGACCAAATGCCCACCTTTCCACAAAATTTAAATGAAATTCATTCAGAACTTTTGGAGATATCACGTGGACAGATCGATTGACTGACAGGCGGAAATATGCAATCGAATTCAACAAAAAAGAAACCAGAAAAAAGACTTTCTTCCATTACAGATGTTACACATTACATCTGAAAGGGGCCGAAGAATGAATCGGTGTGAACGGCATGTTGACATCATAAACAAAAATGTTGAATCGTCCAATATGCTCAGACCACTCTCAAACTTATGGACTGTAACTAATCAAAATATTTGATAATTAATCAAAAGTAAATCCATGAAAAATTGAAAATATAGCTTTGCGTTGAATGTAACTGTTATCTTGCGGGTCTCCCCCCCTCTCTCTCTTTCTCTCCTCTTACCCCTTTATATTTATTTCCCTTTAACTCTTCTCTTAGTTTTCTTTATCTCCTTTCTTCCTATCTCTTCTCCCTATCCCTTACCCCAATCTTTTCACTCCCCTCCGTCTCCACATTCTCTCTTCCCTCTCTATACCACGTCCTTTTCTACTCCCTCTGTCTTTCTCTCTCTCTAGCACTTTATCCCCCTACTGCATAGCTTTTTCACTCTCTATCTCTCTCTCTTTATCTCTCTCTTTCTCTTTCTCGCTTCACACCCACCTCTACTCTTTTTCTCCACACTATCTCTACTTCTTTCCATACACATTTTGCCTCCTTCTTTCTCTGCCCTTCTCTCTCTCCCCTTCTTTCTTTTTCATCTCTCTACTTCTTTCTTCCTTCCTTCCCCCTCTTTACTCCTCCTCTCTGTCTCTCTACTTCTTCTACCTCTACTTCTCATCTCCCCCTTTCCCTTCACTCCCACCAATCTTGAGAAGAAAATTACTTATTTGTAAAGTTTTGTTTTGATTTTAGTTTCTTTCTATTCCATGTCTTTGTAAAACAAATAATATTTTCAGTGAAATGGGTCTTATGGGTTTCATTTCATATGAAAAAGAGAAAGAACCATAAGTTCAACGATACGTCCACTATCTGCAGTTGTAGTTGCAGAGGGAGGTGGAAGAGGATGAACAAAAAGTCTCTTGTTTTAATTGATTTTTGTACCTGTAAGATATTGCAATACGCAAGTATCATCTCAAATAAAAATTGTAAATGGCCGATTTTGGTGTTTTTTTTTTCTTCCTTTTTTAAAATAATGACATAATAAGCAGATGGTAAAAATGATCGGAATGGATATTCTTTTGATGAATCACACTTATTTCATGACATCATGCCTTTTAATGACATCATACCTCTTCCTGCATTCCCATTTTTGCTGTTCAAAGTAAGTGGGACAGTCAGTCCGATCGAATAGTGTCTGATAGTGATGATTGGACTCAACTGAAAACTCTTTTCTGGATTCCCTTAGACGGGGTATATCAATCATTGTGTGTGGTCCGATCAGACTATTTCCTTCGTCTATGTGTTAACTTATTCACAAAAATTCGGCTGTGTACCGTCCTACTAATATATATATATATATAT
>OY735225.1:7521343-7538843 GCA_963457665.1 Thysanoteuthis rhombus
TCGTGTCTCGGCACTCTGCTTGTTTTGATCTGGTAGTGTGAGTAAAGCATTTATTTTATTATTTAGTTTTTTTTTAACTAATTGAGTGTTGTAAATCATCATATAACTTTCTCTTGACTACTTCATCTAATGAAAACTGATTCGTTACCCAATAGAAACTGTATACGTAACTAATGCTTTTTGGAGGATTGAAAAAGGGTGATAAATAAATAGATTTCTTTCTCTCGCCTTTTCTTGGACAGTCATCATATGAATTTAAAAGAAAAAACCAAAAAAAAAACCCTAAAAAACAAAAACTAACAAACACAAAAAAACAAAAAAGCAAGCGTAATGTTGCCCGACAATTTTCCATAAAAATTGAACCACAAACTATAAAACAAAAATAATAAAAAATTTTTTCGAGACACAATAATGAGTAAATGTTTAAATTTTCAACCCTCTAACCTCATTGGTCCAACCTGTACGCGTGATACGTAGTGTATTTTACGGCATCTAAGACGTGCCTTTTCCTAAGGGTGCTCGCTGACGTCACTACGCTTTGCAAATAATGTAAATAGCCTGCCACTGGTCAATATGGATTTAAATAGATAAGAGCATTAAAATAATCCAATAGTGTGGAGGGCCATGAAGATCAGGGGGGATTTTCATTCGTTTGAGAATATGCTTGTGGTGCATTATATACATAGGAGAATAAGACACATAGATAACTAGCCAGCCTGATTTGAAAACTGAAGAAACCTATGTTGACAGTTTGGTTATAGTTTTTCGTCGGCGGTTTCCAATGGAATAATGACTAAATTTCGGTTGATTTCTCTTCGCTTTGCAAACTTGTGCGGACGATGTTGGTTCGATTACGCATTCTGACTGCACAAATCAAGGAGATCAAACAGAAAAAAATGGCACCGACTCGACAGACGAACAAAGAACCAAATAAAACTTTGTGAAGATCTTCCAGTTGATACATCATGCAACGTCCTCTCACTCCACAAGTCCAGTCCCAGAGGTAGCATTTGGAATCGACAAGGTAACCGAAGCTGATTGAACCGGGCATAAGGGCTGAAATAATTAGAAAATAATGTTAATTTGAATGAAGCATGAGGAAAATTTAAAGGGTTTCTTTATGAGCGGACTGCAATAAAGATAGATGAAACAGAGAAATTCTCGCCATTCATGAAATGTTTGTTTATTGTCGAACACGATACTTGTTCGTTATTTATTATAGTCAAACTCTACAATTGATTTTTCTTCGTACTAGACTCCGAAAGAAAAATATAACCACAACAACAACAACAACAACAACAATAATAGACACGATAGAGTAGCAACAATGATACACTGGGAACTAAGCAAACAAATGGCATTCAGCTATGTGGAAAAGTGGTATCAGCACAAGCCAGAGGCAGTTTTGGAGAATGACAACCACAAACTACTCTGGGACTTTGACATCCAAACTGACCACCTCATCCAGGCAAGAAGGCCGGACTTAGTAATAGTAGACAAAAAAAGGAAGGCCTGCCAAATAGTAGACGTTGCTGTGCCTGCAGACCATAGAGTAAAAAAGAAGGAGGGTGAAAAACGGGAAAAATACCAGGACCTAGCAAGGGAGTTAAGGAAAATGTGGAACATGAAAACCAGGGTAGTACCGGTCATAGTGGGCGCACTAGGAACTGTCCTCAAAACGCTGAGGGAGAGACTGGAGGAGATCAGGATTAGGGGAAGGATAGGGACCGTACAGACCACAGCACTACTGGGAACTGCACGGATATTGAGGAAGGTACTAGAGATATAAGTACTGCAACGAATCGTAGCTCTGTCATGATATGCGAAAGAGAGGAGACGTTAGCCGAAGACCTGAGGAGACTTATTGTCACTCAGCCTTCAGCGATGACCACTGGGAAACCGGTGTGAAACTGTAAATCGCAGAATTACTGCGACCTATGAGTACTAGGAGAGGAGGGCTGGAGACTTGAGGAGACTTGCTGTCACTCAAACTCCAGCGGTTACCAACAGGCAACTGGTGTGAGATTCCAAATAATAATAATATTCAGCTGTTAGCAGTGGCAAAGGAGGAGGAGAAAAAACAGCCTAATGGTAGTGAAGGTATGAACCACAGCACTGCTGTGATGAGTGAGGGAGAGATTAGATGAGAGGAGGGCTGAAGACCTGAGGAGACTTATTGTCACATAACCGCTGGGCATCTGCAATGAAACTGTAAACAACATTATTGCTGTGGACAATGAGAATGTGGAGATGAGGGCTGGAGACTTGAGGAGGCTTCCGATCACTCAACGTTAACCACGATTCAACTGGTGTGAAATTGCTTATATTAATAATAGTAATAATGATAATCCATTGTCACACCAGTTTCCTGGTGATCACCGCTGGAGACAAATAGACAGCAAGTGTTCCTAACTATCATGTCCCCCTCTTCGTGTTCTCACAGTCTGCAGCAGTGCAGTGGTTTACAGCTTCAAACTGTTGGTTATCACTGAAGGCTGAGTGACTGTAAGTTTCCTCAGGTCTGTGGCCGTCCTCTCCAATCACACTCACCTATCACAGCAGTGCTGTCGTTTGTTTCATCTCCATGATACCTTGTCTTTGTTGTTAGGCCTTCGCTAACAGTTGGGGGTCGTAGATTTCATATTTCTAGTATTCTCCCCAGTATTCAAACAGACCCAGCTGTGCTGTAGTCTGAACAGTCTCAATCCTTCCTCTTATCCTCAGTTTTAGAGTAATTTATGGCTTCCATTTTCTAGGATGTTTTTTTTGAGCTGATACCATTGGTCTGCATAGTCGAATCCCATTTGTTTGCTCAGTTCCCAGTATATCACTGTTGCTACCCTGCCGTGTCTGTTATTGTATTCTATCTGGGCTAGCTGACTGCATTCACAGGTTATGTGGTTTACGACCACATCCCTCTTTCCACATTGGCAACATTTGCTATTTGTTTAAATTCTTTCGGTCTTCATCTTGATATGGGTCGTCCTGATACATTTTTTTTGACGAGTGATTCTGTTTCTTTCTTCAGATTTCCTTTTTGTATTTCCATTTTGTATCTGTTTTTTTAATTTATTGAATGAATTATAATAGTATTTTCCGTTTACATTTTTCTTTCTTTCCTTGCTGTGCTGCTCCTTTGCTTGCTACTTTTCTGTTGTTCGTTGCACTGATTAGATAAAGTCTTTCATGCTAATGAGTCTTCTTTCCTCTTCACGAACGATCTATATGTGTCATCTCTGGAATCTAAAGCCTTGTGCATTGTTATAAGTTTTCTCGTTCACAGGCCATTGATTGGAGTTCTTCCTTTGTCCATCCAAGAAATGGACCTGTGAATCTTACTACCGATACTGCCCATTTGTTCATACTTTTTATAAGATTTCTGCTTTTTTTGCTTGGTCTCTGATATTTTTCTTATCCTCCTATGGTTTTATTTTCTTATTTCCTCTTTCATTTCTTCTCGTTTTATCACGCCACATTCGAGAACTCCCAGGTATTTATATCGGTCCTGTGTCAATGCTCTGATTTTTTTTGTTATCCAATAATTCATTTTTTTTCAGTCGTTGAGGGATATCCTCTGTCCCTTTCCCCTTCGAGCACGTATTTCTATTCCCAGTGTTATCGCTGTGTTCTTTAACTTCGTCGGACAATATTTCAAGCTCTTCCCTGTTCTTTCCAAATAGTTTTATGTCGTCCATATATATGCGATGGTTGATTTTTCCTTTGTTTTTGGAGAATTTGGTATCTTTTGCTGCTTTTCAGCATTCTGTTTGGTGATTTCATAGAACAAATAGTTGTGGGGACAGAAAAGTTTCTCCATTTTATGCCTACCTTTGTTAAGTTTTCTCCCAGAGTTTTCAAGTCTACTTTCCAGTTTTTTTTTTAGAGTTGGCTATGAATTTCACGACTTGAATATACCGAGGCATCCGAGTATCTAGCTCTGTGGGATCATGTATGCCTTTTTTTATTTTTTAGATTTGATCTATTCCATTGCAATATAGTTCCTGCTTTTCTTACTTCTTTTAGGACCATCTGGTCAATTTAGAGTTAGTCATTCGCCTCTTTGGTTCCTTTACTATATTTTTTCTGAACCTATAGAGATAATTCTCTTTTTGTCATATATATATATATATATATATATATATATATATATATATATATATATATATTCTCTCTACTATCTGTTAGGTCATAATATCCCACATTGGTGGTAGGCACATAATTGGTCTGTAATTGCTTTCCTGGCCCCCTTTCTCAGTGTCCTTTCGGATGAGGGTCGTTCTGCCTTTTGTCATCCATTCTAGAACCTCATTTTCACCTTGGATACTTTAGAGTTGATGGATGGGTGTGTCGTGCAATGTGATGAATTTCTTTCTTATTTTTCGTCGGTGTGTTATAATCTGGTTCTATGTAATACTATGTATTCCATGGTATCTATGTATTGGAATTCTCTTTTAATGTTATCTAAACATCCTGGAGCTTTGCTATGTCTTTTACGATGTCCCAGAATATTGCTTCAGAAGTTTTTTTCCTCTGTGGCATCTGGTTTTATAGTTTGTCTTCTTTCTCCGTTCAGGACACGGCAAAATTCTTCTTCTTCTTCTTCTTCTTCTTCTTCTTCTTCTTCTTCTTCTAATAATAATAATAATACAAGATTAGGGCATTGACTGCACAAGACCGATACAAGTACCTAGGTGTCCTTGAATGTGACACGATAAAACGGGAAGAGATGAAGGAGAAAATTAAGAGAGAATACCTCAGAAGGATAAGGAAAATATTAGAAACCAAATTAAATAGCAGAAATCTAATAAAAGGAATGAACACCTGGGCTGTGTCAGTAGTTAGGTATACAGGACCATTCCTAGGATGGACAAAGGAAGAGCTCCAATCAATGGATAGGCGAACAAGGAAACTTATGACGATGCATAAAGCATTACACCCTAGGGATGATACAGATAGACTATACGTTAAGAGAAAAGAAGGTGGTAGGGGGCTCATCAGCATAGAAGATTGTGTCCAGAGAGCTAAAGTAGTCCTAGATAGATATGTGCAAACAAATAGTGAAGAAATCATAAAGAGCGCGAGGGATAGTGCAACAAACAATAAAGTAGAAAACAATGGAACAGTACAGCAAACTAGAAAAGAAAAGTGGGAAGGGAAAAAATTGTACGGCGAGTTTAAAAGACAGATAAAAGATATAGTAGACGAGAAATCATGGACGTGGTTACGAAAGGGAAACCTTAAGAGAGAAACAGAATCGCTCATCATGGCAGCCCAAAACAAAAGCATAAGGACAAACTACATAAAAGCAAAAATCGACAGAACACAGACAAACAGCAAATGCCGCATGTGCGGTGAAAGAGATGAGACAGTAAACCACATAACTAGTGAATGTAGTCAGCTCGCCCAGAAGGAGTATAAGCATAGACACGATAGAGTAGCAACGATGATACACTGGGAACTAAGTAAACAAATGGGATTCAACCATGGGGAAAAGTGGTATCAGCACAAGCCAGAGGTAGTTTTGGAGAATGACAACCACAAACTACTCTGGGACTTTGACATCCAAACTGACCACCTCATCCAGGCAAGAAGGCCGGACTTAGTAATAGTAGACAAAAAAAGGAAGGCCTGCCAAATAGTAGACGTTGCTGTACCTGCAGACCATAGAGTAAAAAAGAAGGAGGGTGAAAAAAGGGAAAAATACCAGGACCTAGCAAGGGAGTTAAGGAAAATGTGGAACATGAAAACCAGGGTAGTACCGGTCATAGTGGGCGCACTAGGAACTGTCCCCAAAACGCTGAGGGAGAGACTGGAGGAGATCGGGATTAGGGGAAGGATAGAGACCGTACAGACCACAGCGCTACTTGGAACTGCACGGATACTGAGGAAGGTGCTAGAGATATAAGGACTGCAACGAATAGTAGCTCTGTCATGATATGCGAAAGAGGGAGGAGACGTTAGCTGAAGACCTGAGGAGACTTATTGTCACTCAGCCTTCAGCGATAACCACTGGGCAACCGGTGTGAAACTGTAAATCGTAGAATTACTGCGACCTATAAGTAGTAGGAGAGGAGGGCTGGAGACTTGAGGAGACTTGCTGTCACTCAAACTCCAGCGGTTACCACCAGGCAACTGGTGTGAGATTCCAAATAATAATAATAATAATAATAATAATAGTCATTATCATTATCATTATTATTATCATTATTATTATTAACATCATACACATGAATGCATCATTGACATTTTGAATTTGTTTCCTTTGAATTTGGCCCTTTGAACACAGTCTTCTATTGATAGATGAAGGTATACAATATATCGAAAATTATTAGTATTGTTAACTTCATTCGTGCATTCCACACCAGTTGTCCGGTGATAGTCGTTGGAAGCTGAGTGACACCAAGTCTTATCAAGTCTCCAGCCCTCCTCTAAACACTCAGTCTGCGGCAGTGCTGTGGTTTGAATTTTCACACCTGTTGACTGATGGTTATCGCTAAAGGCTGAGTTGCAACAAGACATTTCAAGTCCTGTCCTCCTCTTAACATTCTCAGTTTGAGGCAGTGCTGTGGTTTGATGTTTCTCATCAGTTGTTTGGTGGTTATCGATGGAGACTAAGTGACACAAAGTCTCCTTAGGTCTCCAGTCTTCCTCTCATATCGTCCTCAGATATCACAGTAATGCTGTGGTTTGTATCGTCTCCATGCCTTTTTCATCCCGGCTGTTGGATCATAGATATCATATTTCCAGTACTTTCCTGTGTATTTGTGCTGTGGTCTGCATTGTATCAGTCCTTCTTCCTATCTCCAGCTTCTCTAGTCTCATTTTCTATGTCTTTGGTACAGTTGCAAGTTCACATTATCTTACTGGTACTAACCTGGCTTTCATGTTCCACACTTTCTTCGGTTCCTTTAATTATGATAATACTATTTTGATCTCTATTCTTTATACTCCATTGCCGAATAATTCAAAACAATTTCAGGCAATTCCTGTCTCATGCCTGATGATCAATCAAGCGAGTTCAGAAGATGCGTACATATTTTCTTTGTATTATTTAGGAGTCCAACTTTTTCGTTTTGTTTTATTTTATTTTATTTTATTTTCTGTTTTTGAGTTCAAAGGGCTTCGGTTACGATTGTTCAAATTACCATCGAAGTCACTCGTGTAGAGTATTATGCTTTTTTACTATCAGCACGGAGGTCACCACCCAAGGCTAGTGAGGCCCACCTCCTCGAGTGTTATTATTGCTGCATAACTACTGGGTGTGTTGTCGACAAAGGCTAATAAGATTCTTCTTCTTCTTCTTCTTCTTCTTCTTCTTCTTCTTCTTCTTCTTCTTCTTATTATTATTATTATTATTATTATTATTATTATTATTATTATTATTATTATTATTATTAATAATATTTGCAATCTCACACCAGTTGCCTGGTGGTAACCGCTGGAGTTTGAGTGACAGCAAGTCTCCTGAAGTTTCCAGCCCCCCTCTCCTAGTACTCATAGGTCGCAGTAATACTGCGATTTACAGTTTCACACCGGTTGCCCCGTGGTTATCGCTGAAGGCTGAGTGACAATAAGTCTCCTCAGGTCTTCAGCTAACGTCTCCTCTCTTTCGCATATCATGACAGAGCTACGATTCGTTGCAGTACTTATATCTCTAGTACCTTCCTCAGGATCCGTGCAGTTCCAAGTAGTGCTGTGATCTGTACAGTCTCAATCCTTCCCCTAATCCCGATCTTCTCCAGTCTCACTCTCGGCGTTTTGGGGACAGTTCCAAGTGCGCCCACTATGACCGGTACTACCCTGGCTTTCATGTTCCACATCTTCCTCAATTCTCTTGCTAGGTCCTGGTATTTTTCCCGTTTTCACTCTCCTTCTTTTTTACTCTATGGTCTGCAGGTACAGCAACGTCTACTATTTGGCAGGCCTTCTTTTTTTTGTCTACTATTACTAAGTCCGTTCTTCTTGCCTGGATGAGGTGGTCAGTTTGGATGTCAAAGTCCCAGAGTAGTTTGTGGTTGTCATTCTCCAAAACTGCCTCTGGCTTGTGCTGATACCACTTTCCCACATGGTTGAATCCCATTTGTTTGCTTAGTTCCCAGTGTATCATCGTTGCTACTCTATCGTGTCTATACTTATACTCCTTCTGGGCAAGTTGACTACATTCACTAGTTATGTGATTTACTGTCTCATCTCTTTCACCGCAAATGCGGCATTTGCTATTTATCTGTGTTCTGTCGATTTTTGTTTTTATGTAGTTTGTCCTTATGCTTTTGTTTTGGGCTGCCATGATGAGCGATTCTGTTTCTCTCTTCAGGTTTCCTTTTCGTAACCATGTCCATGATTTCTTGTCTGCTACATCTCGTATCTGCCTTTTAAACTCTCCATACAATTTTTCCCCTTCCCATCTTTCTTTTCTTGTTTGCTGTGCTGTTCCATTTTTTTTCTACTTTATTGTTGTTGCGCTATCTCTCGCACTCTTTATGATTTCTTCGCTATTCGTTTGCACATAGGACTGCTTTAGCTCTCTGGACACAGTCTTCTATGCTGATGAGCCCCCTGTCACCTTCTTTTCTCTTAACGTATAGTCTATCTGTATCATCTCTAGGGTGTAAGGATTTATGCATTGTCATAAGTTTCCCTGTTTGCCTATCCATTGCTTGGAGTTCTTCCTTTGTCCATCCTAGGAATGGTCCTGTATACCTAACTACTGACACAGCCCAGGTGTTTATTCCTTTTATTAGATTTCTGCTGTTTAATTCGGTCTCTAATATTTTCCTTAACCTTCTAAGGTATTCTCTTTTTATTTTCTCCTTCATCTCTTTCCGTTTTATCGTGTCACATTCAAGGACGCCTAGGTATTTGTATCGGTCTTGTGCGGTCAATGCTCTAATCTTGCCGTTGTCTGGGAGTTCGATTCCCTCAGTCATTGTAAGCCTTCCTTTGTGCATTACCATGATTGCACATTTTTCTATTCCAAATTCCACTCCGAAATCCTCACTGTATTCTTTTACTTCGTTGAGTCTCAAGCTCCCCCCTGTTTTTTGCAAACAATTTTATATCGTCCATGTACATTAGGTGGTTGACTTTTCCTTTTGTTTTGGAGAAATGGTACCCTTTGCTGTTCTTCAGCATTCTGTTGAGCGGTATCATTGTTAGAACAAATAATAGTGGGGACAACGAATCTCCTTGGAAGATTCCCCTTTTTATTCCTACCTCAGCTAGGTTGTCTCCCGTGGCTGTCAAGTCTACTTCCCAGTTTTTCATAGTGTTTCCAATGAATCTAACCACCGGTTCGCAATTTTTTAACATTATGAGGCATTCGAGTATCCAGCTATGTGGAATCATATCGTACGCTTTTTTGTAATCTATCCATCCCATTGCGATATTCTTTCTCCTTTTCCTCACTTCTCTTAAGATCATCTGGTCTATGTAGAGTAAATCATTTGCCCCTTTGGTTCCTATCCTACACCCCTTCTGTTCTTCTGGTAATAGTCCCCTTTCGCATTTTCACTCAAGTAGCCCGGTGGTTACTGCTGGTTGTTAAGTGACATCAAGTCTCGTCAAGTCTCCTGCCTTCCTCCCTACACTCTAATAGTCCACAGCAGTTCTGTGTTTTACAGTTTCACACTAGTTAACCGGTGGTTATTGCTGAAGGCTGAGTGACATAAGTCTTCTCAAGTCTTCAGCCCTCCACTCATCTCATCAATCCATCTATCATAGCACTGCTGTGGTTCGTACCTCCACTACCATTTGAGTGTTTTTCCACTACTAACAGCTCTTGTCAGCTGTGGTCTGCACAATCTCACCTTCAGTGTCTTTGGAACGGTCCCGAGTGCATCTATTGCTACTGGTACTATCCTGACCTCCATGTTCCACATTTCCCTCAGTTCTCTTGCCAGATCTTACTATTTTTCCAGTTTTTCACTCTGTTCCCTATTTGCTCAGTGGTCTGCAGGCAAGGCCACATCTATTATTTTGTAGGTTTTCTTCTTCTTTCCCACGATCACTAGATCCAGTCTCCTCACTTGGATCGGGTTGTCAGTTTGCATATCCAAGTCCAAAAGTAATTTGTGATTTCCATTCTCCACGGCTGCCTCTGGTTTGTGCTGAAACCACTTATCCGTATGGTTGAATCCCAGTGTATCAATGTTGCTTCTCTATCGTATCTGTTTATACTCCTTCTGGGCTAGTTGACTAGAAACACTAGTAATGTGGTTTCCAGTCTCACCTCCTTCCCCACATAGGCGACGCTTGCTGTTTTCTGTGTTCTGTCGATATTTGCTTTGATACAGTTTGTTCTGATCCATTTGTTTTTAGCTGCCATAATGAGTGATTCTGTTTCTCTCTTCAAGTTTCCTTTTCGTAGTCATATCCATGATCTCTTGTCTGCCACCTTCTAAGTTTTCAGCGAAGGAAAAGTTAGTTAGGTTAATAAGAGGATAGGAAAGGAAGAAAAAGATGCAGAAAAGAAAGTTATGTAGTTTAATAAGACGGTAGATAGACGGAGGGGCCTGAAAAAAAAGTTAGGTATCATATATTTTTGAATATGTCGCCTGTGGATATAATACGAGCTAGAGTAGATGAGTCAAGTAAGTTTGACAACTCGAGTCAAGTAAGTTTGACAAGTCGAGCCCAAAATCACTACCATAAAGTATCATGATTTTGTCTTAGCCGGAAAAAAAGCAAAACAAAAACAGACTCACAAATTGGCTCCATATGTTTTTTTATTCAACATTGCTTGGAAATAAAACCAGAATATATCCGTCCAGTTCATTGAATATCAATAGAGAATTTCTATTACGTAGGAAAGACACCAACAAAGATTTTTTGAAGTGAAAATAGAAAAAAAATATTTTATAATTTACGAGTTCCTCTTATAAAAAGGCTGGTCTGACCTGAAAATATCTAGCGTGAAGCAATTGTTATAATTTGAAGTAATTATATCCAGATAATTTGCTTTAATTTGGAGGAAATTAATGTTTCCCGTTAAAATATAATTTCAAATGGAAATGAAAAAGTGGAAACTGTTGTAGTTAAATCCACACTTTCATGCAAGTACACATACACACACATATATGCATTTATAATATCTATATGAAAATATCTAAATAATGTAAACAGTATATATATATATATATATATATATATATATATATATATATATATATATATATATATATATATATATATATATATATATATATATATATTGCTCGGTCGTCAACAACAACTTATATATATATATATGTGTGTGTGTTCATATATCTATCTATCTATCTATATATGTATATATCTATCTATCTATCTATGTATATATATATATATATATATATATATATATATATAATATGTGCATATGTATATATAGAAACGATGCCTTACTATAAGGGTAATGGGTTTGGTTTGTCTGTGATGTTTTTAATACATAGTACTTCAATTGTTTGAGGGTGTTTGAAATGTTTAGCTAAATGTTTACTTTCAACATGGGTGTGAATTTCATATAAACAAAAAGTATTGCTTCATGAATTTGATGAAGAAAAAAACTACTTTATTTCACTCACCTAAAAGAAAAAGAGCAGCCGAAAAAATAGAAATTCCAAGTTGTTTATCTTTGTCTTGCTGGCTTCTGTAGAAGAAGAAATAATTTGGTTTAGAGAATCATTTAATAACCACGATGCATCGCTTTTACAAGGTTGCATTGATATTCTATAAGAAAACAAATTGAAATCAATTTGATTTACTAACAACTGAACTCAGAGGTAGAATACGGAAAAATATTGAAGGCAAAACTTAATCATTTACAATAACTAAAGCAGTACCCGTTCGAATCGTTCATGTTTAGAAGTGACTGGAAGTTATGGCGTGTGGGGCAGCCTGTGTTAATGGTATTGTAAAATAATTTTCCCGTCCGACGTACAAAACTGCAACTTTGAAGTGTTTAAGTTATTTGTTTTTTGTGTTGCCAATTTAGATATTTTATAACTAGATATAGATTATTCTAAATGTTTTATTCATTTTTATTAGAGTTCTCAAGAACACCTGATCCCATCCCCCCCCCCCAAAAAAAAACTACAAAATCGACGCTGCACTATCTTGTGTGCTGACTAATATCTCTGGCAAATCTCAACTTCAGATTTCCTCAATAACCGTTTGATTAGGTTCTAACCCTTTGATACAAGGGGAATACCTGTATCTGATATGCCAGCCTCCTCCACATTATCATCATCATGCTTCTAGCGTCAGTCATTGGACAGACCTTTCCAAAGATTCACCAGACATTTCTATCATTGGCGTTGCGGAGCCAATGCTTTCTGAACTTATCTGGAACGTCACATCTTACTTCCTATCGGGCACTATTTCGCATATGACCCCTAGGGATCCACCTTAGGGATCGGGATGTCCAGGGTTTGTCTGTCATTCTTACAACATGCCCAGCTCCTTTGCACGTTGTATGGAGCTCTATTTGAGTGTCAATGTTTTGGTTAGGTTCCATGTCTCTGCTCCATAGATGACTATCGGGAAGGTGCATTGATCATATACCCTGCATTTTTAGGAATAATGGAATTTTATTATTTTTGAAAGTTGAGTCTTTCTACTGGAAGCTTTTCAGCTTAGAGAGATTTTACGTTTAATTTCTTCATTTGGGGGTTTTATGGATATTCGTTGTTCCAGGTAGATGTATTGATCAACTTTCTCCAGTTACTCATTTTATATCCTAATCAGTGTCTTTGTCATCAACGGGTTCGTTGTATATGACATTTGCTTTATTGAAATTCATGTGAAGGCCAACTTTTTCTCCTTTTTGATCCAGTTCAACTAGCATTATTTGGAGATCATAGAGATTCACAGCTCAAAGGGCGATGTCGTCAGAAAATCTGGGCTTACATATTTATTCGCCGTCTATTCTGATTCCTTTGTTTTCCTCGTCTAGGTTTTGGAAGATCATCTCAAGAGGCCATTAATTATCTTCATCATTAATTATCTTCATCATTAATTATCTTCATCATTGTTGTTATTTGCTTATCTCGGCTCTCTGGAGGTGACAACAAACTCTTACCATACTTGCCTTGGAGGGAAAAAAAAGTTCACCCCCTTTCTTGAATTATAGATCTAATGAGGGCTGAAGAATGGATTGCCCAGAACGCTGTGTTGACAACATCGATACTGAGAAGATATTGAATTATTCAAACAAAATTTTTTTATTCGAAATTTCGTAAAAATTTTGTGGTTGTGGATTTGAGGGCCCCGAGGACTTGGCACCACAAGGCGCCTCCTCCTCCAAGATGTGGTGATATTAGTCATTATAGCAATAGGTGAACTACAATTTTTAAAGCATTTGGATGACTCTTCGAATTGAGAGTCAGAGTCATTTTCAAATAGCCCGTTAATCAACAGATATGCCCCTGCTCTAAGTATAAACCACTTTTGACCTCACTCATTTTGGGGAAAGATTTTGAGTATGACCTAACCTTCCATATATCCCGTTATCAATATGTCAGTCTTGAATAATTGACAAGATAAATAGTCACAGTCCAGATCAATAAGGTGTTGATTCTCTATCGATGTTATCTATTGAGTAAAGCGTCATTGATTTCTGTTGCTTGACCGAATTTAAACAAATTCGGTGAATTTTTATCTCTCCTTTCTTTTTTTTTCGTATCCTTATCTTTAGAGTTTATCAGTAAAGACAAGGAAGAATATATATATATATATATATATATATATATATATATATATATATGTATTTGACAATATCTCTTTATCTCAACCACACGCATACGAACGCTCACAAATATACACATGCACACACACGAACATAATTACATATTCGTATGCTCGGTGTAGGTTCTCTCTCACTCTCTCTCACACACACTCTCTCTCACTCTCTCTCCTTCTCTCTCTCTATATATATATGTAGAGAGAGAGAGAGAGAGAGAGAGAGAGAGAGAGAGAGAGAGAGAGAGAGAGAGAGCCGAGGCAGCTTTACAACTTTAAACACTAAACATTAAAAAACTGTGTCACTCCAGTCATCCATTTCCCAATATATGTTAACGTAATTTAAGTAATTTTCTCCAATGTTTTTCAACCCTATTTTACATATACTTTGTTATTATGGTACAATGCATAAATTGTCTCTTGTTAAGATCAACAGTTTTTTACCATGTAACCGTTTCGGGGATTTTAAAAACAAAACAGTGTTGATCAAACACCATGTTTCTTTCAGCTATGATTTTTATACAAAACTTATGTCATACAAGTAGTTTTTATCTATAGGTAGTATTATCATAAGATGATATGGGTTTTATTTCGTACTGCACGTCATTTAATCTCTTAAAAGAGGGTTTGCTCATTCGGGTTACCAAAAAACGTACCTAATAATGAGGGATTAGTAAATATAACAACAGACGTGACTCGCTATCCATGTCACGTTTACTGAGTGTACATCTACATGAATGTTAATTCTGCAGTGTCGTTTTTAATCTCAGAATGCATGCAAACCAACTTATGATATCGTCTTTAAGAACACGAATTACATAGCAAACCATCTTCCATGTTTTATATATATATATATATATATATATATATATATATATATATATATATTTACGCAGTGTATATATGTATATATATATATATATATATATATATATATATATATATATATATAATGTGTACTCTAAAGTGTGAGATAGACTCGGGAGTAAAGTGCTTAGAGGTAAGGTTTATTAATCCTTATATGTAAATAGTCCAGACATGTTCCGGGATTTCTCCCATCTTCAGTGGTGTGTGCTGTGTGAGTATGTGTCTTTAGGGTCTATAGTTCCCATGTGGAACCAGAGTCCACTATCAGGAGCTATGCCTTGTGGGTAAAATATGTTGTAAGGGCTGCTGGAGGCCTCCTGCCAAGTGAGAGAAAGTCCAGTTAGGTATCAAGTCTTTGGTTAAGCAGCAACAGTTGGTCTTGGAGAGGGCAGAGTGTGTCAGGGTAGGAGGGAAGTATTGTGGAGTTAGAGTTTTTGGGTATGTTAGGGATAGTGTAAATGGAGGGGTGGTGAGGTCAAGGAGCTACATAGGTATCAATCCTACAAGTTATCAAAAAAGATATGGGTGTGAGGATATTATTGGTAGGAGTTTTGTGAATTAGAGATCTGTGTGATGAGGGTTGCTAAGTTTAGAGTTTAATCCACTAGGATATAGAGTTTTGAGTTTGTTGATCCACATATCTTCGTGTTTCTCTAGAACTTTATTTATGTCAATTGGAGTAGTTTTTTCTATTTTTTCTATGATGGTAAAGCTAGCGTCCGTGGCAAAACTGTGGCCGGGTGTGCGAAAGTGTAGTTCTACGGGAAGTGGGCTACGATTGTTTTGTGATTTAATCCTATGTCTCTAATTGTTGAGTCTAATATTAAATTGCCACTCGGACTTGCCTATGGATTGTAACTTACATCTATTGCACTCTAGAAGGTATATAATGTTCTTGCTACCGCAGTTGGTGCTACGATATATGTGGTAACTCTCTTTTGTGGGAGTGCTTGTGAATGTGTTAGTGTATTTGAGGTGGTTGCAACATAGACAATTTCTTATGTTGCAGAATTTAGTGGTTCTAGGGATACTTTTGTGTACGACTTTATTGTTTATGATATTATATATATATATATATATATATATATATATATATATATATATATATATATATATATATATATATATATATATAAATATTTACGCAGTATATATATACTGTGTAAATAGATATATCGCTTAAATTCAGCTCCGTAGTCCAGAGGTAGAATATATATATATATATATATATATATATATATATATATATATATATATATATATATATATATGTGTGTGTGTGTGTGTGTGTGTGTATTCTTCTACGCCAGAGAGTCTTAACCATGGAAAAATCAAGTCGTTTATTTCAACCATTAAGCTCAGATTATCAAACTCTCTTTGATGTTTGACTAATTCCTCCTCGTTATAAGTAATAGTTACAGTTGAATCTATTGTAAAATTAGTAATTAGTAGTATTGTGTAATTAAGAATCGATATAATCGTATAATTAAGAATTAATCAGTTGAGCCTCTACAAAGGGTCAATTTGAATATATTGAGTTTGGGTGCAATTTAGAAATTTGATGTGATCATCAAAAGCGTTCCGTGACTCAAAACTGATTCAAAATGTCCCTTTGTGGGGTGAGCTCCTCACGTCTAGAATCACTCTTTTGAGCCTTCTCCATTTCAAGATAAAAAAAAATCAAGTCTTACCTCATGATGACGATATAAGAAGGTACAATGTCGATACTTTTCACAAGGTTGAGCAGAAAGGTTATCACGAGGAAATAATTAAAATAGTTGCATCGTTTTCGGCACAGACCAACTCGACTTTTCCCACCGGGAATCGCTGAACACTCGCTAAAATGCTTTCCAAAATACAAGAAGACAAAACAGTAATTGCATGGGAAAAGTTTGTCAAGATTCGGGGATGAAATGAGATTAAATAAAAAGACATGAAATAAAAATAAAACAGGTCTGGTTAGTCACTCAGTAGAAAACCATCACACGACCAACGTTCTTTAGCGGTATGCTGTGTTAGAGGAGTGATCAACTAAGAGATATGAAGAAGGGGTGATCGATGGAAAGCTTATTTCTCTCAGATTCTGTTGGGCAGTGATCACTAAAAAGTATGAATTAAAAGCGTGGATGCTACCGGACACAAACTAAGGGATTAATTCACACTGCAACTTAAACTGCAAATTGAACCCCTTACAAGAAAGCTTTTCAGGTTTAAGAAAAAAAAGCAAATATTTAAATTTTCAGCCCCCTAGCTTCATTGATACAGCCTGTACGTGTGATGCATACGTACATAACCAGCCAGCCAGTTAAGTTAAAAAATTGAAGAAACATATGTTGATGGTTTTTAACATGAAGTAGATACTAAAATATAACACTCCTGGCTAATGCTGGGTCAAACCTCACTTTATTTCAATTCCGACTGAATATGACTATTGCAACTTTTTTATTGTGTATATAATAGATTTAAAAAAAACATTAAATATTTTTTTGTGAAAAATTATATCTATAAAAGTGAAATGAGCCCGAGGATATTTGTATGATAAATTTTGGTTCATATCCAATACATGTAAATTTAGTCTTAATGAGAATCAGGTGGTTCTGAGTTCAAATCACGGTAGGGGAATAAAGATTTCAGAGATAACCTAAGTGGGGTTTATTCTTGTTGTTCTTGCCATTGTTACTTTGTACTAGAATTTGACGAAATGAAGATCGAAAATCAGGTTTAATTGGTTTTGCAAACAACAAAATCTGTTTATCAAAACACATCAAATATCTTTTTTTTCCGTTTCACTCTTTCATTGTTACTTTTACTTGTTTGTGGCCCGTTGCTTCGCTGACAGTTATCAGACGCAGCTGATCGTTACTACTGATACCATAAGTGTGATAGACTCTGTAGGAAGGGAGAACAAAATAAAGGT
>OY735225.1:7541343-7636343 GCA_963457665.1 Thysanoteuthis rhombus
AAAGAAAAGATGAATATGAGTCAATAACCATGGTGACTGACAAGCAGTGACACAACCCAGGTTTTTAGGCGACATGTGATGGAATGTTCAGATTTTGAACGACCGTACCACCAATTTTTGCAAAGGGTCCTTATTTCTTTTTTTTTATATGTGTGTGCGTTTGTATGTTTGTTTGCGTGTTTTAGTGCACATGGACGTACCATTTGGTCTATAGACTTGAAATTTGGCATCAGTACTCCACTAGACACCTGAATTTTTTTTTCATTTTGAGAGAAAGAGCTTTTTTTATAAAACTTTTCTGGTGTCTTATTTTGACGAGTTATGAATAACATCTTAATTTTATAGAATCTACATGTTTCCATGTGTTTATCTTACACTATTTTATGTTTTCCAGTGAAAAAAAAAAAAAACGCAAGTGATGTCATGAATAGAATTTATTCTGACCATATTTATTCTTCAGCAGAATTTTTTTTTTACAGTACTTTGTTCAATCATTGATTGTGATGGAAATTTTCGTCTTAATATTATTTTATTATCCTAACTCAATTAGTATATATTTTGCAATTTCTAGTTACACTTCATTAAACTCCTAATTTTTGAAAAATTTTTTTTAGAAAAATAGGCCGCTTGCCTGTATAAATGAAATACAAGTAAGTGACACTTTTTTTTAACAAGATTGTTCAATAAATTAAAATGTCAACACACTATGGTAAGAAGGTTCACCGTCACTGGTCGATAACTTCGAGACATGTCATTAACATTTCAAATTTTGTTCAACCAACAGAATCTTTTCTTTTAATCCATGATGCTGTCAACACAAGATTTTCGCTGATCCATTCTCCAGCTCTCCTGCTATCATGCACAGTGTAATATTTCTTTTTTACAGAATTTTCTTTTAGAGAAAATACGCGTATTACACAAAGGGGAATCCAACGATTGACATAGACTTACCGATTTTAATGGATGTAAGTCCTAATTATCTTTTGTTTTTCAAAGGAAAATTAAGAAAATGGACAATTGTCAGTTTACAATAGATGGGGTAAAATATTGAATTAAGACTGACATCAAAATAGACATAAACCAATAAAAACAAGGAACAGATATGGACCAATGAAAACTATCATATGATTAAAGTCTTTTTGGGATGATCAATTAAAAAAATGGAAAGACGGAAGATCATCGAATCAGTTATTTCCCTCGCATTTTGCTGGACAGTGATCACTAAATAAGTCTGAAATTAAGAAAAAGGTGCAAATACTACTAGACACAAACTAAGCGTTCAATTTAGCACAAACCTACAGTGCAAATTGAACTTTTTCCCCAAAACAAGCAAAACCATTATTTACAGACATAATAAGCATTGAATGTTGAAATTTTCTTCCATCTAGCCCCAATGATGCGGCCTGTACGCATGATACAATAATAAATAACCAGTCAGCCATCCAAACTTGAAAGCTTTAGAAACCTATGTTTTAGTGAAACTTTTGGTTTATGGTTTCTAATATTCAAATTTAGAATTATGAATAAACATTGGGGCCGTGGGAAAATATAAGAAGAAATAGAAAGCAACAGCAAGCGACCCTAACCCTAACCCTGAACCAAATAAATCGCTTACTGTCATTAAGATTTTCTCCAATCAAGGAATAATCCTAACCCTAAATTTCTTAATCGATCATCGGAAACATTTGTATGAAAACATTTTTGAAATTGCTTTCCCTTTGTTTCTAGTTGCCAGAAGCAAGTACATACAACGAAGTGAATGCATCATTTACTACCAGTGAAAACTGCTTAAATCAATGAATAACCCTACCCTGACCCCAAACCAAAATTCTTCAATTAATCAATACAAACCTCTGTATGAATGTAGTTTTTTTAATTACCCCCTTTGTTTCTCGTTGATTCCTGTATTTAACCATTGATGAATAACTGTCATTTGTTGGCCATAAAACAAGAATTGTTTTCAGTATGCCAGAAAGTTTTCAAAGAAGAATCGACACAAGAACTTGTAAAATTTTATGAGCAAATATTTAAACAGCTTTAAACACCGAACTGACAAGATTAATTCAATTTGGAGGGAGAGAGACAGAGATGAACACTTACCAAGAATTCGACTTGCTTTCCAAGGAGGAATCATGAATTCGTCTTCGATGTATTTTGGTAAAAATGTCCAGAGTCCAGTCAAAGAGAAGAGTAGGATGCAGTCAGAGATGAGGATAGTTGTATAAACAGGTTTTTTCAACACTCGATTCAGAGACGAGAAGAACTCTGCAAAAGATTTACGGAATTCATGAGAAACACAAAAAATGGCATTAGATCCCTAATTTTATCTCCTGTTCCAAATTGTCTCATAACCCATCTTCAACAGTAATCTTGAAGAGAAAAAAACTGATTTGACTCTTGACGTTAACACCAATTAGTTTGAACTTATCGGCCATTTTAGGTGAATCGTTCAAAAGATGTTTTGGTAAAATGGCCTTGACATTTCCAAATGAATTCATGAGGTCGGAACATATACATCAAATAAATCATTGAATTTGTTTACGGGTATTAAGTACGGCCTTTCAGCTTCAATTTGAAAGAGTTGAACTTCAAATTAAAAAAGTTGGATTAAAATTTAGAAAAAAAAAATGAATTTCGAAGTAAAACTTAGTACTTCTTAAAGTGAGTGATATCATACAAAGCATACAGGTGCGTTGTAAAGGCTGAAACATTTGACACTAGGATGGCATCACCAATTGAAGATTACAAAAACAGAGCACAGATTGTGATATCCCAAAGAATCAATTGACAAAAGAATGACTGCAATTACCCCAGTCTTGGGTATAAAAATATACAATCATGTCCAAAAGCATTTCGCTCCAATCTTGGCACAATAAGATCTCCAAATTGGGTGGGGCATGTGCAGACTGGTTTAGTTTCGAATAATCTTTGTGATTATATTTCTTGCTAGTCTAGAATTGTGCCGAGCAGGATTAACTTTCAAAAACAAGAAGATCCCAATGATTCTAAAGAAAAGAGTATACAGCCAATGCATCGTCCCGATAGTCACCTATGGAGCTTAAATATGGAACCTAACCAAGATACAGACCCCCAAACCGAGAACCATGCAGCGTGCACATGAGAGGATCATGCTGAACCTCACAAGGAGAGAGGAGAGATCACAAGACAGCACAATATATCAGAGAGAAAACAGGTCTTAGACATCATAAAGTCAATTAGAAAACTCAAATGGTGGGTCATATTGCGAGAATGAAAGACAAACGACGGACATCACGACTCACAACATGGATCCCCGGAGATCTCATGCACCGGTAAAATTTTAGGTAGAGAGACGAATTCAGAAAGTGCTGCCCTTGAGATGCCAACGATAGAAAAGTGTAGCAAATCTTGGGGAAGGTCTATGTCCAACGATGGACGTTCAAAGACTGATCATGATGAGTCTATGATGGTGAATCAATCGTGTAATCCTTTCACCTTTGTGAATCATATCACATTTCGTAAAAAAATCATTGGTTTGAATTTAAGTTCAACTTTTTTCAAATTAGAGTTCAATGATTTGATTCGAAGTTCAACTGATCAAATTTGAAACTCAACTTTTTTTTTGAAATTGAAGTTAAAAAGGCCTAACATTCTAATAAATGAATAGATAAATACAAAACAGCCTGTTTGTCTCTTCCTGAATTAAAATAAACAATATTTTTACCTTTGATGCCCTTTTTTAAAGGTCGAGGAGACTTCGTTTCGATAGACTTAAGCGATTTTGCGATGAAAGATTCAACCCCTGCATCAAATCCATCAACATGACGGTCTAATGTGAAAGTCTCTTTGGGGATATTTCTAGGAAAACAAGCAAGTGGCAAAGTAATCAAGACTGACATTGTTCCGATGACGATGAATCCAAGCCACCATGCTCCAATCCAATCGGGATCATTCGGATCGACATCACGTCCTACAAAAAACAAATCAACGAGCAATAACAATGAAATAGGTTTTTTTTCACAACTTTAAATCTGGTTATTCACTCCTAAGATTTCTGAAAATATCATAATTAGCAGTCTGAATGTTTTTGTTTCTTTGTCCCACTGTTCGTGAGAATAGACAATTCCATTTGAATGTAACAATCGTGTCAATAGAAGAGAAATCACTAAAGCTTTATTCAAAACAATGGACTCTTACACACTTAGTGAACTATTAAGTTCTACAGTAAATAAGAACATGAAGAAGGAACCACTCGAATTGCACAGAAACACGTGTGGATATTTGTGTCAAATGCTTTGTGACCTATCTTCCATAGTAAAAAATCGTACTAAACGTAAGTAGAAGAATATTTGCTCAGCACTTGATATTAGAGAGGACATTGTCAGGAGCACTATAGAAATATCAGTAATTCTGTTTTAAAGTTGGTTATTTTCCCCACGATTTGCTACTAAAACTTACCTATAAGATCGACGGGAATTTTGTTGATGAATGCTCCAAGGAAAAATGTGAATGCAGGTCCAATCATTGAAATACTGAAGAGGGAAACTGAAAACAAAACGAATTGAACAGGATTTAATGCATTTCAGTTAGTTATAAATTGCTTGATCTCAAGTGAAAACATCACTTCTTATAAAGATTCGTCAAGGACAATTGGACCAATATAAAGCCGTATATAAAGTTCAATGTGTTTTATAAAAACCAATAAACCATTCGAAAGTGGATAGTAGACAGTTTTAACCAAATATTAATTTATTTCTTAAAACATCACTAGCAGCAGCAAGAACAGCCATTAGGATCCGTCGTTTGACATCAATCTTCCCTCAAGATTCGCCTGACCTCTCTTTTATGGGTGTTGCAGAGCCAATACTTTATGAACTCGTCTAGTTCGTCACGCCATCTCATATTTTGCCGGCTGCATTTTCGCATATGATCTCTGAGGATCCATGTTGTGAGTTGGGATATCCTGCGAATGTCTGTGATTCTTGCAACATGACCAGCCTATTGTTGTTTCAGTTTTTTCATTGTTTCCGGAATATCTCAGAATTCTGTCTTTTTTCTTTTCCACTGTGATATCTCGCTGGATTCTCACGTTGCATGGTTCACTGATTGAAGTTCAACTTTTTGGTTAAGCTCCATGCTTCAGCTCCATAGGTGACTATTGAGAGGATTAATTGGTTGTAGACCCTTCATTTTAGGACTGATAGAATTTTCTGGCTCTCAAAAGTTGAGCTTGCTCAACTGAAAGCTTGCCAACTTCGAGTTATTCTTCATTTGATATCTTCTTCATTTGGGGGATTCCATGGATATTCATTGTCCAAGGTTGATGTACGGGTCTACTTCCTCCATCTCCCTATAATCCATCTTGATCATTGTTCCCTTTTAAGGGCCTTCTAAGCGCTTTGCATATATATATATATATATATATATATATATATATATATATATATATATATATATATATACGTAGGCACACGTGGAAGTCCTTAATGCTTATCAAGTATTTATACGAGATTCTCTTTCGAAAGAAACACTTGAAATGATTAAAAAAAAAAACTTCAAATTTAATTCTGGGGAATCCAAATGTCACAGAAAAGTTCCCATTGATCTTTAAAGGTCGTGTGTCAAGATGAAACAATCGGGAGGAGTCAAAGGTCGAAGGGCATATATTTCTGCTTGTTTGCTCAGAGATAAAACATTGGTTTATATCTAACTAGAATTGAAGAAATGTGTGTATGTTTGGGTACGTGCCTGTTAAGTTGATACTTGCTTGATAATTCTCTAGCGTACAAGGCAGTGCTTTGCCGAGGTTGAAGTTCAGGGGATGAGCGATTATTCGAGAAATTCAATTAAAATAGATTTGACATAAAGATTTAAAATAAAAATCATAGATCGAAATTTAGACATCAAACATTCAAATTTGAAATAGATATAAATCTAGATGTACACTATCTAATCTGGAAACACTGTGGAGGAGTAATCGAAATACTTCTAAGCTATATGACAGACAGAAACTATCATAATTCTGAGATCACAAGACAGTACAGTATATTAAAGAAAAGACTGGGATCAGATAAACCAATAGAAAACTCAAATGGCAATGGGCTGGATATGTGATAAGAATGTGAGAAAACTGCTGGACATCCCGATTCAAAACGTGGATCCCAGAGATCGTATGCAAAAATTCAGCATGAAACAAGATGGCGTGATGGAAGTATTGGCTCTGCGATGCCCATTATAAAGAGGTCCGGCAAATCTCAGGGGAGTTCTATGTCCAACGATGGACGCTGAAGGGCCGATGGTGATCATCAAAAAGCGTCTGTTTTTAGTAGCTTGACCCATTTCTCATCACTGTCGGATTAAATTATGGGTTGGGTAGAGCTAGGTTAATAATAAAACGCCATAAAGATAAGATCGTATTGTTTCTTAGCCAAAGTATCCGTGCAGATTTAAAAATCTGTCCTTTACCCTAACTCCGTAAGACTCGACAACCTCAATCAACTTTTAATGAGATTCTGGAGAGAGTCGAGTTTGCAAAAGTTTCCCAACTCGCTAAATGAGAAATAAACTAATGAAAGGGCAGAGGAAGCTGAAAAATAGACAATTACTGCCTTTATAAATAGGGCCTAATTTCACATTGATGGGACCCAGTGCATAGCCCTCCTTGATTTTCATGATTATGCATTCCTGTAAATCGGTATTGTGTTTCGGTGCCGAATTCCCCTCGATTAGGTGACCTGTTTTGATGGCTTGTTTCTCTTTTCAAAAAAAAGCTTGAGGCCCTGTACATTTGCATTGTTTTTACTGCATTATTTATAAAAGAAGGGATTCTAAAAAGCAGATTAGCCGACGAAGAGAAGATAGTAGAGAAAAGATGATACTTATTACATCTTCGAGAAATCCCTCTGAGGTTGTTGGTACTAAGCAATACTTTTTGTAACCAACAATTATGACACATCGCCATGTGCTTATCTGCCTGACAATTGCGAGTTCAATCCTTGGGTCGGATAGTGCTGAAAAATTATATATTCAGGTTCACATCGCCAGATAGACTGAATTAAAAACTTCTGTGTTGTATGTACAGGCCACACCAATGGAGCAAGAGGGTCGAAAATTTAATCTTGGCAATTTTTTTCTAAGTTCCTGCCGTAAGTAAGGTTTTAGTGTGGTTTCAATCCGCAATTTAAGTTTATCCCTTGTTATTCTGTGTCCGGTAGCGTTTTAGACAGGTTTTTTATTTTTCTTATTTTTTTTCCAATTCAGACTTTTTTTTAGTGATTGCTGCCCTAAAGAAAGTGAGTGAAGTTGTTTATTTATTGATCACCCATTTTTAAAAATGTTTTTATTGACCGCCCAAACATGACAAAGACGTTGGTAATGGGTTAGTTTTTAATGAGTAACTAACCAGACCTGTCCTATGGCACATCGAATTTATCCGACTAAGATTTCAATGTTTCTGATTTCTTCACTTTTCAAATTTGAATCATTCATCTTTCGAATTTCACTCAAAAAGCATTTTTTTCCAATGTCTCCACAAGAAATCGGTGACTCTTCGATAATGTATAATACATCAAATACTTATATCACAAAATTATACATTGAATGTCATATATCATACATAGATTATATCACACACACACACACATACACACATGCGCATATATATATATATATATATATATATATATATATATATATATATATATATATATATATATATATATACATATATATATATATATAATGAATACTGAAAGTACCAGATACTTTGCAAAAAGTTAATTTCAACATCCTTATATAGCTTCAAAATTGACAGAATTTAAAGCAAAAAATGATATCAATACAAAATATATGAAAACCAAAAGAAAATGAACGTTGAAAAATCATGTTCAAAAACCCAGAAATCCTTGGTCAAAATTTTGTCAATTTTAGAGCTTTATTAAAATAGACTTTTTGCTAAGCATTAGATGCGCTTTGCATTCATTTTTGAGTAGAACGGTACTCCTCATAGTGTAGGACACTCACAACGAATTTTCATTTAACAAGTGGTCCCGATTGCATAAGTAATCTCCAGGCAAAATATTTTCAGTTCGCGTGAAAAGAAGATAAAAAACAAAAAAACAAAAAACAAAACAAACATAAACTAAACCGGAGAGTTATCCAAAATCATCAAAATATCTTGTATAATTATCTAGATTTATATCTAGCATTTAAGCACTTTTTTTCAGACGGACAGGTGGGCAAAAATTTGGTGAATTATAAAAGAATTATTTATCTATTAACTTATTTACAAGTTTATTCATATTTATACATTATTCAGAAAGTAATTAATACATTATACATTATTTACAAGGTTGTTATTATGGTTTTACTGGTTCAATATTTTTATTTAGAGCAAATTACTGAAATCCCATAGGTTTAATTATTTAATTAATTTTCAACAAACAAAACGCTTTATGGGAGAGATTGTTACTTTCACTTCAATTTTACTTACCAAAGTATATTCCATTTTGTGTTTTTTTCGTGATATTATTTTCAATAAAAAGAGGAACCAGACTCGAAGTTGGCGCTTTGAATATCCCTTGACCGATCATGAAGACAATGAAGATTAGGAGAGAAATCTTGCTACGTTTCCAATTCTTTTCAGAAAGCAACTCGCATTCCTGTTCTGTAAGCCCCATGCTCTTTTCGTTGACGTCCTTTTGAAGACATAAAAAGTCCAGTTTTGGGTTGGGAAAACCGAAGGTAGAATTTCTATACAACATGATTGGGCGGAAGAAGTAGGCCATACCGATTCCACTGACTGCGATCCCGAAGACGATGGTCACTTTGGTTAATAGACGGGGTATGTGTGAGTTGTAAGCAAATCGGGTCGCCAAGATGATTCCCAAGAAAAAGCCGAAATCATTACAGGCCGTAATTAATCCACTCTCAGTACTAGAAAGACCGAACTGCTTTTGTAGGGAGCTCATCTGGGTCGATATATATGTGCCCAACGGATTGGCAAAACAGCCAGACAGAGCACACAGTATAGAGAAAGTAGTAACATTTCGGCCACAATTCGAAGAGAGTTGCTGCCAGGTGTAACGGAAAATATTTCTTTGGTTCGACTGTTGCCCTTTGTTCTGTCCTCGGAGGTTTAAGCAAGGCTCAGAATCGCCGATTGTTTTATCAAGCATCGGCGATGTTGTGTCAAGGACGTCAGTCTCTTCATCGTCCTCGATGTCAGAAAGTGTCGTAAAGGTTATCGGGTCAAACACGTTCGACTTGACCGAGTCTTTTAGCCAATTCGATGCCATTTCGAAATTACGGAGTCTTCACGGCTCTATCTTTTGGAGGTCGTCGAACCGGATTGATTTGAAAAATGGCGATCTCAAATGAGTGCGCGTGGGTGTGTGTGCGTGCTCGTGAATGCACTTTCATTCGAGCATGTGTATATAAACGATAAAGTGCATAAATGAATGGATAGTTGAGCTTCGAGATGTTTTCTGAGTGTCCATTCAAGTATGGATGACCAAAAATTGTAATGCAGGTACAAGACGAGTATAAATCTAGAAATCGGCCAACATATTTGTGTGCAAATTTGTGAATGAGCAATGGAAAGTGGATATTGATGATTTTGAAAATTTAGTTTTTAGTCAATGTCTGAAAATTGTGAATATTTTGAAAAGTTTCTCCAGAGGCAGGGAATCCAGAAATGTAAATTTATCAACCTCTGGGCGAATATAAATATGTGATTACGTACACCTCCTGTCTTGTCGGCATTTAAAATTTTTTTTTTTTTACCTGTTTTGCAATCTGGACATCAGTATTAATCCGATTTAGTATTATCGAAAATTAATATGAATCCTTTCGGAATGAAAATTTACAAAATCCTTCGAACAGAGAAAATTTTCTCGATCTTTGCGTAAAACTCATTTCCAGTTACCTGAAGAGGAAAAACACAGAGCTATTGACGGATGACAAGGTCTGTCGTTTGCGTCCTCGTCACGTGACAAAATCATTATCATGTGACCTGAATGAAAGATATCGGCAAAAAAAGAATTACCTAATCAGCACTTAATCAGAAATTATGCTGAAAATACTTTACCTTTGACCCAAACCATCACAATAAGATCCTTGGGTGTGACAGGCGCTATGACATGACGCTAATTTCAGTTGGGACAACAAAAAATAAAAATAACAATCTTCCATAATAAACTGAACCGGGCCATGTTACTCATCCTGAAACTTGTTGACCCCCATTGAGTTGTTACATACGGAATGTAATATTTTTAATCGTAAGATTAAGCAAGATATATCAAGTAATTATTAAGTAATTTTGTTATCAGTGCTATTCAAACGATTTATATACATGTGTACGTAATGAACATGATACTATTACAATTAAGAGAACGGAATAAAATAACGTTCGATTTATCAGGTCCGGAGTTGACCCCCTCAAAATCGTAGGCTCATATGAACAGGCGCACTTGATTCCCCATCCTGCAAAGACCTGTGAATTGTCGATATCATCTCAAAGACGAATCAAAATAACAACCTATTCAAATTGCTTAATTAATAATTACTGGCTACACAATGCAGATATACATCTGTCTTACACACATAATAACCCGGGTTCGATATCCGGTATTAGCAAAGAGTGAGAGAAAACTTAGGTCAAATTTACTTGTGCACTCGACAGCTGATCAAGGCCACTATTAGCTGTGTAGTTCGAGTGGAGGTATCTCTTCGGTGAACTTGAATCCTGCCAGATGTCCATTTTGAGTTTTCGTCTGATGACGTCACCTCAACGTCACTAGTCTTACAAACATGAACAAATATGATTCATTCTGAACATTATTTTGTTTTCAGTATCGGATGAAGTGTAATATAAAGTTTTTTTTTTCAATTATGTAACCCAGCATGAGCATATATCGCTCAAGTACATGCAGATGGAGCCGGTTCGACTGAAAAGTTTATTGTGATTTGAGTGGGTTGAAAAAAAAAGAGTGCGGTGATTGAGGTTAGAACGAACGTAAGGGGAGAAAGGGGAGGGGAGGGATATATTGCATTCCTTTAATTCTTGATCTTTGGTAAATATCTGTTGCTATTTCTTCTTGTTGCCAAAATGAGATATACCCGTGCAGTTTTGAGAAGAATCACTCAAAGTCACCGTTTCGATTAGAGAAGAATCCTTGTTTATTCACTTATTTCCCCAAATAGTAACACAAGTGGCTTTTTGACTTCAACCCGAAAACTTTCCCCAAAATCTATCTACTTAGGCCAGGCATTCTCATTTTCCTTCACTCTCTCCTCCACTTAGGAACAGGCTATTCATCATGAGACCGTCAGAGTCTGTGGTTGGACATAAGCCTTCCTCAAAATTCGTCAGACCTCTCTATCATGAACATCGTGGTGCCAGTAGTTTGTAAATTCATCTGACTCGTCACGCCATCTCATCCTCTGTCGGCCACAGCCTCGCACATGATCTCTTGGGATCCATTTTGTGAGTCATGATGTCCAGTGGTTGTCTGACATTCTTGCAACATGTCCAGCCCATTGCCATTTGAGCTTTCCCAACAGTCTCTATGATGTCACGAACTCCTAACTTTTTCTCTATTATAGGTTCCGTCTAATGATCTCCCCATGTGAGGCCAAGCATGATTCTCTTATGTGGACGTTGCATGGTTCTCAGTTCAAGGGTTAATCTTTGGGTTAGGTTCCATTTTTCGGCTCTGTATGTAATTATCAGTAGGATACATTAGTTGTATACCTTTCTTTTTAAGACAAATGGGATTTTCTTAAAAGTTGAGCTTGCTCTACTCAGAGTTTGTTGTACATGACTTGTTTTGCTAAAATTCATGTGGAGGCTGACTTTCTTACTTGCTTCATTTAATTCGTATAACATTATTTGGAGATCATGATGGTTCTTAGTAAAGAGGGCGATGCCGTTAGCAAATCTGAGATTATTTAAGTATTCTCCGTTTACCTTGGTTCTTTTATGTTCCCATTCTAAGTTTCGGAAGATCATCTCAAGGCAAGCTATGAAGAGTTTGGGTGAGCTTGTGTCACCTTGTCTCACTCCTTTTCCTTGTTGGAAGGGCTAAGGGTATTTGATCTGTGGCCAGCCAGCACACGCTAGGCTTCTCAAAGGAGTGACTTGCCTCAAGACAGGCACGTCTGTCCCAAAAGGTCCTTCAACTCCAACTGAATATTTTTTAATTCTTTTAAATTGTCGATTTTGATTGGCCCACAATGTCATGTGCTTGAAGCTTATCCAAATCTGTTTGTTAGACTTTGATTAAATCCATGTGGTCTGAACGCCTGGAGACATCACAAAATTACCTTCTTTGTAAGCACAGGGTCCTTCTTCTAGGTTGGCAAGGACTGACTTTGTGACTATTTTTTCTTGATAGGCACCGTTGGTTGTCGATGTTAATAACTGTATCTATGTATGCGCTAATCTATTTGCATGACTGTCCTGGCCCTGCCCCCAGTTTGAGTATACACGCATACAAACATACATGTACACATTTACATGTGTATATCAAATCAAACTACTATCAACTTGTGATTCTATTAGGGTCGACCAAGTTTGCCATTGTTTAATTGAAGTATTATGAACCAATATTTTTCTTATTAATTTTTATTAGTTTTTACTTTAATCCTAATCCACTCAGCTTCAACTGGGAATCGAATTAGCGATTTATGCATGATCGTGCAATTTACTTGTTGACGTGAAAATTGAAATGAAGATAAAATCTAGCCGCCTCCCTCCCCCCCACGCTTAAAAAAATATCATGAAAAAAATGCAAAATTGTCTGCTATTTAACCTCATCGATAATTGAAGATTAAAATTTGATCCATAGCTCAAATTACTTAACCCTGGAAAAAATGTTATGGTCTTACAAGGGTTTTTCAACCAACAAATTATTTACGTTCAAATCTGCATAACTTTTCTTACTATCTAGGAAAGAAGTAAATTAGTGAAATTCTATGATTGGCCTCTTTGTACGATTTTTATTTTTGTTTTCAAGACTTTGAGTCCTGGCGGTGTAAGACTCGTCGGACTTTTTGAGATTTTGAAATCGATTGGACATGTTAGAAGGAATCTCCATGACTGAAAATATTTTGCCTTGATCAATTACAAAAAAGTTTTTATTTTCATAATGGCGGATTTTCACTGTTTTGCCCTGGCCAAGAAGATTAAATTATGGGTACTGGATATATCGTTGGAAAGGAAATTTTACGCTGAGTAAAGTCTACGGAAGAACTACATGCTTCAGAGCAAGTCATCTCAAACTATTTAATATAAAATGTCATAGACACTCATATTAAAATGAATTGCCTGTGTGAACTGATAGCTCTTGTATAAAGGAGATGGTTGTTGATGAATCCACTCAAGAATTTATTGACTTATTTTGTTGCCTATTGCTCTTCCTTTCGATAAAATTACACAGAAGTAAATTGAGACTATCGGGAGATATCGTGTATACACACTGAGAGATTTTAAAGTTATCGTGTGATGTTGGCAGATAGCTACAATGTAGGGGAGGTGATTGAGTATGGATCAGCTCGAAAATTGTCCATTTATTGCCCGATATTCCATAAATTTTCATTGAAAGTCATTGAGAAATTTTGGAGATATCGTGTAGCAGATACAGAACTTTTGGAGATTTATTGTAGTTGTCAGCAATTAGCAAGGACGTAGAGGAGATATTCGTGCATGGCTCTGCTTCGAAATTTCCCAACCTCTTTTGTAGCTTGGTGACCAGCCTTCCACGAAATTTCATTGAAATTTATTTGATACTTATATATATATATATATATATATATATATATATATATATATATAGAGAGAGAGAGAGAGAGAGAGAGAGAGAGAGAGAGTGAGAGTAAGAGTGAGAGAGAGAAAGAAATTATTACGAAATGGATATGTAATTCGTCAGAAATAATTATTGATGAGTTATATTACTTTGAAAACTCCATTTGAAATGATCTCCCGTTATTACACATCGAATGAACCATTTGACCTAATCAGTGTAAATAGAATATACAATCAAAGAAAATAGAGCTGCAGTAGGATTCGAACCTGGGACTGATAAGGTAGCTGCGTCACCGTAGCTTTGCTCTTACCACTCACTGAGTTAGTTGATGAAGAGTAAATTAACACTATAACTACAACTATCTCTAGTAGTTTTACTTTCAATAAAATTTTCAAGAACAAATTATTCTGGTTTAATGACGTTGTTCATCATTATCATCATCATCACCATCCTTAATGTTTTTGAAATCTTGGAATTCGGTGAGTGTCTCCTGGACTCCATATATTTCGGTCACCAGGGACTTGAACCCTGCTTTGTTTTGCATCTGACGTTTTAGTTGTTCAGTTGACAACGAACTTTGTTCTCCATGTTTCTCCCATAACTCTGATAACATTTTTCTTTACATCAGCAGCTGTTTTTGCAATCAAGAATTACAGTCGTGTCATGTGCGTACGATGTATTTCAGATGTTGAGATCAGCAGAAATTGGAGATAAGGGCAATTCTGGTAATTCCTGTTCTCGGGCCTTGTAATGACAGAATCTGCAGAGTTTCCTTTTGTGGCCTTTTTGGCTATATTTCTTAGAAATGCACGCCATATTGATTCGATTCTAGTAAGTTCCTTGAGATGCCTGAATAGAGTATAACTATCTACCGAAAATATAAGCCTCTAAAAGTTCCAGGAACAGCATCAACCAAGGGGATGCAAATTTGTCTAGAAGGGTAAATTGACCCAAGTATTAACATGTGCTAGGTTACACTGATATCTGGATCAATTTTACTTTGCAAGTTTCTTATTTAAAGATTCGTTGATCGAAAAGGAATCTATGGTAGACTATTAGAGTCCAGAGGTTAGAGTCACGATCAATGGGATTGCAAACCAAATTTAAACTCCGACGGAGAAAATTGGGGGAAAAAAATTCTAATAATTTTATGCACTCTCAATCAATAATACCTTCAATTCTCCAAAACATTAGTCAGTTGTATGGAAAAGTTTTAAAAAAGGATTTTAGAGGGTGGTTTCTCCTTACAATATAACTATAATGCTAAATAATACTCTTACTTTCTATTGGTCGTGAGAAATCCTCAGATTTTTTTCCTTTTAGAAGCAGGTACGCGTAGGCCTACCCAAGGGTGTGCGCGAGCTCGTGTGAGTTTGCTCCGGGTTGTGTGCAGAACCAACACCTCTATAAGTTATTATTTGTTTTCCTTTGTTGTTATATTTAAAGTTTTTTTTCTCCAGCCAACCATTTTTGGTCAAATTACATTTATTGGTCATTTACATTGACGAGGAGGTGCAGAATAGCTGAACGGTCAAGAGCTCATAGAATGGAACCAGCAAGCCGAGTTCTAACTCCGGCTAAGACAGTGTGTGTTCACTTCGCAATAACGACTTGGGGTAGACACGAATTCTTTCTTCTATCCTCCAGTCATTGTAAGGCAAACTGGGCTCTCTGGTCATGGCTGGCAATCAGTCTAGGAGATTAACAAATTTGATTCCGAACCAGCCTGAAGAGAGATAGGGTCTCTTAGGCTATCACGTCCTTGACATACTCATTTCTAAATTGTCATTGAATTCATGTTTTGTTGGATATAGTTATCCATTAATATACATGTAGACAGCAAACTTTTGCTAAAACGAACCTCTGTATAACGGATTCATGATTTAACGGATTTACCAAACGAAGTTCGATGAATGCAGCAAAGACGTGAACCTCAACAAACTTTTAGTATTTTCTGATTACGTAGGTTGCGACAAACACGAAAAAAGTCCTAGGCTAAAATGCCGGGGTTACCCAAAACAATAATCGTGCTGAAGATAATTCCATCTTATTAAATTTTCTCTCAACCTCAATTTACAAAATAAACAATACTTCACGTTGAAAACACAAATTAATTCTCTCAAAAACTTTAAAGCAAACAATCTGTTTTAATACAAAATAATTTATTGACAATAATTTTATACAATGTTTTGTTAAATTTATTTTAGTTGTAAAATAAAACAAATTTAAGACGTGCGAAGTCTCCAGCGGATTTGTATGGGCTATAATTACCGACGATCCATGTTGCAAAAAACTTGAAATTAAACGAAATTACAAAAAAATTAGAATAAAATCAAATAGGATCTATTAAAATCTAAGTTTATAGTAGTAACATTATTGATGATAAAATGAGTCAAAGTACTTATGATTTTACAACTTTGGTGTATAATTTTTTTTTTGTGTGGAATGGATTAGGTTTTAAATAACAATTTCAAATTTCAGATAAATCTTCTGATAACACCAAAAATCTACAAAAAATTCGTTTAAAAAATTTAGAAAAAATCTTGGAAATAAGATAGAATTTAAGATCTGTAACGCTGATTCATTATTTTAGTATGAAGGAAATCTTCGCCTCAAATATTGTTTTGGATAACATTTTGGTGAATTAGATCAAATATTATTTTTAAAAACATGAAATTATAAAAGAAAAGAAATCAAGGAATTGAAATAAAAAATCGGGAACGTTAATTCGTGGTTTTAATTTGATGGAATTCTTTAGCATTGTATTTGTTTTGGGTGATATGGGGATAATATTTTGCAAAAGATTTTAATCGATTTTGTCTTAACCAACGTAAGCAAATTTACTGCGGGTATGACGATTTTTGGCTTTGATGACACCCCCATCATGCCAATTAGTTCGTTATAGCGATGGACTATATATATATGTATATATATATATATATATATATATATATGTATATATATATATATATATATATATATATATATATATATATATATATATATATATATGTGTGTGTGTGTGTGTGTGTGTGTGTGTGTGAGTGTGTGTGTGTGTGTATGTGTGAGTGTGTATGTGCGTGGATGTGTATGTACGTGTGTAAGTGTGTGTGCGTGCTTATTTGCGCGTGTGTGTGTGATGATTATAAGGACATCCAGGGAAGAAACCATATATCATCTGGTGGTAATTGAGTGGCCAATCGAACAGCTACAGACGGCATATATAGATAAATAAAGAAATGAACGTCGAGAATATAAGATTTCTTACAAATACCACATTCTCTCAGACAATAAACTGTTCCTTCTACTTGATATACATATGTGTTTACTTTCTCTAATACATCTTTCATTAAAAATGACGGTCAAAAAGTTTTTTTAATGCTTTCAATTTACTTGTACGAAAGCAAGAGTAGCTTAGTATAGAATTAAAAAGATAACCCTTGCCCGTCATTTCTGATGCATATATAGAAATATACATACACACACACACACACACACACACACATATATATATATATGTATATATATATATATATATATATATATATATATATATATATATATGTGTGTGTGTGTGAGTGTGTGTGTGTGTTAAATTGCATTATATTTTTTTGAAACTCTACATGTAAACATTACTTTATGATATAATAGTCTACGCTGACAGAAACAAAAATAGCAAATATAGACAATGAAAGGACAAAATGAAAATGGCCTTTGCATTACCGGCAGCTGTTTAGCTCAATTGTTAGAACAACGCTACGTTGAAGCGGCAACTCTATCGGTCACAGATCCGATTCCAGCAGCAACCCTATTTTCTTTAATTGTTCAGTCTATTTACGTTGTCTAAGCCAAATGATACATCTGCCATGTTATAACAGGAAATCGTTTCAGAATAATATGACTCATTTTAAAATTATTTTGCCAGATCAAGCATCCATTTCTTAATAATGATAATAATAATAATATACAAATACGTATGTATGTATGTGTGTATGTATGCATGCATGTATGTATGTATGTATGTATGTATGTATGTATGTATGTAATGAATAGACACAATTCACTCATGTATCCACACGTCAGTTTTTGCAATATAGTATTTCAACTACAAAATAAGATAGATTTGAAATGATGTTTTATATCTATAAAAAGCCTATACAGGAAATGAAAATATTTACAATTGGTTGAAAAGATGAAGATACCTTTAAAGTGCTCGGTGACCAAAGATATTTTACAGTGTATAATAATTTTGTTGTCGACCCAATCCATTCAAAGAGATGGAAAGTTTCAAAAGAGTACAAGAGAAATGGGCCAGAATGGGATTATTTGGCGTAGCCGATTTGGCATGGGTGTTTTGGCGCAGGCATTTAGGCATTATCTGATTTGTCGTGAGCCCATTTGGCGTCTGACGTTTTGGAGTAAGGAAAAATATCAATTTATTCATTATTATCAAAGGTGAAACTTTAGGAAAATCTTGAAACTGTAAATGTTCAATTTTTTTTTTCACTTCAAGTTTTATTTACAACCCAAAAATATTTTTTTCAATTTACAGTTTTTTGGATTTTGAGAGTTTGAGCTTTAAAAGATAACGAATCAATCAATTTTTTCCTCACGCCAAAACGACAGTCACTAAATGTGCTAATGCCAGAATAAATGTGGTGCCGAAATGCTCATGTCAGAACATCCTTCTCAAATCAACTGCAGCAAACAGATCCAAACACATATTGACTCTTTTGTGACATTGTCTGCTTGAGATTCTAGTCAAGAATGATGTTAATGGTACCGTGATTAGAACGGCCTTTCAGAGTTCTCAGCCCTTTGAGTTGGGTTTCCAGACTATCCGTGTTTTTGCCCATCGCGTTGCCCTGCCAAGACCACGCCCCTGAATATCCATTGTTGTAAATATGTTCGAATTGTTCGGTGATATTCATACCGGCTCCGGCCGCCTGTGAGAATTCCCCGACGACAAGTGGTTTCCTTAATCCATAACTCTTTTTCGGGTTCTGAAAAAAACAAACAAAACAGGATGCATTTCCATGAAGACATTCCGTTCCAAAATACGTTACATTTTGTTTCTTCAAAGTTTGATATTGATCACCTACAAAACTAGAACAACCCTCATCGAATGGGGGATGTAAACAGATATGTAAAAGTTACGTTCCCCTACCGTGGTCTGAACTCACGATCAACTGATTGCGATGATGGCGTCTTACCGACTGAGATAAATTGTCATGACTTGCACATTACGAAGAATCATCGTACAGATACGAAAAGGCTTATTTCATTCAAATGAATGCATTTATACAACATTCATATATATATATATATATATATATATATATATATATATATATATATATATATATATATATATATATATAGATAGATAGATAGATAGATAGAGAGAAACATGAATATATATATTTAATTATAATACTTAAGGATCGCACGCGCAAAAGTTAAGTTCATCAACTAAATAGCAATAATTGTTTCTTTAGTAATAAGAATTGCCAATCAATTCAGTGAACTTAGTCAGATTTTTAGGCAATTCAATAAAGCCATAACCCGACATCCTGATTATTTTCAAACTTATCAGGTTGACCATATCAGGAAACAATGACGAAAAATCAAAGAATATGTTAACAAGAGTATTGTTAAATAGAAGAAGCGACCAGTCTCGTTTTATTTAAAACTGCATTCTGAATGATCATGAAGCCAAGCAAAGAAATCACTAATTCGAAACTAAATCTATTTATATAACGAATAGCATGATCTTTTCTGTGTCTCTGTCTGTATCAATGAATTTTTGCACTGAAAGGTTTTCACTGATTAAAATATCTTCTACTAACCATTGCAACAATGAAGTTTCCACTGACGTGTGTTCAGTATTTGCTTTCCTAAAAATAATCATCTCATAGAAATTCAAACATATCCGTAAAACTTTTATGGGGATTAAGTTGTGTAATCTATAGCTGGAAATAATTTTAGAAATAAGACTAACATTTATGGACGTTTTTATTTGGCAGACCATTCAGAGACAAGAGAAGATATACTGAGAGAAAATATGGAAAGTAACAGAGCAATATCTGCACTTAGCTTGTAATTCCACGCGCTTTCCTATTGTTCACCCAAGTATCGTCTCGTGTTTTAAATACGGTTCTCTCTCTCCCAATCGATACAAATAATAAACTATGTATATATATATATATATATATATATATATATATATATATATATATATTGATACAGCGTGTTTGCCTTGTTATTCCAGTGAGTTTATATCAAGTGTTACATCAGTGGTTCCTCAACGTTTATATTCGTCCATGACTTTTTCTTTATAACTACGCCGCTACTACCAGAAATAGCCTTCTGAAGACTCGATGCAGTTTTATACGTTCAACTCAGGGGTCGTCAAACTACGACCTGCAGAACAAATTCGTCTCACCGACTTCATTGAATTGAATTGGTGGCATTGTACACAAAAATTCTTTGTTCTCTATATCTATCTATAGAAAGTGGACAATAAAATTCAGAGTTAAAACAGAGAGCAAAAGTCTCATTCTTGCAGTGGTCTCAAACAAATCAATGTTTCATAGCCAAAACTATTCAACTCTACTTATTCCTGCTTTCATATTAAATACACAAGATTCGAACCACATTAAACACTATTTTATCCTCAAAGAAAAATATCATAGCTATCGTCGATTGATGCTACATGAAAATTTATGTCTATTTCTTAGAGTTCGAATATTGTTGAACAAAAAAAAACCCAACATTATGTGACCATTGATTCATTTTTTATTTGCTTTGGCCCACAACATTTCTAATACATTTCTGAACCGGCCCACCTCCAAAGAAGTCTTGTCGACCCCTGGGCTAACCGAATAACGTTGTAGCACAACAATTTTTTATGGGTTACTTCATAATTTCATTTAAAGTCAAGTATAAGAAACGATTTGAGTATTGCTTACCTTAAACGGTGAGTATTTGGTGTAGTAATTATACGCTGCATAGTCATGAACCTCCAAAAAGTCTAAGTAACCCTGAAAAATAAAGCACAAAAGCCAGGTTTTACTATCGCTATTTGCAAATAAGTCAATACAGAAAAGCATTTTTATTTTAAACACTTACCTTCAAAAAGTAAACTCTGATTGAGCGATATATATATATATATATATATATATATATATATATATATATATATATATATATATATATATATATATATATCCTTGAGCTGGACTATGTACATAAGTTCGGGGAAAGGTTAGTAATCTTGAAATATTGAATGTATTGATAGGAAATCAACTTAAAGATATTTTCTGACTAACTAGTATTAATAAAGATGATATCATTAGTTGGTAAGCGTGCTGCTTGAGATTAAAACCGTATAAACACATTCAATGTTTTCATTGTTGGACACTGAACAGCAGTGATACGAACAACACGTCACCTCTGTTGTCAAAGCAATTAATACCCCATCGTCAAATATGTTTTTGGATAACCTACAGAAGTAAACCATTTGTTTCAAAATGTTAAATGATCCGTAGTATAAAATGGCATCCGTATACAATACATTATAATAATATCCTACATAAAATCTATCATGACACGGACTCAAAAATAATGAAATAAAGCAATATGTTAAAATCGTTGCTTATGGGGAGGTGGCGCCAGATCAATACTGCTGGCACGCAATGTTGATATAAGTGTTTTGCTTTTGAATCCTCGAAACGGTCACATGGTAAACGATGGATGACTTCAACAAAATTCACACATGATACAATAATATCTAAATGACTAAAGATTTTTTCAATGGTTCATTACAGATAGTACGTTCTGCACTTGAAAGAGATTTTCAAATAAACGATTAAGAGATATTCTTTTAGCCAGTTATGCCCATTCGGATATATATATATATATATATATATATATATATATATATATATATATATATATATATATATATATTTAAAGACTAAGAAAGACTAGTGACAGTCGGAAGATCCCACTACGTGGATAGAATGATGAGGGATGATAGCTCTATTTACAATGAGCATTATACGTGTTCGTGCACCATCGACGTGTAGTGCATAGTATTTTAGATGTACTACGGATGCCAGACACTAAAAGCCTGTCTGGTACTATGTAGGAATGGTGGTTGTGATTGTAAATAAACAACCTACACAATCCATCTATTCAATGTCACATACAGCGAACAAATGAAAAGATATAGGAAAATTACTGATAAGGAAGCAAAATTTGGATTGGACATTATTATCCGCTAATAATACTGTACTGTAATAATACTGCAGACATTGGAATATGTTTATGTATGCATCCACAACATACAGCACACTTAGGATACAAAACACCATTTATCAGTTGATAGATCTATATCATGCATAGGCGGATGGGAAGTCTTTGGTTAAGGGGGTCAGAGGACTTGATTTGCTCGAAATCTTATACGGATTGAAAATTCAATTACAAATTTCTAATAAGTCTTTTTTATCAATCGATAAAAGGACAAATCACATAACCTACAACTTAAAAATATTGTTTTACTTTCCATGGCAGAAAAATTAATTGCCTCAATTTTCGAAACTATTTAGCTCGATTTAAGGGGGGAAGGAGCCTCCTGTCCCTGGCTCGTGCGCCTATGATTTCAATTATTGACATTGACCACAGCCATTACTTTTATGAACGGCTTTCATTGGGGAGAAAATTCAGAAACCCACGTGGTCTTTGCTTTGCATACTTTCGTTACTGACCCATTCTTTCCGTTCTGAAAGGAACACTAATAGATTTAGGTCTATAGCAACTTTTTCTCTTCTTTTCTTGTTTCTATCATTTTCTTATTTGTATTCCTCGCCTTTTGTTGCTTAATGAGGAGATGGTGCAGCAGCTTGAAGGTAAGACCCATGATTTGAGTGTCTGCAGTAAAGGCGAAAAGTTGCAAAGACGAAATAGAAGAAAATGCTGTAGTTACAATTTAGTGTCTCGATTATTTTTATTCTTCTCAACTTCGGGGTTCCGTGAATAATGTTGGAAAATGCAACACGGTAGATAGAAGGTACAAGGCGAGGAAAACTAACGAAGGACGGGAAAGTCGACTGAGGTGCGAGAGAAAATTAGAGGATCTTTTCTCTCCGGGTGGAAGTAAAGACTGTTGCGTCGACTCTCACTGTACTTTCTTGACCACAGGCTATGAACGGCTTTTTGATGAAAGGCCCCTTGATAAGGATGCAGATAACATACGACGCGTGCTTGAGTTAGTTGAGCCATAAAAATAAACAAATATTGTTTCTGGCGACCGACACCATTTGAAGACAATCCTTTCGTTCTAAAGGATTTGCAGGTCAGTAAAACGCTTATCATTTTCTGAAGTGCCTGTCTTCATATATATATATATATATATATATATATATATATATATATATATATATATATGTATATATTTGAAAAAGATATTATTCCCCGGCGATAAAACCACCTGAATTTTGCAGTCTGCGAAAAACGTTTATCATTCCAGAAGAACCAGTCATCGCTGTCCACCCTGAATCCATGCAGTGCATACCCATATTTTCAAATAGTTTTATATAAAAGAGAACCTCACAAATCAACCAGAGTCAACAAACACTGAATGAAAATTAGATCATTAAATACCTACGATGCAAGGGAGGTAAAAAAGAAATCTAGATCCGTCCTAAAATTTTATCAAAACTCCATTACCCTTACCATAGTCTACACTACCGTGAATTGACGTAAAACTTCATCGAGAAATTCAGGAGATATTTTATAGACAAACACTGATGAAAAGATAAATAAATGGAAAGAATAAAAAATATCTCCCGATCAAAAAAATCCTGGATCTACTCTAAAATTATACCAATTTTCTTCTTACCACGTGACTTACCTTTCCACAAAATGTCTTTAAAATTCACTGGGGAATTTTGGAGATATTGTATGGACAAACATGAATGAATACATGAATGTATGGAAAATCAAAAGATAATCTCCCAGTCGAAAGATAACCTGATCCGCCCCAAAATTTAACCTATTCTTCCGCACCCCATTACCAAACCGCAAAAAAAATCATTTGAGAACTTTGAAAATATTGTGTGGACAGACAGACAGACTGAAAGAATGAATACATATGCTTTGTACGACCTCTTTGGTAAATCATCCTTCATGTTTAAAAAAATGCCTTCGAAATGGTTTTCGGTAATCCTTGATTATGTGGTCCTAAAATGCAATAGCATGAATATTGTTGGAAGTTATCCCCCTTGATGGTAGAATACGTCTAGATTTTGAATTTTCCCAGCTATCTTTATAATCCCGATTCTAAGCCTAAACCTAACCCTAATCCTCACTCTAACTCAACCCTGGCAATGGTATTTCATCGTGAGAATAACTTTTCGTCGATCTATGTGATATCGTAATGTAAGACCAAAATAACCTGAATTGCCTGATTCTCTATTTAGAAAGAAGTCTTACCAAACTCCGTCCACCTGCTTCGTAAAGGCATTTATCTTTGAAGTAATTGGTCCATCCCATTTTGTCTGTCAGTGAACGGATACTCCAAGCACCGACGGTCACCAGAGATTTAGGATCAACGTTGTGAATGGCATCGGCTTGCCAATTGATGAATCTGTTAGAAAATATATAAAAAAAAATCCTGATATATCTGTACCTCGCATATATGAATCACCGTTGCCTGCACATGTATGTGAAATAATTATCTGAATAATCATCTGTAATTATCTTTTTTAAAAATAGATCTTTTATCTAAAAGTATCTAAATACCAGCACAAGATTTGAGCGTCGTTGACCCAAAATGACTCTAAAATACTCTGCTGTCTTGTGATCTCTCCATAGGATGTGAACCATGATTTTCTCCTCTGCACGTTGCGTGGTTCTCAGTTAGAGGGTCAATCTTTTAGTTAAGCACCATGTTTCAGCTCCATAGGTAACTATCGGGAGGATGCATTGGTTATAGGTTTTTCTTTTTAAAATTAATCTGATTTTCTTGTTCTTAAATGTTGAGCTTGCTCTATCAAAAGCTTACCATCCTAGCTGTTAGCTGTAATCAAAAATATCACTGTAAAATGGAAAATGATAGGTGTTTTGATTAACTACTCCAAGACTGCCACATAAGACCAAATAGTGTTGGATAGTAGATTGTTTTGCAGTCTATATTAGCGTATTTTCTGCCTTCGATTAATAGAGCATCTTGCCTTGTGAGGACTGGACTATGCACGTTGTTCTTTGGAGTGCAAATGGCAATGGGCTTTCCTAGGAGTCAAGACACACGGACCCCGGGGGTTCTACAACTGTTGCGATATATATATATATATATATATATATATATACCTTCTTTAAACGTCTACAAGGACGTGTGTGTCAAGAAAAATGAAATAACAGCAAATAAAATTTCCCTGTTACATCTACAATGACTGTATGAAACCCATGTAGAAATTACTTTGTGTACGTAACTGAACTGGAACATTCATCCAAGTCTCAACTAAATGCATTGATTGAGTAAATATGTAGAGGAGAGCCTGCGATAGGGTAGTGAATGGCTTGCAAGCTATACTCATAGATCTCACTCAAGTGCAGTGTTGTGAGTTTGAACCTCACAAGGTGACCCGATATTTTTGGCTCTGTATCAGACAAGGCTGAGTGAAATAAATATCATGGGGCACCTTTGCGAATCAATGGATGGATAGTCGGCTGTTTTAAATCATATACATGTTCCCCTCGATTAATGCGATTGAATAATTATATTAACGCGTATTACAAAACAGCAAATTAGATACAACAACCACGGGTAAAAATTACAATTCATCTATGACTTGAATTACGAATGGTCCCTAACTCTGGATTGGATTAGCGAATTTAGATGGTCAAAACTCATTAAAATGCGTTAAGAGAGACTTTTAATGTGTACATAGAAAGATGGTTGCATTTCATTTGACCACGTTATTCAAGGGATGTCTGTATTTCTTAAAGCATGAAAGTCAATACAAAAGCTGCCTTACCTTTGAATTTCTCGCATGGTGAAATCGTGCCCCGCCCAACCAGCGCCAGAGAAAAGCAACTTGAGGGTATTCTCACAGGAATTTTTGCTCGACACATATGGTTTTACAACACCTTCCGGTTCATTGATAATCTCCCATCCTCCAAGAGACGGTTCATTTTTTATAGCTGCAACCAAAGGCTTCAGAGCTCGACTGATGTAAGACTGGAGCTTGACGCCATCTTTGAAAAGACCCTGTAGTTTCCAGTGTTGTCTGCCAATGGGCAAAGCACCGTTCCACAAAACCAAAAAGACGAGAATGTTGAGTCGACGGGCCATCCATAGATATTCACGCACGTCATATATGAAAGTGTTTCTAAGATCCAATCGGACAGTCATCCCATTATTTGTCATGTAGGGTGTACTTTCGCCTCCACAGTGTAGCCAGACTCCTAGCAAATAAATTAATTGAGGTTAGTATTTGTTTAGTATTTGTGTGTTATTTGATTGAAATATATTCACGGTAAAAGAACCGTTCTGTATTTTTGTTTTTCAATGCCGTGTATTGCAGCAAACAAATCGGCTTTTAATGCTTGGAAGAACCTTAATAAAACCTTCTGTACCTTTGTTTCATGTAAGAAGAGATCAATAGCTCAATACGACCGCTTCCGTACTAATTTTAAATGAATCTTCAAAATTTCACGCATCAAGATTACTCTAGTACAGGAGTTCTCGACCTTTTCAGCATCTACGCCTACTTTCACATGGAAATTTTTTTCTACCACCCACTTTCACGTTGAAAGTTTTTACCACCTATCTTTAGAGTAAATACTAAGAAAAATATCGTGAAAAAAAAAACAAGAAAATTAACAACTTTCGCTGTTTCTTTAACGGATGCATCATCAAATGTTCGGAGCACATTTATCGTTTTTAGATATCATCAATGCTGATCTGATGACATTAGCAGATACAGTGCAGCTCGAAAATGTCTCCGTTGGCTTATTTCATAATGTCAATTTCAGATTTCGATACTTGAAATTCGATACCGCCCATCTATTTTCAATAATCACCCACCATATTTTGTTGGAGCAGAATGGGGATGAGGAAGAAGAATAGGAGGAAGAGGTAGATGGGAATGGTTTACCAAAAGGTCAGGCAAAGTTTCATATCAATTCAACATGAAGCGGCTGAGAAAATCAATTTTTAATATAATAAGGACCGACCAACCGAAAAGTACCTTACAGAGAGACATAGACTCATCTCAGAACTTTTATAGTTTTGATTGATATTACATTTTTACTTGTCATCAGTGTTGAGCGTCAATTGTTTCTTGCAAATATTTCTATAAACACGCACACGTTTATATATATATATATGTATGTGTGTGTGTGTGTGTGTGTGTGTGTGTGTGTGAACTTAGGCACGCAATGTATGTTATCTGCATCCTAATCAAGGAGCCTTCCGCCAACAAGGCCGTCCATAGTCTGTGGCCAAGAGAGTACCGCGAGAGTACCAGCAGCAGCAGGCTTTACTTTTACCCGGAGAGAAAAGATCCTCCAATTTTCTCTCGCATCTCAGTCGACTTTCCCATCCTTCGTTAGTTTTCCTCGCCTTGTACCTTCTATCTACCGTGTGGAATTTTCCCAACATTATTCATGAGCCACGGAACCCCGAAATTAACAAGACACTAAATTGTAACTACGGCATTTTTTCCTATTTCGTCTCTGCTTCTTTTTGCCTTTACTTGTGTGTTTATGTGTATGCATTACTTAGAATTTATTCCTCTGCGCTTATTTCGAAGAAATATGCATATGTAAGTTTTGTCTATATTCTGTGCGTGTTCATACGTGTATGAGCATGTGTGTGTATGTATATTTGTGTGTTCATTTGTGTGCGTGTATATGTATGTGTAGATATGTATATTTGAGCGCGTGCGTATTTTTGTGTGTGAACGAGTGTGTGCGCGCGTGCATGCACATGTGTGTGTGTGTGTGTGTTTGTATGTGTGTGTGTGTGTGTATGTGTGTGTGTGTGTGTGTGTGTGTGTGTGTGTGTGTGTGTGTGTGTGTGCATGCATCCATTTAGACGAAAGCAAAAATACTCACGGATCGAATTACCGCCAGCGGCGCGAACTTTTTTGAGGATTTCATAAAATTTTGCCTTCGAGTTACGGAAATGATTGTTACCAAAATCCTTGGCGTAATTGACCCAGGCTTGGTTGACCCCAGACAAGAACACCATTTGGTTTCTATAATGGAATCGTCCGTCCCGAACATACAGTCTGCTGCCGGCTGCCAAAAATTAAACCAATCAATCATTACTTCACGCGGATCAAATGTAGAATTCAGACCCCCAAATTGATTCAAGTCGAAATCCACCGGGATCAAAATGAATAATCTTTTCTATAAGATGCTTAAACCTTTGGTAGTATTCAACTAACATAGAGAGGCTCTAACACTCATACACAGACAAGAGAAGAGTTGTCTTTTTTATTAAAAAGTATAAATAAACAACATACAAACACTATAATGGAATTAACGTCTATCAGATTGATCACTATGAATTCCACAGTTTGTTTAATAAGTCACACCGTTTCTGTCATTCCTTGACTTGAGTTCAAAGTGCCCAATCCTATAATATCATGCATTTAATTGCATTATTGCGTTAATTTCTAATGAATATGTTTTTTTTTCAATATAGTTTTTAAAAGAATAATACTATTTTGATCCTTTGCACGACTTTTGCAGTCTCTCTATGCTGATTAAACACCACCAATATTTAATTTGATAAAACCAAAACAAAGATAAAATGTAGGATTCAGAGACCTTTAACCACATAAAAGAACATGGTATAGAAATAGTTGCACAAAATTTGAAAAAGAATTAATAGTAAATTACGGTGTAATCTGAAGATTAAAACTTTGCTATGAAACAATTTTGGGGTCCGAATTCTACATTTGATACCAAAAATCTATCAATCAAAACTTTTCATTCACATAAAATCAATGAATCAATATCTTATACTCCCCTGATTTAATACTGATTCACCCAAAAAGTAACAAATCGACAAAACTATCTATCATCATTGTATGTACATATCTTCTTTCTCCGCTTATACTTTCACCGAGAGGGCCAGAACAGTTAGGTACACACGAGCAGTTGTTAGTAAGACTCACTTCCAGCTTCCATGGCTTGTCAAGGCTTTGTTCTGGTGACGGCACCATGTATTCCCCACTGGTCACCCATCTAGGTTCTGACTGACCTTGACGTTGCTTATCTTAGATGATCTTATGAGAACCGGTGTACCTAACATAATTTGGCCATAAGGTCTCAGTCCCAGGAGGAGGTTCTTCAATCCTAGCACTTGTGCTGAGTAATCAATGGAAAGGCATTTGATACCAGTTTTAAAGTCTTTGGTATTGATCAAACTTTGGCCAACCGAACCTATAATTGGTTGCCATCATTGTATCATTGTACATAAATAATGTTCAGGGAAATGCTGCTCAATTTTTTCAGTTTCGTGACAAGAGCAAAAGGTCAGTGGTAAAAAAGCGACTGGGAAAAAATAAGTTGGTAGAACAAATTAAAAATCCGGAATCTAGAAAAAGTTGTCGTCTCCGATCATAAGACATTTCAAATCAACACTAGATTGTTCAGAAATAATAACTGTGCTTTTGTTGTTAATAGTTTTCGTCGAGTTTATATGAGGCCCTCTTATCGAGTTCACTTAACCAATTTGCTTCAGATGGTCAGACATCGTCACTCTGCCAATACACAGTACCTAACACATCTCTCTTACAGTTTGACATGGGTTTTGTTCTGCCGACATTTTTCAATTGAAGTTGGACTTCCTCTTTCCTCTTGATTTTTGAGACTCAAATCTCCACTAAAGATGTTCTGAAACCAGAGCCACACTGAATATCAGAGGTGGTCCCTTCAACCCATTGTAGGTTAATATTGAAACCTGTTTAAGGCGAATTGTGACTAATTTCATGCTCGTGGGAGAGGATTATGCAAAATTCTTTTTTTTCTCTACGAGCTTGAGATAAACACAGATAAATCAGAATAAAAACGATGAATATTCTAATAGTTAAAACGAGGATATGTACGTTGATACAGTGAATTATAGTGAGTTGCCATCACAGTCAATAATTGAACACTCGTAGCGTCAAAATTTGAAGTCATGTAAAAAAGTTCCAGCGAAGAACAAATATGGTCAGAATAAATTCTATTCATGACATCACTGGAATTTAACACTGGAAAACATCTAAAATAGAGGGAAAACAACATCTAGAAACATCTAGATTATCAAGAATCTTGATGTTATTAATAAACCCTTTCGCCAAACACACAGACACACCATTATCATCTTTCTGTCAGCGTCTGTCGTTGGACATAGACCTCGAACAAGATTCGTCACGACTCTCAATCATGGGCATCACAGAGCTAGTATTCTGAATTTATCTAGCTCGTCATGCAATCTCACTTTCTGTCGGCGACAATTTTGCATGTGATCTCTGGGGATCTACGCAGTGAGTTGTGATGTCCAGCGGTTGTCTGACGTTCTTGCAACATGTCCAACCCATTGCCATTTGAATTTTCCAACAGTTTCTATGATGACTCTGATTCCCTTCTTATCTCTGATATACTGTGCTGTGATGTGAGATTGAGCATGATTCTCTCCCGTAAACGTTGCGTGGTTCTTTGATTCAAGGGTCAATCTTTTGTTTGGGTTCCATGTTTCGGCTCCATAGGTGACTATCAGTTGGAGACGTCGGTTGTATACCCTAATTTCTAAGACTAGAGGTATTTGTGTATTCTTGAAAGTCGAGCTAGATCTACCAAAAGCTTGCCAACCTATTGGGATTCTTCGCTTGATTTCTTCTCCTTTTGATGACTTCGTAGGGACTTGCTGTTCTGTATAGAGGTAGTGGTCCACTTTCTACGGCTCTGCATTTTCGATTTCGATTGTTGTGTATAAAAAAAATGGATTGAACCCTTTGCCACCTTTGATGATTACGCTCATCGAATGTCGAGACACATGGCTAAAAGTTGGAGTCTGAAATTAATCATTATTATCCTAACGACCCAATAAAATGAAACCAAAAAGATAGATGGATCATCACGGAAGATTTACCCCGCATTTCAGATGTAAAAATATTTATCGAATACGGGAACAGTCTTTAAAGGCTATTTCCTTTCATTATAAGCTATGAATATTGATTTCGTGACAGGTAAATTTTTGTATTCCCATTCGACAGATGTTTAGCTGTTTCAATCGAATTCGTGTGAAATATTTTTTCGATCGGGAAAGTTATTGACGTATTTTTAAAAAATCTAATTGAAAAATTCTATCGTTCGAATCTGAACTATTTTTGGGTGCGATAAAATATACTTTTACGAAATGCTGTAAAGCGATATGCATATTTCCTGTGCATATTTGCTGTTGATAGATTCTTTCAAAAAATCAATAATGCACAATAATTCTTGATATAATGTTTATGATGAACTGGTTTAGCCAGGCCGTCGAAAATGTCAGCATATGTCAAATATGTTTATAATAGAGGTTTGCATTGCAGTGAGATTGGAGAATCGCCTTCTATACACATTACAAATTATTTACGTGGATAATAGAGATTAACATTAAAGTGATCTTAGGGAATATCGTTTTATTGATCACAAACAGATTTCTATCATTTTTTGAACTCTTATATTTCTATAATTATTTAATGTCAGCTTCTTGCTACGTCATTAGAACATAAAATTCTTTTTTTCCAACGTCAGTTGCGTCTCTTAGCCTGACAGTGCATAAACATACATTTCTGATCATTATGAATGCCGTTCATTTTAATCCACTGTTTTTTTTGTTTTTTTTTTGGTGGTGTGTAGACCTTTTATAGTTGACAATGTTTTTCCCCAACTGATTACGCTCTACCTACCTCTGTTTCTGGGATTTGGTCGGTAGAAAAACTGCTGGACGTTTCTCAGAAAAGTTGAGATCGGCGGAGGACGGGGGATGAGTTGCTTATTCATTTTGTATTTTCCCAGGGGGACGATTCGGGAACAGCTTTCTGGAAAACAAAGTCAATCAAGAAAAATCACAGCAGTTTTTGACGGGCATTACAAAACATATGCAACTAGAGAGCATTCAGAGGGCACAAACCTCTGCCAAAGCCATTTCCTGGGGAACCTATAGTGCATTATTCTACCCCACTTCTTCTATGACCCATTATCCACCCTTCCATGAAATGCCATTGAAATTCATTAAGAACTCTTGGGGATATCGTGTGGACATTCAGAAAGACAGACGAGCAGACGGAAATGAACGACTAAATGCATTTATTTCTTCAGGTTCGTTGACAGGAGTGGTAAATAGTAATTACTCATGGTACAAGTTCATAAACTGGTATAAGACCGTCAAAACTTATGACAGACAAAACTTGAATGTTACATAATACTGAGCATTTCCATATGTTTTTGAAATCGTTCGGAGGAACATACATACATACAGAGAGAGAGAGAGAGAGAGAGAGAGAGAGAGGGAGAGAAAGAGAGAGAGACTAACACTTTATTTAAAGTTATCACGATAACATCTTTCTTCGTCATCATCAGCAGTCTTCAAACCTCCGTCAATGGACACCGACCTTCCCCAAGATTTGCAAGACCTCTTGGTTATGGGCGTTGCTTATCCACTAATTTCTTGACTTATTTACTCTGCTCTACAATCTTATTTTTGTCGGTCACAACCCCACGTATAATCTTGGGGGATCCACCTGGTGAGTCATGCTGTCCAACGGTCGTCTGATATTCTTGCAACAAACCAGCCCATTGCCATTTGAATTTTTTTCATGGTTCTCTATATCTCTGATTCCCGTTTATTTTTTGATACACTGTGCTGTCTTGTGATCTTTCCAAGGGATGTTTAGTCTCAGGAGATTCTCTGTTGTGCATCGTTCTCAAGGACTATCTTCTGGTTTCATGTTTCAGCCCCACAGAGTCTCAGACTAGCTAATTAATGGATCAGAATAAACGGCGAATAATATCCTTCTCTTGATTTTATCAGTCAGTTATTTGGAAGACCCTGCCCCAGATTGATCACAATAAATGGCTTCCCCTGTTTTAAAATTTTGATTATAGTTTAAAGATAAAAGGATTTCTTTTCAGTTTGAAAACTTATGCGAACGCATACGATGAATTTTAACATGAAAAGCTATCCCCCAGAAATGTCAGTTTGGGGCACTAAACTCTGACATACATGAAATTAAAAACACATCAGACATACAAAGAATAGTTAAAAGTGAAACTTTTACATAAACACCAGAGACTCGGGGTTGCTGATGAAAATTAATTATCTAATACATTGCAGAGATGCAGGTTAAATGTCTGGTAAAGTAATTTACTGCACTGACATTTGAATGTTTTTCTTGTACGGACCAGAGCCAGTCGAGTTCGTTTCTCAGAAACATTCTGCTATCAAAAATGTGTGATGCTCTTTTGATTGAGTTAAATATACAACCATAAACCAATTTGTTTCTCTTTATTACTGACAAAGAGATAGGGGGTGTAATTGTTATTGTTTCCAACTCCGGTCGGGGCTGTTCATGTTCACTATGCACTAATGCTTTTGGGAAAGGCATGAATCCATCTCTCCTCCTTTAAGTAAGGGTAAGTTAGTTACGCAGATCGGGCTCACTTGAGAGGGCAACCAGTTTAGGAGAAGGACAGTTCTGATTCGAAACCAAAAACGTCCTTCCAGCAGATCCTGCAGCCAAGCTGATACCAAGCTTTCCTCTGGACTGTATCAGTAAGACTGAGAGGAACATTCCAATGACTGAGCAACCCAAAATCTCCATTCGTTTTACCCAGACATGTACCTTGGAGGGTGCGTTGTCCACATAGACAGAGTGGAAACCATTCAGTAAAATAGATATACGTGTTCAAATATTTTTTTATTTTGTATTATGTTGATAATTTGAATTTTTTCTTGTATTTTTGTGTGTATGTGTGTGTGTTTGTATGTGCACATGACTATAGGAATATGTGTTTGAGGATAGGCGGATGAGGAGAAAGAAAGGGAGAAAGGAGAAAGAGAGAAAGACAGACGGACGGATGAATAGACAGAGACAGAGACACAGAGAGCTTTTCATGAAAGGATGCACTTAACTAGCAAAAGCTTTGTAAATCTATTATATAGGCATAAAAGAGTGCATACACATACACACACTACACACATATACACCAGATTTTAGTAGTTTAGTCATAATTTAGTATTGGTATCATTGCTGTGCTAACATACTGACAACTGCACACATAAGCACATATACACACACATATATACAAATATACTCGTATTTTTAGTAACTCGCTGTTTAATACGTTTTGATGCCATTAGCATGCTAACAAATGCACAATCATATACACGAACACACACACACACACACAAACGCACACACACACACACACACACACACACACACACACACACACACACATATATATATATATATATATATATATATATATATATATATATATATATATTAGTAGCTCACAGTTTAGTTGGTCATACAGTTGATATGCAACGAAATACACGCATATGCACACCCACAAGTAAGCATATATGCATACACATATATTTAGTAGCTTATTTTCTAGTTAGTATTGATATCATTACTATACAAACAGATACACCTAGACACATATATATATGTCCGTATGTAATTTTTTGGTGTTACTTTAGTCACCTATTTCTCAGTTTCTTTCAATACAATTTATGTAATTTTCTTCAGTGTTTTTTCTTCCTGTTTCCCCTATACTTTGTTATTATTGTACAATGTATAAATCGTCTCTTGTTGGAATCATCAGTTGTTTACCATATAACCGCTTCGGGGATTTTAAGAAAAAAAACAACAACAATTACATTAATATGGCACCCCAACAGTGTTGATCAAACTCCACCTCCCTTTTTTATTAAACAGTTTTTGTCATACATGAAGTTTATCATTTTATATAGGGTTTTATGTCTATAGTATATTGTTATTGTTTTATACTACATATTTTCCTGAACACACACACACACACACACACACACACACACACACACACACACACACATATATATATATATATATATATGATGGGTGTATTTCATAAAATGCATATGTATGATGGGTTTATTTCATAAAGTGCTCGATACATTCAACTTTAAATATCAAGTACATTTAGAGTAGAGTTTGAAATATAATAGAATGAGGATTCGTTTTTGTTTCTTCAATATATGTATATATATATATATGTGTGTGAGTGAGTGTGTTTGTGTGTGTGAGTGTGAGTGTTTGTGTGTGCGTATGTATGTGTTTGTGCGTATCTGAATTCGTTCTATCGGAATATATATCCATTTCTTGAAAAAAGAATATATATAGAGAGAAATAGATAGATAGTATCTTAATGTTCATTTTGTCATGAGACAATTTGCATGCAATCAAATACACACATACACATATATGTATAAGTATATTTTAGAAGCTTATTGTTTAGTTAGTCTTGATAGCATAGTATGCACGTACATGCATACACACACACACACGTAAACTTGAAGGCAGACACATGCATGTGCACACACACACATAATGTTTAGTCTTGATATGTGAATAAGTATACACACAAACACACACATATATATTCACAGATTTTTAGTAGTTCATTGTTTGGTTAGTCTCGATATCATTGGTATGCAAACAAATAGACTCACAGACAAACAGACAAACAGACAAAACACATAGACACAGAAAGTTTCGGCTGCATAAAAGAATGGTGACTCACCAGTTCCCAGGCTAAAGAGTAACACAATCACAATGGCCGCCTGCATTTTGCTCCTCATCAAACAAGCCTGCCCACTTCAAGTTTTCCACTCTCTTCTCTCAACTATCAATAAAGAAGGTCATCAAAACAAAATGATCATCGCATGGAAACATAAGACAAACAAGAAAGTTATTTCCTCATTAAGTTACGTTTTTTTTTCCAATATGTTGACTTTATTACTGAGTTTCTTGGTTTTGACACAGTTTTCCTCCAAACAAATCATCTTTATAAATAGAGAACAGATTCAATTTTCACTTGCTTTTTTCCAATTTCTCTTAACCTAGAAAAAAAAAGGTCAAAATCTTCTGGATTTCGTAATTTTTACCGCAAAAGTTTCATTAAGTGTTTTCCCCTCGTTGAACTGCAAAATTGTATAAGCAGTGAACAAAGGTTCGATTGGGTATTTGTTCTCAGGAGTGAAAAATACAGGAAAAATGTTCTTGTACAGGGTAGCAAAAATATCATTGCCCATTTTGAGGTTCGAATAACTTTTTAATAAAGAAATTAAGACATTTTCTCCTTATATATACTTATTTTGGACCTAAGTAATTAATTGGACCCTGCTGTGGAACATAACATTTTGCAAATGCCCCTCTAAGATTCGAATAACTTTTTGATAAAAAATTAAGATATTTTCTCCTTATATATACTTATTTGGGACCTAAGTAATTAATTGGACCCTGCTGTGGAACATAACATCCTACAAATGCCCCTCTCCATTCCGTATCGCAGTGTCAAACCCTTTCTAAGCAATTTTCCATGACAGTGTGCTCGAGTGGTTTATTTCTTGAAATATTATTCATAAGATCCTGGAGTGTCTGTACCTTGTTTACGTATACCCATTCTTTGGAATAACCCCAGGCGAATAAATGTGGCGAATGTCGTTGCCAGTTAATTTCTAATCCATGTGAAGTTAATTAGTGAAGTTGATTAATGAATTTGAAAATTGAAGGCAATTCTTGGGTGTTTTACTCGACAATTAGGTCAAAGTAATTACCAAGATCCCAAATAATTATATCTAAAGAGAAAATTTCTCCATATCTTTATAAAAAAAAAAAAGTAGTTATTCAAGCTTTGGAATGGAAAATGACTTTTGCGACATCCTAATAAATTGAATGATATTTTCTGTCCGTAACACTGGACTCTTCTACTTAAAAGTAACAATTTTATCGATAAAAATATCTGTTACCCACCATTTGGAACAATAATACCTCAAATATATCCATTAATTTATTTCACAAGGATTAACTAGTATCATATATATTTTTTTCGGATTGTTATCCTCCTCCCGGTTCATCTTTTGAACACAACGTTTCGGTCGTTGAACCCTACGGCTTTTTTCAAGTGGGTGTCAAAACAGAAAATGTTTACGAGTGCCAAGGCGTGGGGAGGAGCATTATGTCCTCATTCCTCTGTCTATTTTCGGGTGGGAGCAATTCCTAGTCAAAATAATTTTGTTGACTTTGTTTGATATCTTAATGATGTCAAAATCCGAAGTTGGTGCTACGGTAGCGTTTTTTAAGTCTTATTTTGACCTTCATAAAAATTGCTGGATGTAAGAGCAGCCATATTGGAATGTGGAAGGGGCAGTTGTCTTGGGGAAATGGTAATCAGGGTATTTAACTCCTGTTTTTTAAGAGGTAAATTCTTATGAATGTATGCTCCTTGTTATGAGGGAGGTAGCTTTAATTCATTGGTGTAGGGGAGGTAATTTCAATTTTCTTTCTATCCTTTTTGTATGTGAAACACGTACATATAATTTCAAGCGAGTGTATATAACTACATGTATCTTTATATACGTATCTGTATACAATATACAACCAAGTATGTATATTATGCATGCATATACCTATACATTAGATATGAACATACCTGCATATACAGAGGCATTTGCACACCCGCCCATACAAACATACCTCTTCAAGCATGTTTATTGTAGTCCAGGGTTTTCTTTATGGGTATGAGGTTTTGAACGCCAAGACCTTCCCTTCAAAAGTAAGAAGTTCTTTATGATGCTCAGCTCTACTCTCGGAATACTGAGGAAATTATCAGAACCAATCATATGTGTTGACTCCATCAGACCGATTTACTCTCCAGATGATATCCACCAATCGATAATACCCCATCTATAAGTTTTAGGTATATATTTACTAGTATTGTGGCAAAGATTGGATTACGAAATGAACATTGGAAATGAATATTTTTGCTTATTCAGATTTAATTTGAAATTTCTGCTCTTCTAAATTAGGTTCATCGATCAAGGAGATTATGTTGAAAAATATATATTTGCTGTGTAAAATGAATGCTTTTTTCTGCATTAGGCAGTGGGCTTATTGGTCAACCTCCGTACATTTAGCATAAATGAACAGTGATGAAAATGAAGTAGGTTCGGGGGCACATCATAAATCTACATCCCTATATCCAGGTTCTTAGTATATTCAATGCCAACTGATGGAGACATTCCGAAAAACCATCCTCACCGTATACCTAGCTTCCTAAGCCCATCATTATCGTATATTTAGTTCTAAAACTCATCCTCATCGTATACCTATTTCCCCAAACCCATCATCATCGTATACGTAGTTCCCAAACCACATCCTTATCGTGCACCCATTTCCAAAAATCCATCTGCATCGTACACCTATTTCCAATTGCCCCATCATTATTGTATACTTATTTCCAAAAACCCATCTTTACTCGATGCCCAATTCCAAAAACAAATTCCTACAACTGTAAACAAGATGTTCTGGACAATCCCAATAGATTTTCCCTTCTTTTCATTCATTTTCCATTCGACGTGATTATCTATTCCTGTTCGTCGCTTTTTTGCTCTTGTTAGCTACATCTGACGCAAGGCCATGATAATGGGGCAACTGGCAAGGACCAAACTCGCTACAATTGCAAATGGACTACGAAGCTTTCTTCTCCTGCGTATGAACTATCAAGGAGTCGTTAAAACGTTTTTCTGTTAGGAATTAAGTAAATGAATTCGCTTAATAAATGTTCCGTTTCCGTTATCACAGAAAATGAGAAACAAATACATCCAGAATTATAAAATGAATGTAATTTTATTTCTGATGTGAATCTTTTTTTTGTATTTTTTCAATATATATGTATGTAGATCAATAAGACTAACTCGAAAAGGGTCAAAATCTGCTCCAAATTCTTTTCCGACTGAAGACTATTACTGCAACTTTTGTATTGTATACAAGAAGATTAAAAAAAATAAATGTAAAGAAATTTTATATGAATGTATCTATTCATTAGAATGACATGAGCTCTTATGTATCTTTATGGTAAATTTTCGTTAATATCTATGAATTATCAATTTAGCTCAGTCAGTAAGACAGTCTGCTGGCAATCAGTAGTTTGTAAGTTCAAATTATGATCAGCAAATATTGATTTTCCATATCGGTTTACACCCCTCATTTTGTGAGGGTTGTTCTTGTTACAGTAGGAAACCAAAATCAGCTCCATACTTTGTAATGGAGTTTGACAAAAAAAAATCACTTACAGTTCGTTTTTGACAATCTTCCATCAGATTACACCTGAGGCAGTTACACTATATCATAGGGGAGGGCATAGTCATTAACAAATAGGTCTGAGGAAATTTCGCGTCATTCACACTTGCGACCTGGGGCTGATGGTTCCCTCTCGCTAAGACACTGTCTTTTACGGCAACGGGAATTTTTCTGCGAAGATATTTCTTTGCCCCTAATCAATTAACTAGAATAGACAGATGAATCTGCAGATGAATAGACCCCAATCCTTTCTCTACTCGGAGACTTCGGACTAGTATGTCAGAAAAGCAAAAATATCTTCATTACAGCTTGACGAAAAATTAGAGCAGGTATCGTTATCAATCCATCTATGCCGATAGGCCTATATTTAGTCCAATCTAGAAAAAAAAATATTGCCGAACAAAAATATACTCAAGAAAGAAATCGGGAAAATTCACTTACGAGCACTCTCAAGATGATAAGAAACATCTTTCTTGTTTCTTGTAACAAAGGAACAAAGTTTGATTATGGAAGTGTGCAATTACAGTCAAGAACTGAAATGAAAGGGAGATAAGCCTGGCGATCTATTTCTATTCCGACTGAAGATGATTACAACAAGTTTTGTATTGTATATAAATTAAGCAAAAAAAAAAAAAGTATAAATTTTGTAGATTTGTCATACTTGTCAGTTTGGCTCAGCCGGTAAGAGAGCTGGCCACCAACCACGGTAGGGAAACAGTAATTTTATGCATGTATTTATATAGTAGAATGGATTATTTCTAGCATGGATTTTGGAAGATATGCGAGCGACCGGTAGGAGACACAACTGCCAATCAGTTGGTGTTGATTTACAATTACGGTGGAGGATTGTTAAATTTTACAATCCAAAATTTGTTGAAGATTATTCTTGTTACGGAAGAAAAACAAGTCGACTCAAGGATTGGACTTGGGTTTGACAAAATCTCACTAATTTAGTTAAAAGACTGGAAGTTAATGGATATATTCAGAGGAATCTAGATAAATACTATCTAAAGATTATGGACTTTGCAAGTACATGAATACACTTTTTGTTAGCGTAGTCGAGAGATCGTGTTGGACCAGTTGTTTGAATGGGGAGAACATGTCTGCTTTGAAAATAATTTAGCTACAGAAGAGAAAAAGCAAGAAAGGAAAGAAAAAAGAAAAAAAGAACAATAAAATAGGAGAAAGAAAGAAACGAAGTAGAAAAGAAAGAAAGAAAGAAAGAAGGAAAGAAAGAAAGAAAGAAAGGGAGAGAAAAGGGAAAGAGAAAATAAGGAGATGAACGAAGATAGATAAATTGAAGGAAAGAAACAAAGAATTAAAGAGAGAAAACAGAAAAGAAAGAACGAATGATAAAACAGGAGAAAGAAAAAACAAAGTCAAAAAGAAAGAAAGAAAGAAAGAAAGAGAAAGAAAGAAATAGGGAAGAGGAAATGAGGAAATGAACGAAGATTGATAAATGGAAGGAAAGAAACACAGAAATAAGTAAAGGCGAAAAGAAATCAAAAAGAGAAAAGAAAGAAAGAACGATAAAATGAGAGAGAGAACGAAACAAAGCAGAAAAGAAAAAAAAAAGAAAGGGAGAAAAAGGGAAGAGAAAATAAGGAAGTGATCGAAGATACATAAATAGAAGGAAAGAAACAAAGCAACAAAGAAATAAAAGTGACAAGAAAAAGAAAGAAAAGAGGAAAAAAGAACGAACAATAAAACGGGAGAAGGAAAGAAAGAAGGTAGAAAAAAAAGAAACAAAGAAAAGGAGTAAAAAAGGAAGGAGATATTAAGGAAATGAACAAAGATAGATAAATGGAAATAAAGAAAGAAAGAAAGGAGAAAAGAAAGAAAATAGAAAGAAGGGAAAATGAATAAATAAAGAAAGAAATAGAGAAAAATAATTCAATGAATAGAGATTGAGAGAAAAATGGAATCAGTAAAAGAACGGAAGAGAAAGAATAGAAAAAAAAGGAATATAGAAAGAGAAACAAAATAAATGAAAGAATGAAAGAAATATAAAATGAAAGAAAGGAGAAAAGAAATAAAGGAAAATTATGAATCACTTCCACCAATAAATGCTATCTTTTACGTTGTGAATTAAGCAGTAATAATAATAAAATTGAGCTAGACAGCATGTCATGTTGGAGGTGATCAAGCAAAAATTTGAAAAGGGGGTTACCTAAAAAGTCTAAATTGAAAAAAACAAAAAAAAACAAAAAAAACAAAACAAACCAAAAAGCACGCGTGAAGGGACCAATTTGTTAAAAACTCTCATTGTAAAATGGAACGATCAGCAAAAAAAAAAAAAAAGAAAATCATTGAAGGCGGGAATTTTCAAAAAAATAGAAAACCATTTTCCCTACTCATTGAACGAAGTGTATGTGTGCAAAATTTCAAGTTTCTGTTATGAATGGTTTCAGCTGGGTAGAGTCCGGATAGATAGATAGATTGACAGATAGATGGCAGAATGCAGGACAAACCTAAACCAAGCAACAGTGATTCAACCGGTTTGTTGCCGGTAGCGTTGAGTGATAAATGAAGAAAGAGTGAGAGAAAGAAAGAAAAAAAGAGAAAGTAAAGGAATAAAGAAAAACAGGAGAAAATAAATAGAAAAAGAAATAGAGGAAAAAGAAAGAAAGAAAAGAGAAAAAGATAGGAAGAAAGAAAATAAGAAAGGAGAAAAGAAAAAAGGTAGACTGAGAGACAAGAGGAAAGAGAAAATTGAGAAAGTTAAAATTGAAGAAATTAAGATAGGAGAAAAGGGGGGGATACAGTGCGACAAGCTGGAGAAAATAAAGAGAGAAAGAGAGAAAGAGAAAGAAAAAGAAATATAGAAAGAAGGTGGAAAAAGAGTGATAAGAGAAAAGATAGAATGAAAGAAAAGAAGAAACAGTCGCATCCGATAGATAAACAAAAGAATACTTCGTATCATACAGAAGAAAAAAATGAGAAATAAACAATCCATCGAAATGGATTATTCCCAAATGCAATATTTGTTTCTTACCTAAAGATTTCAAAACAAGAATCGGAATTCTTGCAAATTGTGAAGAGGCCGATACGAATTCGTGCTGCGAAGTTTAATGACTGGAAGCCCTCCAAGTAGGATGGGGATGAGGAAGTGGGGAGGTGTATATTGGGAAGTTTGTCAGCAGGCAGAACAAAAACTGTGGCGACGGGGGTGGCGGGGGTGTTGAGGGGGACTCAAATTATGGATAAACAATTTCTACAAAGCTTTACATGACAAAAAACAACAATTATTACAAGGAAATCCTCAAGAAGACCAAAGAAACATTTTTTCACCTTGGAAAGCTTATATTGTTCGTAACAAGAGGCAGTAATGAGTGAACCGCGATACTGGCTCGAAGATTTCTCGCTGGTCTAGAGTTTGGAGCCCTTCTCGTTGCTCTTGTCTGGCGACAGATTGGGAACACGAGATGTTGAGATAGACGGGAACTTAATAGGTTGGTCTGAGGACATTGGAGACATTGCATTGAATTGAAAGAGTGAGGGGGGCAGGCAGATGCGCGGACACGTGACTTGTTTGTCCGGGAATTTGATAAGGCAGAGGTGGGAGGGAAAGGGTGTTGGTAGAGAGGGGGAAGAGGCGTTAATGAGGATAAGAGTGTTGATTAAGAGAGAGAGAGAGAGAGAGAGAGAGAGAGAGAGAGAGAGAGAGAGAGAGAGATTGAAAGAAAGTAGCGAGAAAGAAAAGAAAGAAGACGGTCCTGGCTGCTGCAGGGTCAAACTCTACTCCCACTTCCTTTCCAACAGAAGATAATCACTGTAACTCTTTAATTGCATATCTTATTTGCAGATTCGTAGATATATGAAACTTGCCAGTTTGGATCAGTTGACAAGCGATCCGTCGAACGATTATTTGGGTATGATTTCAAATCATGGTAAGGAAATATTCATTTGATACATCAGTTTAGTGCAATTCATTCAGACCTGTGGTTTTTAAAGGGTTACGAAGGACAGCAATGGAGGGATTCAAGTTCCCTCATTTTCTAAGAATGTATATATATACATACATACATACATATATATATATATATATATATATATATATATATATATATATATATTATCTTGATGGTTATGAGATATGAATTTCTTTTGTGGTAAAATTATATAGACATAAAAGTCACGTGATCCGATTATGTATTCAAATTGTGTAAATATCATTGTTTTGATGAATCCATGTATATAAGAATTGTATACTTTCTTCACACTAAAATAGATTCTTTATCAGTTCCAACAACGTTCTAATTGAAAAATCATCATCATCATCATTATCATCATCAGTCTTTTAACCTCCGTCGCTGGGCATAGATCTTCCCAAGGATTCGTTAGATCTCTCAATCGTGGGCATCACGGCACCAACATCTCCGGGACCGGTCTAAATCGTCTCGCCATCTTATTTTCTGTCGGCATATTTCACATATGATCCCTAGGGATCCAAGTGATTACATTCCTCCTAAATTTCCAGCCCATCGCCGTTTTAGTTTTCGAATGAGTTTTAAGATACCTCAGAATGTTTTTTTTCTTCTAATGTGTTCCTAATGTACTGTGCTATCTTGTGATCTAGCTACGTGAGGTTAAGCATGGCCCTCTCTTGTGCATGTTGCATGTTTTTTAGTTTGATGGCCAATCTTTTGATTACATTCCATTTTTCGGCTCCATATATGGTCATCGGGAGAACATATTGGTAGTAGACCCTTCTTTTCAAAGCTAATAATTCGCATCAACTCTTTCTCCTATTGTAGTTATCGTCTTGTTGGATAGTTATATCTTTTATTAGCATTGTTTGTTACTTGGGAGTTCTTGGCAATTCTGGTGACAGCTATGAAACAGGAAATAGAAGTAGGAGCAAAGGGGGCGAGGCTTAAACGAAACGAAATGCTATGTAACGAACAGAGTTGCCGAAGGAAAAATACAACTTTGATGTAATAGAATGAGTCCAGAGAAGAGCTACCAAGAATGCTCCCAAATTTAGAGATTTGACATACGCAGAGAGGCTGGGTAAACCCAACTTAGAGAGGTTGGAATTCTACCGTAACTTCCGTTAAAGGTCTACCGTATTCAGAATAGCGTCCGCACCTCGGACCAAAACTGCCAAAGCTCCCTGTGTTCAAACAAACTCATGTTTACAGCATCATTGTCTACTAAATCCCGAAGTCATAGCCAAAAACTCCACGTACAAACATACACGGGAGAAAGAATCTCTTTTTCTACTTGAATTACCAATCCACGGAATGCTCTTAATGAAAAGACCTATTCTTCCAAACTGATCGATGCTTTAAAAAACAACTTCATGAGGGATATTGAAAACTTAAAGTTTGACTGAAATTTTTTGTTAGCATAGTTCCATCCTGGATGGCCAAGATTGCTTGGCTGACCACATATGGTTTCATAATGCTTATCAGCTGTCATTAAATCCTACCGGAAGGTGTTGCGACATCTGTTGAACAAAAACCATAACTGTTGACGAAGGATATACCCACGCTATCGTGCTACAGCGGTTTGCTTTGGATTCCCCCCTTGAGGATTCCGGCGTGCTGTACTGAGGAGAAGACTATGCAGGCCGATCGAAAAGAAAAACACCACGTAAAAACACGCTGTATGAAAAAATAAATACCATGTTTATTTTCGTCGCTTCTTGCATTGTTCTGGGACCTCTTCTCTTGTTCACAAAGACGTGAGACTGTTGGTAAAATATCTGCAAGTTTTTACTTGATACAGTCGGCGAAAAAAACCTCAACCAATATTTCTTATGCTCTGCAACCAAAGTTGGTTGCTCTAACCAACTCTCTGTCTCCTGTCGGCTGACATTATGAAACTATTGTGCCTCATACAACTTCGCCCTGTCCTGCTCTTCAACCTTCTTATCCAGCCTCAAAAGCTGATGGTCCCTACTCCGCCCTGTATTATTCATTTGAACGGCATTTCCTAATTTCACCCCCATTAAGTACTTCAGATTCCAGGCTGGATTTCTTATTGCCAACTATACTTGACTTTGGTCACTCGAACGCGCAAATATACATCATGAAAATAGATTAAATTTCAGATGACGAGTAGATATGCGAAAAACACCTCGTTTGCACCTGTTGGATAATACGGGTATGCACTGCATGTATTCAGGGTGATCAACGATGATAGGTCGTTATGGAATAATGAACGTTTACCTGGACCGAGGAACTCAAGCGGTATGTCACCGGAGAACAATTCGCGTTATTTCAAACATATATCAATGAAGACGAGTACTGCAGAGAATGGTGTGCTTTTTGCTGACCTGCAAATCCTTTGAGGTCGAAACAATTGTCTTCAAGTGGGGTCTGTCACCGGAAATAACATTTGTTTATTTCCATAGCTTGATCAGCTTAAGCACGTGACGTGCATTATCAACATCCGTTCACTGGCCGTTCACAGCTGTGGTCAACGTAGGACACGGGCGGTCGAAGCAGCAGTCTTTACTTTCACCCGGAGAGAAAAGATCCTCCATTTTACTCTCGCACCCCAGTCTGCTCTCCCGCCCCCTGTCAGTTTTCCACACCTTGTACCTTGCATTAGCCGTGTTGCATTTTCTGACATTATTCATAAGTCGCTGAAACATGAAATTGAGATTAGGAGAAATATACAAGACGCTGAATTGTAACTACAGCGCTTTCTTCTTCTTTGTCTCAGCTTCATTTCGCCTTTACTGCAGACACGAAAATCACGGATCTTACCTTTTAGCCACCGTATCATCTTCCTCGATAGCTCATTAAGCAAGAAAAGGCGAGGAAAACAGATAAGAAAATGATAGATACAACAAAACAAGAGAAAAAGTTGGTGTGGATGTAAATTTATTAATCTTCCTTTCAAAACAGAAAGAATGGGTGAGTAATGAAAGCATGCAGAGCGAAGACCACGTGGGTTTTTTGAGTTCTACCCCGCTGAAAGCTGTCCATAAAAGTTAAGGTTGTTGTCAGTGTCAACACATAAAATCATGAACTTGTAATCGTGTTACAGCATTTACCTTTCTACTATTGAAAACCAATCTATCGTTCTTCTGTTTACGCCCAAGTGTGAGAGTCATTATTGGATCCGTGGGCATCGCAGGTTTTCCAATTTATATCTTGATGGCTTCCTGGGCGAAAGTTTCTTTCCTCTGTCTCTCTTTGCGTCTGACAAACCCGAATGCTCTTCGTTCGCTGGAACTGTCAATGTAGGTTTCTTCAGTTTTTAAGCTATCTATGTTTCTGCTTACAACGTGCACAGTCAGCACCTATAGAACTAGAGGGCTGAAAGTTTAAGCGTTAAGTTTTCACCATGTCTAAAAAATGTTTCACTCTAACGCATATTCTGAAGACCTCAACCCAGAACAAGTGTGTAACACGAATGATACTGTTTCATATCGGGGTATCTTATCAATGTTTAAGAAGATAATCTAGAATCATCCTCATCATCCGTCGTTGGACATAAACCTACCCCAAGATTTGCCAGATCTCTTTATCGTTGGCGTTGCAGGACCATTGTTTCTTGAACCAGTCAAAATTGCCGCGCTATCTTATTTTCTGCCGGTAACAATTATGCTTATGATCTTTGGAGATTTGCCTTCAGTCGGTTATCTGATATTCTTGCAATATGACCAGCTCATTGCCATTTGAGTTGTGCATAATTCTGTCCAGTCAGTGTTGAAGGGTTTTTAATTTAAGAGTCAATCTTTTTATTAGGTTCCATTTGTCAGCTCCATACGTGTTCAATAGTATCTCTGACTCCTGTTATTTTTCTCTGATGTACAGTGCTCTCTTGTGATATCTCAATGTGAAGTTGAAGATAATTCTCATTTGTGCACGTTGCATGGTACTTAGTTTAAGAGCCAATCATTTGGTTAGGGTACATGTTTCAGCTCAATAGGTCACTATCGGGAAGGAAAATCGGTTGCAGACTCTTCTTGATATAAAACTTCAAGTGACCAGGATGTCACCCCTTTAACACTTCTAGTCTGTGAATCACCTGTCAATTGTGGAACAATCAGTAATCCTGAAAATTCTTCTCTTTCAGAATTTTTTCATTAATTGTATAGTTAAAAAAAAAAACAAAAAACAAAGCAGAATTACAATTCAGTATCCTTCATAAGTAGATCACTATATTTGTTTGATCAATATACTTATATCTGTTTCAAATATATGAATAAGCTGTACAGTTTATAGTGATGTGACTTTTAATTGAAGGCATCACTAATGTTTATTTGATTTATTTTTTTGATAGTCTTGCCTGGTATCACCTTTCAACCATGAGTAGAAAGGCACAGTAGGATCTATGCATCCTCACAATAGTCACCTAAGGAGCTAAAACATGGAATCCCACCAAAAGATTGACACACAAACACATACAGGGATCACAAAACAGCGCAGTATATTAAACAAAAAAAGGAAACTGAGACATCATAAAAATCCATTAGAAAACTCATATCTCATTGGTCTGGTCACGCTGCAAGAATGTCAGAGACAACTGCTGAATATCAGAACTAAGAACGTGGATCCTCACAGATCATATGTGAAACTGCGGTTGGCAAGATATAAGATGGCACGACAGAATAGGCAAGTTAAAAAAAGTATTGGCTCGGCGACGCCCATTATTGAGGTATGGTATATGTTTGACAGGATGATGATGATGATGTATCTGTATGTCTGTTCATTGGCAAACGGGTTTCTCAATAACATCTAGATTCTGGATAATCTAGATTCGTCTGAATGTGTTTTTTTTTAACCCTTTTTAGATGTCTTCCCGGAGAAAATGACAAGCAACAGACGCTAAACAGATGATGATGATGATGGAAGATTCCTCACACCCGAAACTGAGCTTACCTGACTTCCCGAAACTATACTACTCTCTCAATACCAACAAGTCTACAAGCCAATTTTATTACAAACTCATCCATCCAATGATGAACTTTTCACTATCATACCATTCTTCATTTCGGCACGCTAGTAACAAGTAATGATAAATGTTTCGTTATCATTATTGTCAATTTTTATTCGCTTTCTTATTGCTTTATTCCACTACAAATCCGGTGTCGTTATGTACCTACCAATTTTGATGATTGGATTGACACTACACGATCAGCTGGAGCGCTGTGCATCTTTTACCAAGAAGTGGTCAGACAAGTATCTTATCGGTCAAATTAACCTGACGCTCTGATAACGTGACTGTCTACCTACCTCAACCTAATGACCTAATGGCCTCAATGCAACCTTAGCCCAAACTTGTTGAACTCGATACGAGTAACTGACAATAGAGTCAAAATTTCAGTTCGTAAGGTTTTAACTGCTGGTGTAGTCAGTGAAGTCCAATCCCTTGCCTAGGACTGTGAGAGACTGGAAATAGAGAAGGAAACGTTATTCCGAAGAGGGTATGTTTGACGGGTCTCTGATGAAATTTTGATAGCGAATCTGAATGGATTACTATGAATGCTCGCGTGAAATGACCAAGTGACAATATTGATGTCATCAGCACATTGATAAATGTGTTACGCCGTTAAAAAAAAAAGAAAAAAAGAAGAGTGATCCTAGCTGGCTGCCTGGCTGGTTACCTACAATAAAAAAGGGTGTTCCGTTGGACCAACTTAAAAAAATTCTTTAGTTGAAAAGACTGAACCTAAGTTTATTTGTTTGTGTCGAAGTGAATTTATGATTAGATTTGAATATTACTGGGAGTTGAACTGATAAACTTTTGTGTAACAAATTGGAATAATTTTTTTTCGAGTTTGTCTACTTAAAATCTTTTCAGTATAATCACTTACACGTGCGCAGACTCGGATACACCAATACGAATTGAAATGCAAGTGTCTGCTCAAGTTCATCAGAATCATGTTTGTATAAGTGTTTATCAAAAAAAAAAAAAAAAAAAAGGATCAGGTCTGGTTAGTCAATCGATAGAAACTACCATGTGACCAACATCTTTCGGTGGCCTGGCGTGTTGGGGGTGATCAATCATGAAATAGGGAAAATCAAGGATCAATTTGTTGGCCAGTGATGTCTAAATTGGTCTGGATTTTCTGAAGACAAGTGTGGATGGTGCCAGGAACAAAGAAAGGATCAATTTAGCATAAATTTTCATTATAAATTGAACGCACACAATAAAAAACTTATGGAGAGGGATTACAAAAAGCGATTTTTTTTTTCCAGGCAAAATAAAGACCGAATGTTTATTTTTAACCCTCTAGCTCCACTCGTTCAGCTCGTATACATGATAAATAAATTGCCAGCTAGACCAACTTGAAAACTGAAGAAACTATGTCGACAGTTTTGATGACAGTTCTGGTTGACAGTTTCTTACAATGTTTGATATAAAATAATAAGAGTTGGTCAGTCGGCAGAGTTTTATTAACCTTGACCTGACATGAAGCCATTATGGCTGAGTGCTGGGTAAATATCGAACTCAGAAGCAATGATCTGCGTGGCTGTACCCTATTTATTCAGAATAGAGACTCTGCAGCCAAATATATGAACATGTTGCCGTCCACAAATGAGTACACTCATATGAAGATATAGTTTTGGTGACAGGGTTTCAATGCTGTAAAGTTTGGTCATAAATAATACCCGATAATATATGTTTTGATTGTTTAATGTTTGACTAAAAGTGATCAAATTCTAGTTTGTTTGGCTTAGATGAAAATTAACTTTCTACTTTAAAAAGATTGATGGTGTGTACACATTTATGAGCGACACTGTAAATATTTTGTGAATAAATATCAAAAACAAGCAAACTCTAATCCCATTGAATGTTAATTTTTGATGGACTCATGGGATTATTTAGAGGTAGTAGAAACAATAAACCTGAATGTTTGTGCAGGGCCAGATTTAAACCTTGGGGCCCAGGACACTCCAGGTTCGGTAGGAATCTCATACTCAGAAATTTACACATTAAAGTCCGATAATTGCACGCAATTCGATTTGGTAAGTAATACATACACAGTAAGGTTAGATTAGTTACATATCTAAATTGAACAGGTATATAGATATAAACACATGCCAAATAGACTTGAAAGATTATTTCCGTAACCTATACTCTAATTACTCTAGATCCGAATTACAAGCATTAATTTAATTTATTTATCCAAAACGATTGAAGGTGTTATGAAGAAATGTATTCGAAGCAGTAATTATCAATTTATTTCTTATTAAAGAAATGATTTACTTTCAATTATAACATTTTCGTGGGGCTGAAGGGGGGCCAGTGCAAATGCCCCACTATAAATCCAGCCATGTGTTCGTGGCTTCAGACTGCATTCCTCAAATGTTAGTCCATTTCAAAAGAATATTTGTTATTCTTAAAAATAGAAACTTTTGTCGAAATAGAAACCTTTGTTTGAAATGGAAACCTTCGTTTTTGTACGAGTATAAAAAAGAATGACATAATAGCAACGGTATTAAAATGACATTGGTAATGAAACAATTGACTCTCATGTCAGTGTAGAAATCATAAAAGAGAAAGAATTCAAATTCCAAAGTATAAGGCATAAATGAAAGTGAATTTTCTAATAAAAAAATAAAATGGAGGCAACACTCATGGACTTTTGGCAAAAAGCGACACGTGTCGATTGAAACATCTGCAACTTGAAATCTATAAATTTTATCGTAATGTTCTTTGTGTAAATGATAGAAGAGTAATTGGAGAAAATTATCAACTATAAATGATTACTGTAGACAATATAAAACTGGAGTCAACCGGTTTTGAAAACCTATTTACATTCACGAACTAGTAAAAATTACATTGAGAATATTGTGCCCTATTAACTAACTCAGTGGACGCACCTGAGACAGAGTCTATCCTTGTGTACATAATCTTGTCGATAGCTATCAAGGATTTGTGGGTGCCACTCCTAGAACCACCCCTTTTTAAAATCGATTTGCAGTCCTTTAGCCTTTACTTGACCAAGAGTTACCCACAAAGCAGAGGCTTTCATATCTTCACACATATTCATTTAGCTACTGAGAACGCAGAGAATATTGTCCTACGTTCTTCATTTATACCTGCGCCCTTCTGTATGTAAGGCAGACGTCTTGCCATTTAACAATCAGAGCAGCCTATTTCTCTCTCTCTCTCTCGCACACACACACACACATACTATAAAACTGCACCCAAAATATGATAATCGACCGATTTCTATAAGAAATTGTAGATGTATTCAATTTAAATGATTCTCTAAAGAGAAGTTTATCTTGCAAGAAAATCTTATGAATATTTATTCTTTCAAATCAAAAACTCTCGCTATTTCAGTTTCATAAAATCTCAGTAGAATATCAATTCGAATCTAAAAATACTAAATCCCTTTCAAGATAACCAAAAGAAAAACTGAATCCGTTAGAATCTCATTCAATCCTGCTACCAATCAATTTTAAATTGGCTTTGAATCGGACAAAAAGAAATGAAAAAAACTCAAACTATTTTCTATCTTGAAACTTTTTCGTTGTTTTTTTTTTTATTAAAATACAGCATACAATTTTTTTAATTATAAAAATATCTGCCGAAATTTTCTTATTAGATTTTAAAAGAATAAAAAATGACCATGCCTTTTGGGTCCACGTAAAACCATGAAACACTGTCATCAGGAAAAATGGTGTTTTACTCATCGATAAATATAAGGTTTATCAAATTTCAATGTACCTATCTTTTTAAAAAGAATTTTTATTTATTTTATTTTTTATCACATACAATGTATTTCACCAGGTACGGTAATGCCCAATTCAGGAATTTGATTTACCTCCCGTAGTATTTATGAGTCGGTGTTAACAGGATATTGATGGGCTGTTAACATTTCCTGTCACCGCTGACAGTAGATATGTTAGAAGATGAGATCTCTTCTACTTGACATTTGGACTGTTTTCACCCGACAACGATCTCCTCGAATAAATAAATGCATTTCATCAGGGTGGAAAATGAGCAATATTTTCCCCAAACCCTGTCAATCATTCATTAGATTTACTCTATTTTTTTGAATAAAATTTCTATGAAATCAATTCTATTTTTGAAAGAAGTCGACTTCATTCTTCTAGTAACAGATCCGTCAGTTATGGCAGAATCGATAAAACTTTAGAAAAAAAAAGTAATCAGGGTTCTTATATACTTAGAATTCCACTGTGAATACGCAGAAGTATTTTTACGACTAATTCTATGCTATTTTGTTGTGGTTACAAGTAAAATTTAACTTTCAAAGAAGATATTTGATTATTGCAATACGTTTTTAAAAGGCGAAAAAATAACCCGTTACACTTACAAAAATGTTAATATTCCCGTTTACTGAATTTGTATTATTGCAGACGTTAAAATCGAAAATACAGATTCTGAGAAGGACAATAACTTCATCGTAAGGAATAACAACTGCTATGTTTTCATTGTACAAAAAAAAAAAAAAAACTCAAACATAGAGGGCTTGATAAGAGGCTGGTGATGATGGTGATGATGGTCACTAAAAGTCTGAAATTTATAAAAAAAATTAATAATCAAATAAATGAAATAAAATAAAATAAACGCGAGTGCTGTCGGACAAATTTAGCATAAACTTACATTGCAAATTGAACCCCCACTAAAGACCTATTTAGGTAGAGGATTTAAAAAAGAAACAAAAACGATTTTTATAGACATTTTAATTTGAATTGTCTCTGCATTGGTGCAGCCTGTACACAATATATACACATGCATGATACACACAAACATAGCTAGCCAGCAACACAACTTCAAAACTGAAGAAACTTATGTTGAAAGAATTAAATGTTTGTATGTACTTATATGGATGGTATTGTCAAAGAAGCAAACACGATATAAAGTGTTAATATTGTCAACGATTCACTTTACGGAAGAAAAAAAATGATTTCATAGGAGTCATCAGTAGCAGCCTTTTAGCGTCCGTTATTGGCCATAGACCTTGTCCAAGAATTGACACATCTCTGTATCATGGGCGTCGCACAGCGAATACTTTATGAACGTGTCTAGTTCGTCACACCTTCCTACGTTTTGTCGGTCACAGTTTTGCATGTGGTCCTTGAGGATCCTCGTTGTGAGTCGAGATGTCCAGCTGTCTGCCATTCTTACAACATGTCCAGCCCGTCACTATTTGAGTTTCCTAATGAATTCCATGATATCTCAGACTCCTGTTTTTTCTCTAATATATTTTTCTGTTTTGTGATTTCTCCATCTTATGTTGAGCTCTATCCTCTCCAGTGCATGTTGCATGGTTCTCGAATTGAGGTTCAATCTTTTAGTTAGGTTCCATATTTCAGCTCTATCAGTGACTATCGGGAGGATGCATTGGTTGTATACTCTTCTTTCTGGACTCGTGGGATTCCCTAGTCCTTAAACGTTGGACTCGCTATCCTACAGTAATTTTTCTACTTGATTTCTTCTTTTAAAAGGTCTCAGGGAGGCTCGTCTTGGCAATTCCTTGGGGCGTGCGCATTCCACTGACTAATTTTGGATGGGGTAATTATTGATCCCAAACGCTGTTGTTGGACGTGATTTGTGTGAAAAAAATCCATAATTGCTGCCAGGGGGTGGCCGGGGGGACATTTTACGGGTGAAAAAATAATCTTCGCCCGACATGATTGCTTCATAATGACTGTCATTTTGGTTGGAATTCGACCATAGAGTATAACTGCTGAAACGTTGTGTTAAAAAATGAGCCAAGATAGGGACAGAAGCCAGAACAAAACTGGATATAATGATAATCCCTCATCTAAAAAGATCAGCCAGAAATCAATGGATTAGTCTGGGATAAATTAATATTCTATTCAAACCTTGTCTCCAAGTTTACACAAAACCGAAATAATCAACGCAACAACGTTTTATAAGAATTGGGTCTACGTCCGTTGGCGTCCCCTGCAATTTTCTTAAAACTGTTTTTTTTTTTTTTTTTACAGTTTTTCACATTATCTTCAAGATTTTCTTGTTTTTTTTATTTTTTATTATTTTTATTTTTGATTTTCCGGTTTCCTCGTATATATTGTGCTGCAAGAGTTCCGGCACTCCTTCGAAGTTTATTGGATTTGGCTGCTCTAAATCCGTCGAATATCATTTCGGTTTTAAAATCCCTTTAGTGCGTTTTTTTTTTACGACTGATTCTGAGTGATATAAAAATGGAAAGACTTTTCTCTTGCAATATTTTACACTCTTCCTTGAAATTGTATATGACTTCCTCGGTTTATTTTGATCGTCCACCAATGTATTTATTTCATGAGTGAATTATTGAATAAAGCAAAAGCGGTAGAAGAACAATCGATCTTAAATGCATATGGTACCCCGGATCGTGGAATTTCTTAATTGGCAAAATTTCAACTTAGGAAAAAGAATAAAGTTTATTCGTACAGAACTGGGAGATAAAACTATTATTCTTTACCATCAAAAGTCCAAATAATCAACGAAGAATCAAACTTTTCCTCATCGAAAAAAAAGTATATTTCGCAATTTAGGCGGTGTCCTGATTTGACGTAACAAAAACAGGTAGAAATGAACAAGATTATTTCAATCAATCAAGGGAGTGTACTCAACACTTACAAGGGAGGCAACTTCGTTTTTGGATTATCGCAGTTATTTGACTTGTGGCCCCACGCCATTACTCTGAGAATGAGGCCTAACATAAAATAGAACAAACAAGCGATATTTTTCTAGGAAACAAGATTCCAGAAAGCTGTGTCTGAAGCCTTCAAAAAGTTATAAAGTGTGAATTCTGATCAGTGTGAGTTAGTCGGTATTTGAACATCAACATGATCATGTGATACGCACATCTATACGTAATCTTTTCTCTCATACCCTACAGAGTCAAATATGTTTGGAAATTTTGCAACTTAATGTAATCATTAAAGTTATCAAAACTTTTTGTTCTGTTGGTGGGTGCAAAAATAACTGCAGTTCTGTAATTTCAAACTTTACTGCTTATTTGTAAATAAACTAATATCTAATTATGTCGATGGAATATACTATTTCATAGTGTAAATTTTACTCTATCAATTTAAGCCGAACATTTCTTCTCACAATAAAAATATTTTTGTCCATTTGAGAATATCGAATCAAAGATGGGGAAAAACGAATTTACAGAAATTCTATTAAATAAGTTTAAAACAGGGGCGGTAAATCAGCAGAAACTGCCCGCAATATCAACTAGGTACATGGCCAGGGGACCGTCAACAATCTTGAAGCTCAACATTAGTCGAAGGCCATAACTGAGGCATATCTACGTAAAACAACTTGAGATGTTGCAGAGGAACTAAACTTTGACCATTCAACACTTGTTTGACATTTGCACCGAATTGTAAAAGCAGGAAAGCTCGGCATGTCGTGCGAGAGACCCTGTAGAAATTGGAAGAACTAGAAAACTCTACCTCACCCAGCTGACTCACCACTCTTCTCTCCGACCGACATCCACTTTTTCGCTTCCGGCCGGGGAAATGTCTCCAAAAAAACCGAACAGCTGCTCAAAACGCCTTTGAAGAAGTAATTGGTTCCAGAACTTCCGGAAGAAACGGACTCGTTTCTACTTGGCAAGCACGTGCAGATTCTGAAGGTTCTTATCTCGATTAATAACTTTTACTCGCAATTATTTTAGCGCCAACCTAATATTTCACTCATGGGACAGACATTTCTAATCACGTACGAGTATTTTATTGACTACGAACCCAGCTGCATTTTTCTCGACCCGACTTCTACGGCGAAAGCCCATTTATGCACGAACACTCTTTTAAAGACGCGTTTTGGCTGTCGCTTATCTCTTGTCGTTTGCAACCTATTTTCTGCTATCTGCTACTATGAGGAAAGGAAAGCTAAACGGAAATGCCTAAAGCTTCTCTCACACACTTTCACCAGAACCCTTATTATAGAGCGACGCAACGCTAATTCAACTAAATCATATCTAATGTTTTACATCTGATAAGTATTGAACTCAAATTATCAAATTGGTGTTAATTCTACTTATCAAGGATTTAGAATGAGATTTATCTATTACTTAAAACCAGGGAAGATTCATGTACCGTAATTAGAATTTAGGTGTGCTTGAAATATATATATATATATATATATATATATATATATATATATATATATATATATGCTCACACCCACATCTAAGACACATTCAATAATGGAAGCTTCAAAGTCACCCAGACCCATAGGAAAAACTTCACCTTAGCCTGTTATAACCCCTGTTCAAATCATAGCCTAAACATCTTCAGTAACTTTTAAGGTTGATACCTATGTAGCTCCTTGACCTCACCACCCCTCCTTCTACACTACCCCAAACATACCAAAAAATCCAACTCCACTTCACTACCCCCCCCCCCCACCTTGACACACTCTACCCTCCCCAAGACCAACTGCTGCTGCTTTACCAAAGTCCTGATACCTGCTGGTCATTCTTCCATTCAGCAGGAGGGCTCTAGTAGCCCTGACAACAAAACTTACCCACAATGCATAACCCCTGGCAGTGGACTCTGGTTCCATATGGTACATTTTAATACACACTCACACAGCACACACCACTGATGATGGGAAGAATCCCGAAACATGTATGGGCTATTGACATATAAGGATTAATAAACCTTACCACCAAAAACTTCACTCCCGAGTCTGTCTCACTCTCTAAAGTACACATTATTTATATATATATATATATATATATATATATATATATATATATACACATATAAACAGACTGAGGTAGATACAGTGCTGGAAGTCTTGAAAGTTCACCTGAGATCAGCCGGCATCCCGGGGTAAGTTGAGATCAAGTTCGCCTGAGTTTAAGCTGATGTCACTTGTGGTCAACAATGGATAAATAGAAACAAATTGATATATATATATATATATATATATATATATATATATATATATATATATATATATATAGATAGATAGATAGATAGATAGATAGATAGATAGACATGAATGAACATAAATAGATAGATGGATATATTGATAAATGTGAGCAGACTGAGATAGATGGATATTAACAAACTAAGATATATGTAGCGATGGATAGATATGAACAAGGTTGGATTGATGGATAAAAGATATTGCTTACCTGATTTTATAAGAAAAAAGACACAAAGGCCAGAGTATTAGTTTGAAGCAGTTTTAATTGATCCTACAAAAAGTATTAAAATTGTTTTCATTTTTACAATTATTAAGTAACTTTTTTGAACTTTTTTTTCAAAAAGCAAGATACAGAAAACATTTTTCTTTAAAATTATATATATATATATATATATATATATATATATATATATATATATATATATATATATATACGAATGCATAGATGGATAATTATGTATATGTACATACAGGTATATGTATATGTGTGTGTATTTACACAATTATATATATGCACACGCACACACACACACACACACACACACATATATATATATATATATATATAAATGCAAATACATGCATACATATATGCATATGTATAACCATATTTGTACATGTAGAGAGAGACATATATATATATATATGTATGTATATATACATATACATGCATGTATATGTGAAATATAAATAAATGGACAATTTATATCCGACAGAATGTGATAATTGTAAAGACAATTCATCGGAACTAATTGCTCTGCACCGATTTTACATGGTAGCAAAACGAGCGGCCCAAGATCCTCTAAATAAATAACCGACTTAACAACACTCTCATGGTAATATTCTTTTATTTACGTGATCTAAAGCTATTCGTTTGCTACCAAGTAAAATTGTCTTTATAATTATCACACACACAATCACATATACATTTACATATACACACTTATACACACACACACACACACACACGCATATATATATATATATATATATATATATATATATATTCAACCACAGACACATATTAATTCAATAACCATATATATATATATATATATATATATATATATATATATATATATATATATATATATATATATATGCATGTATGTATATGTACATATGTGTGTGTGGACGTGGGTGTTGGCATGCGTTGTGTTAAGGTTGGCAATATGGTAAAAGGAAAAATGACTTTAGACTACTTTGAACATCTCAATTAAATAGTGTTATAGATTATGCACGTTTCGTCAGAGCTAGGAGAGCAGAAACAACTTCCGCTCCCTAAGCCAACTTTTCCACAACATTTTGTCGGATATACATCCTTTCCTCTCACACACATACACACACACACACACACACACACGCATATATATATATATATATATATATATATATATATATATATATATATATATATGTGTGTGTGTGTGTGTGTGTGTGTATGTGTGTGAGAGGAAAGGATGTATATCCGACAAAATGTTGTGGAAAAGTTGGCTTAGGGAGCGGAAGTTGTTTCTGCTCTCCTAGCTCTGACGAAACGTGCATAATCTATAACACTATTTAATTGAGATGTTCAAAGTAGTCTAAAGTCATTTTTCCTTTTACCATATTGCCAACCTTAACACAACGCATGCCAACACCCACGTCCACACACACATATGTACATATACATACATGCATATATATATATATATATATATATATATATATATATATATATATATATATATATATATATATGGTTATTGAATTAATATGTGTCTGTGGTTGAAGATTAGGATATATTTCTCCACATATTGTAACAATGTCAATTTGGACTGATTTATTTAATGAGTTTCTAAGAAAACGTTTCTACGTGGGAGGAAGAGAAAGATGGAGGAGGATTCAAGGTGTTGTTCTGGGTATTAGCGTAGGGGGTGGACGAAACAGCGATCGTCAAATGGATTCAGACTCGGGTTATTTATACTGGACAGAACCGGGTGGCTGGCTCATAGGAAAATACACTGGCAGAAGAGAGTCTAGTGGACGTACCCGATATTATGTCTGTATTCCTCGGGGTAGAAAGCGGGTGGATATTTTGGGCCGTGCTCAAAGCGTAAAAGATAGTGAGAAAGATGAAGAACGAGAGAGAGAGAGAGAGAGAGAGAGGTGGAGGAGAAGACTCTTGTGAGTGTCTTTGTGTGGATCAGGTAAATTTAGGGGCTGCAGTGAAATACCAATATAGAATGGCGTGTATGTTTGTGTGTATGTGTGTGTTTGAAGAGATATGAATGTAGATATACGGCAAATAGTTTATTATTATAGTAAAGCCCGTAGGACCATCAAAAGGTCCTCAAAATCATTTTCTCAGCGAACTTTCATCTTGAGAGGATTTATCTCCCTTAGAACATTTGAAAAACGACCTTTTTTTTTCTCTTTTTGTTTCTTGGACAGTTTAATTTGTTATTTTAAAATAATTTAGATTAAAATGTAAAACAACTTCAGTTTTTCCTATCAGTAATAACCTTTTTGTAATTTTTTTCCTGATGATTTATTTTAATCTTTTACTTTCACACCTTTTCAAGAGAGAGTGTTATAAAACGTCTGTTGATCACTTTCACAACGAGCATTTTATAATAGTAGTCACGTAGCCTCGTCTCTTTGGTCATAACGGGGACATTTTGATCTTAACTGCTTGGATATAAAAAAAAAAACATATAAAATGAATTGATTTATAAATATATCGGATATATTCCAATGATCATTTTGGATTCCAACTTGATACTGAAAGAAAAGGTTGAGGCTTGAACCCCGGAGACAATTTGCAAATGTTAATATATCCGTGACCTTCATCATTGGCATTTTAATCGTCTGGTGATTACAAACAACGTTTCTAGATTCATCTTTTCTATTTCTCTGCAATACAATGCACAAAATACTAATGTATATTAAATTTGTAATTACGTTAATACTAATCCCAACTTAAGTTTTGTAACAATTCAAATATGAAATCTTGTACATTTTAAACGATTACAGTGTTGCATTCTAGATAGAATGTCTGGAAGAGATAATTCTGCATTTTTTTTTTGTCTAGAATAAAAAATGGTTACAATAAAGCTTCACTTAGTTTTTACTTTACGAGAAGAGAAATAACTCTCTATAAACTTATTATTCTACAAGTTAGATGCCGTCGACTGGATGGTATTTTTAGAGAAACTATATCATTTTAAGCATTTTACTGGAAAGAAAACAAATCAAAGTTCATAATGGTTTCTCACATCCACGTAGCGTAAAAATATCGTTCAGCAGACCCTTTAGATTCTCTTTCTTTGCCGATATTGGATGTAAAATTAGAAATTCTTCTTTTTTTTCTCGTTTACTGCATAAATTGATGCATAGAAAAACATCTAGAGTATATTAACGCACCACCATTTTATTGACTTTCAATCGCCTTTGATCGTCACGTACTAAATTAGAAAAATACAATCTTTTAAGCTAATCAACAGTTAGGAATGCAACGGTCTCTAGAGGAACAGAGGGTAATATTCAAATAATTTAAGTAGATAATAAAAAGATGTTTTTTTTTCTAAATCCAATAAAAGTGACATTAAGTGAAAATTCACAAAATCCAAGATCAAGTATGGTTGACCCTGTTTCCTTTTTATGGATCTACCAGAAAATGACAACATTTTGAATTCCTAAATTTTACATTCCTAGATATGGGAAATTAATCTACTGGTTTCTATGAAAACGTTAAGTTAGAATCACTAAATTCGAATAATAGAGACACAATACCACAAATAATTTGTTTTTACAATCGGTTTAAAGAACAGAAAATTATTTCTGGATTAAACTTCGTTGTATTTCCATCATTTGCCAACTTAATTAAACGATCAAAATTACACTTTTATTTGAAAAAAAAATCAACAAATTTTTTATGTTTTAAAATTTTAATCAAGAATATATTGAATGAGCTCAGTTTAATGCATTTTGACGGGTTTAAATTCATAACAAGTTTATTTTTTTTTATATTGAGAAATAACGCGTATTTCTCATTGTGTACGTCTGTGTGAATGTATGTATGTGTTTGTTGGTACGTGTGTGTGTATGACCAATGTATCGATGTGAATTTCAATTCATCGGACAGTACTAGAGTGAAAGACAATTAGAAAGACTGTGTCGTGTACAAATGAGATTTCTTTATTTCGCTTTAACGTTTTGCTAGCTAATAATTAGTTACCTCCGAAAAATGTTTTTTTCTGAGGAAGCTAGTTATGAACTAGCAAAACGTCAAAATTCATAAAAGAAATCTCATTTGTACCTGACATGATCTCTCTAACTGTATTTTTAATCTAATATGTGTGTATGTGTGAAGAGCTTGATTACTAAATGTAATTAGCGCCATTTAAAAAGATGTGTTCAGTTGAATTAAAAATGAAATTCTGTATCTGAATTTCTTAGAAAAAATCTTATTACAACCTTTTTATACATATGCAGTCTATAAGTTTGTAGTAGATAAAAAAATCAAATCAAGAATTTGAGTTTTTATTTGACTAAACACATTTTAAAATGGCACTGATCACATTTTGGGACCTCACTCTTCGTGTGTATATTTTTCCATCTTCTCTTCTCCTTCTTCTACCTTTTTTGTGGTTAGATGAAAAAAGATGAGGAAATGAATGAATGCAGATCTATTTTTCCACATTTCGTGCAGATTTAGCAACTACCTCAACCTACTTTGGGGATCAGATGTTTGTACACGTTTTAATAATTTTGTTCCTAATAACAAAGAACGTTGAAAATGGCGGTCATCTTCGCTCATACGGAGCAATCTGCGTGAACAACACCACGAACGGACAAGAACAATGTCTTTCCTGATTTGACATACAAATCAATTCTCTACACCCCTTGGACTGGGAAGAAATGCACTGAAAATGTGTGCCTATGCGTTACTATGCATTTGTACGGCTATGTATACATGAATATACGTACGCGAGAGTGTGTGTCTGTGTCTGTGTCTGTGTAAGTGCATATTTATTCGTGTGTGTTTTTATTCGTGTGTTCCCACACATATCGTTATTCTGAATAGTGTTTGAACAGATATTTATTCATTTTCTAAGAAATTGGGAAAGTGACCCAAATTCTATTCACCCCCTTCAAGGCTCAGCGTAAGTTTTCAAATTTAATGATTTTCCACAAACAATTCCATCTTTGTTTTCAATAGAATTGAATGAAACGAGATCTATAGAGCAAATAATTACATCGTTGATCTCTTTAAGAAGGCTGGGACAAGTGTGTGTATGTGTGTGTGTATGTGTGTATATGTGTGTATGTGTATGCGTGAAAGAGTAACTGTGGTGTGTGTGTGTGTGTGTAAGCCAACCATCGGGGAACATAGAATATCAAGAGTGTAAATATTTGGCATCTTTATTTAGAAGTAATTATCTTCAAGAAAAATCGTCAAGAAAGTAAAACACATCTTGACGAATCGACAGAAAGAGAAGGAATTGAAACAAAGGGTTTCGGTTAAAAGAGAGAACTTGAAAGTAAGGTAGAAAAACGACCGTAATTAAATGAATGATCCAACTAACGACGAGAGGCTTGGTTGTTGCAGTAATGTTGGCTGTAGTGCCAGTAGTGACAGGTGTACCCTAACCTAGCAAAGTTTTATTGGGTGGAGTCCCAGCCGTAAGTACACATCCTTTGTCAATTAGTGAGTCTTGTGTCTGCAGATCAGCACCGGTACATTCGAATGGTGAAGGACGTAATCACTGACGCTACCCACCAGGGTGCGTCGAATGGTACCCAGACCTCGAGTACCGGTCACTATTAGGTGTGCCTGTTCCTCGTGAGCTGCATGGACGATCGCTTCTCCGGGCTTCCCACTAATCACTTTCACCTCGGCAGTTGGCAACTGAAACATATAAAAAAAAACATTTTTTTCACTATTCAATACAACGTGCAATGGATAAGAGAATCGACCAACATAGTTAAAAAGCAATTTGATTTCACTCGATACTAAGGCCCTTGGGGAAGGCATGGATTCATCTCTACCATGTGATCTTGTAGAACATATCATGTGTTGATTTTCGTCTGATATGGTCGGATTATATTCCTCACCGATGTGTTCATTTCTTTCACTACGTTTCATGTACCCTCCAAAATTCAGACAAAGATACGGACCCGTAATGACCCAAGAATGGAGATGAGTAAAAACATCACAACAAAGGCTGGCACAAAAATCCAATCACCTAGTGTACCCCGATAATACAACCCATATATATATATATATATATATATATATATATATATATATATATATATGTATATATATATATATATAAAACAAATGAATGTGGCGTGTCCAATCCAGTCGAACATACGCTCTGAGAAATGATTCCACAATGTAGAATCAGTGACACCCAACTAAGAACCCAAACGTTGTGAACAAATGAATACACGGACGTAGAAAATAGTCCGACCATATCATACATAATGACTATCGTATGTTAGGGGATAGGCACACCCATCGTCCATAGATATACCGTAAAGTACCTAGTAGAACCGACTAGTTCGTGTAATGAGTCGAATTTTTTTACATGGTTGGTCGCACTGATAGACTGAAATTAATCAATGAAAATAATGAAACGAATGATACAACTAAATCTAAACATTCAAAGAGAGTCCCAGCCGATCCATTCTATGGCCCTCTCCATATGTACTATCTTAATGTAATTATAGTGAACAGATACGTCGTCTTACCAGTTCAAACAACGAGAAAGTGTTCAACTCAAATAAAGAGAAAGAGTTCACATCAAGCAGCAAGAAGGAGATAAATCGTCCGATAAACTCTTCAAATGTTAATAACACTTCTTAAAACTATATTTTTGATTTTGCGAACCATGGGGAGCGTTCAGCCATATTGTACCACGCTGGCTCATGACGCGTTGATAAAGTCTGGTGGATTGGTTTCAACTGATGTCAATCAGAGTTGATCCAGAGCTCCCATTGTATCTGTCTTAATGAGCTAAGACCTGAGTGTGCGCAGCGTTGTAAAGAATTATCCATTCCATATTTTACTCGCAGTTTTATGCAAGTAATTTCAAAAAATGTAGCTTTCATTTCTCGCTCTCTGTCAACACGAGTACGTATCAATAAATCGAAACAATAAGTGAATAATGGACACACAGTTGAAGAGACACTAGTACGTTTGAATTTTCACCTGGGTAGATTTTTTTTCTCTCAAAACTATAGACAATATATAGATCAAAACTGAACAAAAAATAGAAAATATGACGGGGTTGTTCGTCAACTGTGCTAAGGGAGATAACTCTTTTCAAAATAGAAGTTCGCAAATGAAATATTCGAAGGACCTTGGTCGCACGGGCTTCACGCCAATTATGAACGATTTGCCGTGTATTTATATAAATCTCTTTTCACAAGCACACGTACACATTTCACAAAATTTTGAACGCTGTATCTCACATCCAGGTAGCGTTTTCATCAACACTGCTGGGGTGCCAAGTTGATATAACTGTTTTGTTCTTGAAATCTCCGAAGCAGTTACATAGTGAACATCTGATGATCCCCTCAAGAGACAATTTATACATTGAACAATGATCATGAAGTATAAATGAATCAAAGAAAAAAACACTTTCGAAGATTGCATGAATTGCATTGAAAGATACTCGGAAATGGGTGACTGGAGTGACACGAAAAAATCTATTGAAAAAGTTTTTTTTTTAATGTCAAGTGTTCAAAGCAGTAAAGCTTTCTAGACTATACATACATACATACATACATATATATATATATATATATATATATATATATATATATATATATATATATATATATATATATATAGAGAGAGAGAGAGAGAGAGAGAGAGAGGGAGAGAGACTATATATATATATATATATAGAGAGAGAGAGACTATATATATATATATATATATATATATAGAGAGAGAGAGAGAGAGACTATATATATATATATATATGCAATGATCTTCCGTAGGAATAGAGCACTCTGGTGGATGGGGGATTTAAGCAAAAATAGAATATATCGTTTAAATCCAGCCTCACTGACCGTCCAGTTCCGTGGCCCAGCAGTAGGATACCGGCCTTCGGGTCTGAAACGAAAGTTATAATCCTGCCCCGTGGTACTGGATGGGATAATGGATTGTCTGTAGCCACACTGAAGAGTTGAGATACAACGAAACAACTGTCTGTGGATGACACAATAATATATATATATATATATATATATATATATATATATATATATATATATATATATATATATATATATATATATATAATCATTTCTATTGTCAACAATCCAAAACATGAATCTAAGGATAAAAATCTACATGACCAACATTTATTGCATAAAAAATAACAAGACAAACGGTAACATGCGTTTAAGCATGCTTCAGTATTTCTTCTTTCATATCACTTTTGCAGGGCTTCTTCTTGGGGTATAGATTGATACAAAATAAAGACTGAAATCTCGTGCGTTGGTTTAATGGTAATCTCGTACGATAACCAGAGTTAAGGTCGGCTTAGTCGGTACCTGTTTGGGTGAGCGTCTGGGAATACAAAGTGCCGTAATCAGCTGGGGGCTGGGCATCCGCTGTAGCCATGCCAATCTCTAAATGTATTGAACTTTTCTTTCCTTTGAAAGCTTTCAGTTGTGACTGAGGAGAGGAATATGGACACAACACTTCCTCCGTACTAACCCAGGGGCGTAGAGAGGGTACTGGTATGAGGGATATATAAATGCCTTTTGATTAATAATTATGCCCTATCCTAACACTGTCTTTGCCCCCTAGGCACTGCTCCTTTGATATTCCACTGTACTAAGTGCCTAGGCATAGCAGCTAAAAACTCTTCACCAATGGTCAATTTCGACCGGTGCTGGACCTAGAGGACTTTTTCACCCTGACAGGTCAGTTGTTTTGATGAGTATTCTATTTCCAATTTGACCAATTGCAGAAAAAAGATGGGTTCTCTTTGTGTGTGTGTGTGTGTGTGTGTGTGTGTGTGTGTGTGCATGCGTGTGTGTGTCTTACCCCATAATCTTTCAATTTACTCTTGACTTGATCAACAGTTTTCTGGATGCGTCCGGATTCTTCTTTGAAAACTTCGGCCAGATGCTCTGAATCAGCGGTTATCAGGGCTGAGGAATAAAAAAAGAAACGCGAATGGTAAATAATACTTGAAATAAACAACAAGAGAAAAGTGCAGGGAAAATGCGGAAAAAAACACTCACAAAAGACAAAAAAACGATGCATTGGATTTCAAAGCTTGAGCCTTCAAAGCGAAAGTGTTAAAAGTCATTCATTTCAGCAGAAAGATTTTTTTTTTGAAGCAGTGACGTATCATCATTGATATGTGAAGGATTGTATAAGAGGCATAAATTATGGTAATGTATGACCTCAGACACCGACGATGTTGCGTAATCAAATCGATGTGTTTCACTTATCAGTGGAGATTCAAGTCGAGTCATTGATAAAAAGGCCGATGAACTACAAAAAGGATTTGACGTACATTCCTAGTTTCCGTGCATAATATGGAGATAACTCCCGTTAATCTAAATGAACTAACAATTATCTCCCCTTGCGTATTTTCGTCCACATTACTTTAGGCAAGGTGTTGTTACTATTATACATTGATTCTTTGAATCTCTGGTCTTTTTCTTATGTCTGACACATTCAGTGATCCTCTGGGATGTTGAGCTGAACCGTTTATAAGAAACAGATTGCTATTGCTTTGAATAGATTGAATCGTCGAATTGTTGAACCTTTCTTATTTGTGTTTAATGTAAATATTAAAGGTTTTTGTGGAAATAAAGTTGTTTTTATCTATCTTATTTGTGCACGGTTCAAATTAATCACAACGTAATTCATGTATTTATTCCTGTTCTTCTCTGATAGAGGATATAATTCTTGGTTCATTTAGAGGATAACAGGAGTTATCTCCATTTACAACCAGAAACTAGGAATCAACCAAATGAGGTGTCATCGTTAATACGCAAATGATGGCATAAGACATAAATTATGATAATCTATGCCCTGAAACATTAATCGCTGATGTAAGATAATCGAATCGATGTTTTTACTTATCAGTAGAGAACGCAGGAGAGTCAATAATAAAAGACAAGCGACCCAAAAAATACTGAAGTATTCTCAGTGTCCGAGAATAAAACGGAGATAACTCTTGTTAGACCTGGATATATAAAAGATTATCTCCCCTCGAGAGAAAAAACAAATTAATATTGCTTAGAAAAAATTGAATTGTAAATCGTTTTTAACGTCGACGGTGTGAGCGTATGAAACGTTTAAAGGTTCATATAGGAATAGAATTGTTTTTGTCAATTTCATTTGCGTGCTATTCAAAGCAATAACAATATAATTCGTGTATCTACTTATGTTTTTCTCTGATAGGATAGATAATCATCCGTTTATATTAAGGCTAGCCGGAGTTGTCTAATTTTCACACACATAAAGGAATTAACTTGATGATACGTCATCTTTGAAATGAGAATTATGGTGTTAGAGGCATAAATTATTATAAGATGTAACTTGGAACATTTATCGCAGATGTCAATAAAGAAATCAACTCAGCCATTGAGAAAAGGCCGATAACCCAAAAGAATTTGAGATAAATTCCTTGTTAGCCTTCAGATAAACTAAGGTTACCTCCACCCAACCTTAAAGAAAAAAAGATTGTTATTGCTTTGAATCCATTGAATTGTTGAATCATTCTTATGTGTGCTCTATTTTCAACATTAATTCTATGTGTGTGTGAAATGTTAAAAGTTTATTAACTCTGCTAGGGGAGAAAATCTAAAGTTCATGGTAATCCAGACAAAGCTATCTCCATTTTAAAGACTGGAACTAGTACGAATGATGGTTTTAAAAGATACAGATTCTTATGACATATGACCTGAGACATTGCTGGTGTTACATAATCAAATCGATATCTTTCAATTATCAGGAAAAAAACCGTTCGAGTCGTTGATGGAATGACGATAAACCAAAAGAATTGGAGTGATGTGAGACTTGCGAAGCATGTTAGTGTTGCAATAGAATTGAAACAAAGAGAAAATGTCACGTGTGACATCGAAAGAATAAGTGTCCGATGCTTTTTTAAAAACGAGATGACCAAAAAACATTAGGCCATCGATGTGCAGAGACGAGTCAAGATTCAAAGAAGGTGTGAATAAATCCATCCGTCCATTAAAAAGAAGACATGCCAAATCCATAAAATTTCTTAGCAGTCAGTGAATTTGTGTGGTCAGAGAAAATCTTTGCAAGAACATAAAAAAGCTGGTAGTGATTACAAACTGAGAAAAGCCCCTAATATGACCATCAAGAATGAAATGTGGAAAGTTGAGTCCAATTCTAGTTGAATAAACAAATCAAGGATGAAATGTAGATCTTGGGCCCCGATAACTGCATAAAACAATAGTATTGTGGAGAAATAGAATCAGGAAATTTGAAAGAAAAAACTTTTTAATCATATTTTCATAACAATGTAATCTGAAAATTTGGGCATTTGACTTGAATCAGTTTTGGGGTCCAGATTCTACATTTGATCCATTAATTGCCATAAACGACAAACTATTGGTGCTGAGACTCAGAATCAAAGTTTAAATCAGAATCTCACGACGAAGAAATAAATCAAAACGTCATCGACTAGCGAAGCAGAAATCTTGAAAAATACAACATAAACAAGTGTTTCCTTCTATTCTCAATCATATACAATGAACGAATCTATATTTTTGCATCTAAGTTCAAGTTGAAACCAATTTATTGTCAATTTGCACATTGGAATGTTTGATAGAAATGCTTCAAATATTCAAATGTTTGATAAAAGTGCTTCAAACATCGAAATAGTTGATAGAAGTGTTTCAAACATTTCAACAGATTCAGTAAAATATGAGCCTTCCTAAAATATTGGTATCAAATGCAATGCTCCGAAATAAGAGAGCATTTTCTCATTTTTTTTAAAGATTAATTTGATACATTAACAATGTTTTCCTTCTGTAGGGAATAGTTAGGAAGGTACCCCAGATTTGAGGTTCATGCCTACATTTCTTTTAATAAAAATGACAATAATAATGATTTTGATAATGATAATTACAGCCAGACATGAATTTTCTATGACAGACCTTTCCTTGTATATCCATCACTTTTTTTCCGAAGAAGGTCTTCTGCATTGTCATTTCAATTTAATATCATCGGATGAATTATAATCCACATCAGTACAATGGATACATAATAAATGCAACAAAATAATCTTTTGATTGTTTCTTCAATTCACATATTTCTAACAATCCATGGTTAATGATATTGACTTAGCTTAGTTTACTCTGAGACAAGGCCAACAATTTGGGGTACATAGTCGTAAATAAAATCACTGTCGTGTGTGAAATCAGCTAGGTAATCATTGCTCTGAGGTCAGTGCTCAAGACCAACTGAAAGTCAGGATTTTGAAGAGGTATACTTTCCTCCCTTGGAAGATCCCTACATCCATTTCATCTCCATTCGATCTTACACCAGTCTAAACTAAAAGGTAAATATCGTTACTTTTTAGCGTCTAATCTTCTTACTATTTATCCAACGTCAACAAAGGTAATTTTGATAAATCTCCGGGAAATAATCTTCAAATTATGCTTGAAATCAAATTCAAATCAAATTACAATAAATCGTGGGTGGGGATTAGGGTAAGAGTTAAGATTTAGGGTTACGGGTAAGGTTTCGGGTTAGGATAGACGGAAATTCTCCCCATGCTTATTCTTATTTCAAAACATTACCTCAAACTTTGCCGAAAAAATTATTCGGAAATCCAAGTCAAAAATGGTGAGTGAAAAGCCCTTAAAATTCAACCTGTCTTCTCACCACGTGGAATCTTCATTTACATTAACTGGTAGATCTTCTAATTGGAAGGAATCGATGCTCAAAATGTTTTCACTGTTTATCCAGATCTCATACGTAACGATTTTAGTAAAAGTTATGAAATTCTTGTGCGAACGATAAACTCTATTTTAAAGATTTTTCTTTATAAGAAAGATAACGTTATAAAGGAATCTTGACTTAGATTTTTAGGTCGGAGTGACTGAAGTCATTCTCTGCCTTCAAACTTAAATCAAAGCAATTGGTCTTTACAGACCAACAAGATATCAGTTTTCTTATTTATTTGATTTGCTTCTTACATTCAAGAGGAAACACACATATCTCAAGGTAAAAGAGCCTGCGTATTAATAAAACAACAAATGACCAATCATGATTGAAAACTTTCTCACAAGTCACTTTGGTTGCAAATCATTTAAAAGTCTTGAGAAGAGAATTAAAAAACTGACCCTCGGAGATGAAGCATCGTATTGTTGTTTTTTTCTTCTATTATTAGCCCGTGTTTGAGAAGGAAAACCACTCATTCGAAGAAACCAATGTCAAATAATAACGTGTGAATAATGTAATAAAATATTGGCTCAAATGTAGAAAGTAAACTTGAAGAGTCAAAAGAGCAAATTTCAAGATGAAAACGAGATCAAAATTCAATTTATTGAATAAGTTTTTCGAAATTTCGAGATATCATTTTCAGACAATATTTTCTTTAGGGTCTGAATTCTATATTTCAACCTTGTTTTGGTTAAATCAAATTGAATTTTGGTTGGGGTGTAATCAGGAAATTTACACTTTTGACTCGAATAATTTCATGGGGGTTCAGATTCTACATTTGATCCAAAATCTTTTTTGAAGGAAGTTAGTCAAGTCAAGAGGAACATGGATGCAAGAGGCAACGGAGGCAAATCTTAAGCGAACGAGTAATTCATAAAAGGTAAGTAAAATTGTATGACGTTTGTTTTATATACATCTGCACCCTGCCCACCTGCTTCCAGCACCTCTGAAGAGAAAAAAACAACAAAAAACAAAAACACGTTTCCATTGGTTCAAATTTTAGAAGAGAAAAAAAGCAAATTCAAAAGGAGAAGAGTCTGAGGCTCTTAACCCATGCACACATGCGCAATGACATCCAGTTCAAGCCAGGAAGCTTTCAAAGCTTACATCCTGGTTACCTTGGTGACTTGTCCGTCGATCGAACCCTTTCATAAAGGAATAGAAAGAAAAGACAGCATTAATTTTTTTCAACTCTGTTCATCTGAAATTCATTCAAAGATTGCATACAGACATTGGGTAAAATCTTAGTTTCCATGCGTAAAATCGAGACAACTCTTGTTTATCTAAAAGTTCAGGATCCAACGGTCTTCAGTTTTGAGGAATTGTCAAGCATTTAGAAAAAATCATTAAAAAAAATCAAGGTTAGGGTAAAGGATTCAAAAATATTACTTGACCATAACAAAAACTTGAAAGCGTTGACCCAAAAAGAGGAAAAAAGCTGAATTTGGTCTAAAAAAAAGTCAAATATTGCAAATCTGTGGGAGAGAATTCTGTAAGTCTTGGTTCATTTTAAGGCTAACAAGAGTAATATCCGTTTTACGCAGAGACTAGGAGTTTACCCATACATTGACAATTCAAATAATCACGACGAGGAAAAGAACAAAGTCAAAATAACCACAAAGTCGAAATGGCAACAGTGACCCAAGACAAAGAGACAGTTTGTATTAAGTTGGCATACATGGAATGTCATTTTTACATCATAGACAATAAATGAAAATTTGCCGATATAATTGAAGGATTTGCAGAAAGAAAGTATAATTCATAATTATTGGCAACAATTTGAATCCAAAATTAATTTTCAAGTGCAATTTCAAATCCGGGCGTAAAGCTGCTCAAACTGTTGATGGTGTCAGGGAGAATTTAGAGAGAACACTGTAGAGTATACTGTTCGGCGTTTGTTCAATAAGTTTACGTCTAGAAATATAGAAGTATAAACTTTAAGAAGATTTTTGCACCTGATCTCGATGATGGAGAATCATCGACACCTGTGGTTCACGACGGCTTGAGAACTTTCCAGACTTTAGGACTTTGTGAACGACCATATCACATATCAAGACAACTGGGTAGGTTCAAAAGTTTGGAAAATAGGTCTTATTTGGTCTTAAAGTTTGGTCCCTCGTGAAGTGAATAAAATGTTTCATTGGACTCTACATTTGACTATCGCTAAGTTTTGAAAATCGGTGTATGAAATCTTGAATAATCCTCTATATTCACTAAAATATCCTAGAATGATCGCCAATGTTATCATAGTCACCTGTAAGAGATTTAAAAGTATAAAAATACTCGGTTAAAAGTGTGAGAATGAAATGAAAATAATGAAAATATTACAAAGGAGAGAAGGGAAAGAGAGTAAAGAGATTTCTTCCTGGAAACAATTTAAGATAATTGGCGAACAAAATAAAGAGAGAATAAAAAATAGAAGACAGGTCTTGTTAGTCACTCACCAGAAATCGTAACATGACCAATGTCTTCTTGCAGCATGCCATGTCAGAAAGCGGTAGTGATCAATTAAAATTTGAAAAATCGGATATTTAATGAAAAGAATCCCCCCTCTTGGACCGTGAACACAGAAAAGTTCGAATCTCCAAAAACAAGCGTGAATGCTGCTGGGCACAAACCAAGAGACCAATTTAATATAGTCTTACGTTGAAGACTGAACCTCCCACCAAGAACCTATTCAGGAAGGGAATTTTCGATAAAGAATCAAAAGTAAATGTTTAGATTTACAGCAATCGGTGCAACCTGTATGTATGAAATTCACATAGCTAGTCAACCAGCCAAACTGACTTAATAACGGAAGATGTCTGTGTTGACAGTTTAACGGTTTCTAATAAATGCCAAGAAAAAAGCATAAAGTGTTATCCATTCGTTTTTTCTTAGAATCTCTTTCGCTTTTCTTTCATTCCATATTGACAATGAGACAACGAATCAATCGACTCCAAATCAGGCTAGAGCCTTCGACAGGCTGTTTGCCAAAATTGCTACCTTTTCGAGTGCGTGACTGCTTCCAAAGAATCCATGGACTCATTAGAGGGAAAACACACACTTCTTAACAGGTGCACCTGCCTCGACAGGTGCCATCAACTGATGCAGCATTGAACACCTGTCAATCCAGATTGGAAAAGTGTGCAGGATCTTGTATGCTCGTTGGGGTTGAATGGAAAGGAAAGTAAATAATGTGATGGTGAGGAAAGAAGTTCGACGAGGAAGACGTGTGTGTGTGTGTGTGTGTGTGTGTGTGTGTGTGTGTGTGTGTGAGAGAGAGAGAGAGAGGGGGAGGGAGAGAATGAGGAAATAAAAGATAAGCAGAAAAACAAACCAAAAAAGAATTAGACGCTGGTGAGATAATAAGACAAGTATGAACGGGAAAAAACAAAAATGAATTCTTTTGACGAAATGTTTCCGGCCAATAAGTGAAAAAAACAACAAAAAAAAACAAACATAAAAAACAACCTATAAGTATTCGGAGTTGGAAGAATGATGATCAGTTATTCTGGCAATTTTTCAATTTACTAATTCGCATCGATCCCAACCCTGCATCCCGCCTTACCCCAGAAAGAAGTAAGTAAATGTGTCGACTTGTATTTCATTTGATTTACTTTCTAGATTCTCCTCTTTCTTATTCCCCCCCCCCCCCCAAAAAAAAAAATCGAACAGCAAATTGAGAAGTAAGTCGCAAAGTGAACCTGCGTAGCTGGAGATTCGAGATCCCGGAGGACTTGAATCCTAGCCCTCCTTTAACATTCAAAGAAATTTGTTATTGTACATTGTTAGTAGAAATTCTGCAACGGAACTATTATTCATAAAGCTTTTACTCCCTTCCTTTATTGGGAACCCTTAGCTACGTCCCCGAAAGTGAATGAAATCAACGTTATAAATAAAAAAAATCGGTCATGTGTCTTCAAGAAATTCTGATTTTAAAACTGAAGCTTTTGTTTTGTGTCTTTTTAAAAAAAAATATTCCAACGATTGAAAATAAATTCCACTCGAAAAAGCCATGCATGAATCATATGAATTGTAATAAAATCCCAGAGAGTTGAAATATTGTTTTACTAGATTCAATATCGATTTAAGTACAAAAACTAATAGAGAGTTTTCTTTTTGCAGAAAACTTGAAAATGTAAGAAGTATCCCATGAAGAATATTTCATTGTAAGAAGACGTAATTTTGTTAATGCATTTTCTATCCATCCATACTTTTTGAAACAGAGGAATACATTGATTGGTTTCTCTTGATCTATGGAGTTAAGTTGTCCTTCTCAAGGAATTGCAAGGTACTTGAGGTGCAGATCATCAATGGTAGTGGCTTATAAATTATCAAAAACGGTTATCAACACTGTCAGTATTTAGGACTCTTCATCTAACAGACCATTGCAGCTGTAGTCGCCAAACTAAACTAAGCCTTTGATACTACTGTGCCCAACAAAACTAAGCCTTTGATACTACTGTGCCAAACTAAACTGAGCCTTTGATACTTCTGTGACCAACTAAATTAAGCCTTTGATACTACTGTGCCCGACAAAACTGAGCCTTTGATACCAATGTGCCAAACTAAACTAAGCTTTTGATAATACTGAGCCAAATTAAACTAAACGTTTGATACTACTGCTCTATTATTGAATTCCCACGGAAATAAAGAAATTATATCAAACATGATTACTAACCTTGACCTAACGCCAAAGGATTATATGAAATCACTTTACAACATTATAATCATGAAATATTCAGTTTTGAAATCGATAGCGTCTGATTCCCAACTGGAAAATTGGCAAAGAACCAGTTAAGCTTTTTACACGATGGATTGGAGAAAAGGAGTTTTCATATGTACTCACGCATACGCATTCGAATTTATATATATATATATATATATATATATATATATATATATATATATATATATATATTGAGAGAGAGAGAGAGAGAAAGAGGGAGAGATAAAGAAGAAAACACTAATGTCAATCTTTAGGGTTCAGATCAGAATAGAGGAAGATCAAAATAGTTTGGTAAAGAGGAATAGCTCGTCCGATAGATCGTCTTGAAGGTCACTGCTGAGAATCCAGTTCACAGTAGCAAAGATTTGTATTTGTTCATGGATAGAAACTGTTAACGAAAACTGTCGCCAAAATTATCAACATAGGTTTCTCTAGTTCCAAGTGATTCTGGCTGACTGGCTATGTATGTATGTCTGAATCATGCGTTCAAGCCAGCGCCCCAAAAGCTAGACTGTGGCAAATGCAGAGATTTACTCCTTATTGTCGATAAAAACGTTTGTTGTTCTTTTCTTAATTGACCCTAAAATGAGCTTTTGACCTCCCATCAATAAGTTTTGGGAAGTTCTATTTAAAATGTAAATTCATGTTAAATTGGTCCCTTAGCTTATGTCCGGTAATATTCATTTTTGATTTTGAAAATTTGGACTTTTTTTTTGAGTGAATTTTGCCCAACAAAAGGTGAGCGATGTAACTAATAATTGATCACCCTCTGTTTCTAATTTTTTGATTGATCACCCCCAAACGTTTATACTGCCGAAAGACATTGGTCGCATGACGCTTTCTATTGTGTAATTAACTAGGCCTGTTGAGTGAATTATTCGAATTGAAAAGCAAAGAGACAATCGGAATTGCTATGTTAATCGAGAAATCGGTCACTCAAAATGAGAATTGAGTATAATGTTGTATTGTAGGAATTAAATTACTCTAAGCTTTCCGCTTCTTGGCAAACGAAGTCCCAATCTTTGTGGCAACTTACAGTCGTAGGCGCACCAGCGAAGGAGGGGGCCAAATACCTCTAAATTCAGGCGAAACTGAGTACATTTTCGGGTTAATCAAACCCTTTGCCACTCTCATACGCTCTTGTTTTCAGTCAATACCCAGTTTAGGAAGTATTTTTTTTAGAAAGACGAAAAACTCCTAGCAAAATCCGTTCATCTATCTGATAAGCACAACAGAAAAGTCGGTTTTTTATGAACGACTAACTGATAATTACATAAATAATGGTTTGTCTCTTCAGCTGCCCCTACCGCGCACTTTCCTATGTCTGTTCTCATTTAGGCTAACCAAGTGAGATAAGATTTGGTTTGGAATTGAATTCTTTTATTCTCCGTGCTTGAAAACGAACATTAGACACTAAAGGGATTCCCATAAATTGGTCGCCGAGTCCGTTTTAGAACAAACCAGACGGCTAAACAAAAAACAAATGATCTCCGTGATAGAATCCTCTTTCTCGGTTTCTGTGTTAACGAAAGAGCATAAACAAATTACACAGATAAGTATGTCTGCTTACAGAAATTAATGCTAAATTTGTGATACTCGTTAGTAGAGTAAATTGAGACAGAAATAAAAAAACGGCTTTTATATCTTCGGACGCCAAAGATTGTGTGAATGCAACAAATATAGTTTGACTTTAGTAATACTTACAGGCAGAATGTTGGATCTTGTGATACTCTGGAACGTGGACCGCGATCACTTTGTCTCGGGGGTGGTAGATATTTTTCTTGTAAACTGGAAGAAGAACAAAACGAGAATTTGAATCTTTTTGGAAATATCATTGATAATAGAAGAAAAAAAAATCAAAATCAACATTACTTCATTCCTCCTCTTTCACATCTTCCTCGTTTCAAGATTAGTTTTTATTTTTTTTATTTAGTGTTGATTCTATATATATATATATATATATATATATATATATATATATATATATATATATATATATATTAGAATGTGGATTCGCTACATAATTATTTCCAGCTCTACTCTAAAACAACTTAACTTCATGAGTAAAAAGTTGTATGTATCGAGCACTCTATGAAATAAATCCATTACATTTCTGAATTGGCTTTATATTATTGATATATTATTATATTAAGTTATACTGTTAGCCTGATTTGTACAACATATACTATATATATATATATATATATATATATATATATATATATATATATATATATATATATATATATATATATATATATGCACACACACATATAAATATATATATATATATATATATATATATATACATACATATACTTATACATATACATGCATACATACACACACACACACACATATATATATATATATGTGTGTGTGTGTGTGTGTGTGTGTGTGTGTGTGTGTATGTGTGTGTGTGTTTCTGTGTGTGTGATGAATAGGAGCGCACCAACGATTTCGGACCCAATTGATTAGCTGATCCGAGGAACCAAACAAAAGTTTTCTATGGAAAGATATTTGAAGAAATATCTATGCAACTCATAACTCAGCCAACGAAAATATAACGAATATTTGAGAGTGTCACGAAATGTTTGAAAAATAGTTGTTTTGAGAAATCTAAAAAAATATTTTTGTTATTCTATCAAATTTTATTAAGAAAAATTAATCGGTAAATAAACAGCGCATTTGGTTCTACTAGATTGGTCCATTGTGCGGATAGTCCAAATAATCGTTGGTTATATATATATATATATATATATATATATATAGTTTATCAAGTTGAAATTATCCTATTACCCCGTAGGGTACAATGGGAGAGTCGTAGCTCGTAGCATGTAGCAGATAATACAAGCTCACATGTGTCCAGCAACTGGGAGTAATGCTTGAATTGACTTATTGTACGGGGATGGATTCAGTAGTATAAAGCAGACACAATTTGCCTCAACTAGGATTCGAACTCAGTTCTGTGCTGATGATTGTTGGACTAATTCTGCATCTACTCACATAAAGAGCCAAGTTTAATCCCGTGTGAAATACAAATCGAATACAAACGTTTCTCGGAAGAAATCAAACGGAAAATCACTTTAGGTTGGGAAGATTCCGATTGGGCTAGCTCAATCTTCAAGAACAAGAAAATTCCATTAATCCTGAAAAGAAGGGTTTACAACCAATGCATCCTTCAGATAGTCACCAATGGAGCTGAATTGTGGAACCTTACCAAAAGAATGACCCTCAAACTGAGACCTATGCATAAGAGAGGAGGATGCTCAACCTCACATAGAGAGATCACAAGACATCAAAATATATTAGAGAAAGACAGGTGTCAGAAGTATCATAGAAACCATAGGAGAACTCAAATGGCAATGGGCTGGCAATGTTGTAAGAATGCCAGACAAACGCTGGATATCCATACTCATAAAGTGGATCCCTAGAGATCATATGCAAAAACGCTGCCGGCAAAATATGGTATGAAGAACTAGACAAGTTCAGAAAGTATTGGCTCTGCGATGCCCATGATAGAGAGATCTGGTGAATCTTAGGGAAAGTCTATGTCCAACGACGGATGGTAAAAGGCTGATGAAAATGATGATGATCAGCGTCTTTTGGTAGCATGTTGTGTTGGGGATGATCAATTAAAAATTGTTGAATAGGGTGATCAATGAAGAAGTTTACTTGAAATTTTGATTGTAAGAAAAATAGTTGTTTTATATCCTTGTTTAGATTAAGTAAACTTTTTATCAAATCAAAACTACGTATTTTTTTAGTTTAAATTTGAATTGCTAGGGGGTGATCACTGAAACAGTACGAAGGAATTCAAGGTTGAGCAACCCCCAGACACAATCTTATGGGCCAATACTGAATAGACCTACATTGATCCCCTACCCCCCCACTCACTAAAAACTGATTTTGAGGGGTGATTTTCAGAAAAAATATAATGTTCTTCTAGACATAATAAGGAGTGAAATTTTAATATTTCAGCCCTCTACCTCCATTAGTGCGGCCTGTGTGCACGATACGTACATAGCAAACCATCCAGACCAACTTAGAAAATGAAGAAATAGTATTGGTCAACGGTCTTTAATCTTCGTGTCAGAATATTCGTATTTGTTTACTCACTTATGTACGATGGTGCATCAATAAGTTTGTAGCCTGACTCGGAACTTAGAAAAATAACGTTTTCAGTATATAATGTCCGTTTGGTGTTATCAATATTCATCACTTCATAAACTGCATTGACGAGGGAAGTGATAATGTTGAACAATGAATATTTGTTGCAAAAGATAAATAATTGTTTCATCGTAAGGCTACAGACTCATTGATGTCCTTGCATTTGTATATCTATTTATAATTATCTATGTATTTATATACATCTATGAAAATAATCAATGTTGGACTTTTGTTACTCAATGTTGCACGTGCTGTAGAAATGACCTCTCTGACTTGGTCTAGAGTTGGATCAAATGCCGATATAATTTTTCAACAGAAACAGTTGAAAAACATTGAAAATAATAATTTTTTTTGTTTTCTTTTCCCGTTAACGGAGGGGAAAACTGGAACTATCGGTACGGAAAATCAAATCTTTAGCTCAGGTTGTTTATGCTCACCTCATATCGATACCTTTGGGAAAGGGTTTTACTTCACTGCCTCCTGCTATCGTTCCAATTGCTAGATATGATGACAACATCTCATAATTAGAATATCACGATGATTGACGGAGAAGATTGTGGGCCAGTGTGCATTTGAGCGGAGCACTTCCCCATAACCACCTTATCTATCCGAAGAGTAGCAGCAAAAACTGTTACCTTTTTAGTCATTTTTTTTTCAGAATGAACTCATGCCAACTCATCATCGTCGTCGTCGTCGTCGTCATCATCATCATCATCATCATCATCATCATCATCATCATCATCATCATCATCATCATCATCATCATCATCATCATCATCATCATCCTTTTTAACGTCCGTCGTTGGACATAGACATTCCCCAGGATTCGCCACACTTCTCTATGATGGGCGTCACGAAGCCAGTACTTTCTAAATTCGTCTAGCTCGTCTCTCCATCTAATATTCTGCCGGCCTCGGTTCTGCATGTGATCTCGGGGGATCTATGTTCCTAAGTCGCGATGTCCATCGGTTAAATGCCAACTGATACCTGGCCCTAAATAATTCTGTACGTCCCTGGATGAAACAGTCTCTAAGCAATCGCACTGACACTCTTTTATCTCATCTTCATCAGGAAACATTAAATTAATGCAACGACCATCTGCGTTGCGAGAAAACAACAAAAGACGTAAACAGTTTGAAGAAATATACTTTTTTAATTTGTTACAGGAAACATTTTCATAACAATATTATCTTATTGTCAGTTGTTATAAGAAGGGTAATTAACATTCAAAGATATTTCAGAAAATTCCACTCTTTTTTGTTGTTTGCGCTGTTAACACAACGTTTCGACCAATTCATTCTACGACCTTCTTCAAGAGCCATAATCAAAGGCAGGATAAAAAAAATTGGAGTGGCTGACCATATTTTGAGAGAAAGAGGCGAACAATCCTCTCTCTGGGAAGTAGTTCGTATCATAGTCAGAAGCCGCTGTTTAAAAATGAGGAACACTAAGGCGGCAACCAATATCAACAGGTCGACTGAATGTATAAGTCAGGCAAGTGCAGAATTCAATTCAATATGGCTTCCGCTACTCAACAGGGCCACAGTATTGAAATCCAAGCCTAACAAGGAAATAGGAAGAGATCGACACCATCCGAATCTTACGTTGTAACGTAGCTACCATTAAAATATTCTGTTTACCATAATCATTGGAATTTCTCTCTACCGCTATCATTTTCGGATAGCTCACCTGAAGAAAGCCGTGGAATGAGTCGGCTGAAACGTCTAGTTAACAACAAAAACAACATGAAGGAGTTAAATCATCCGAAAAAAACCTTTGAATAAGTTTATTTTATCATTCGTTTTTCTGCCTTATTATTGCTTTTTATCATCACGACACGTTTGATCACTATATAGATTTAGTAAATTGAAACATGGATTTCTTAGAATGTAATTTTTATCTTATCTTTTCCCCCTCGAGCAATCATTTTTCCTTTGTTTTTATCGAAAAGAACAATTGTTTCTGTGCAGAGAAGGGAATATTTTTTTTCATCTTGGATTGAATTTGTAGGGATTTATCGTTTGGGATTAAATCTCAGACTTCATTGCTTATAATTCACATAGATTTTCTGATGTTGTTATCATGGGCGTCAGCAGTCACTTTTCTAGCGACGGGGCAAGAGCATATATCACGGGAGTCAAAAGGTAATATCGACAATATCTCTTAGAAACAATTATATTAAACGATAATCATTCCTTCCGTGGAAAGGTGCCGCACTCGTCCCAATTTATGGTGGAAGCATATTCGACCTACCGTATAATCCAGACGCCAGCGGATGACAATAGTATTTTTTATATGAGAATATTAAGTTAGGGTCAGATGAAACCATTGCATAGCATCATAATTCTCTAAGACCTGATCCAGGGGACGCCCATGCTGGTTGTCACAAGCCATTTAGTTCTCTTGGGTTTTGAAAGTTTTCCCAGGCAATTGATTTGCGTATGTACAGCTTCAGTCTCTTCAATTACTAGTAAATTCCTATTTGCATCACTAATGGTATGTTTGGATCTTCAGTCGGGATGTTTACACAATGATTTGAATTGTTAATGCAAGGTATTAATAACTGAAACTCTTGTGCTCGATTCTCATGGAAAACGAATTTGACACATAATCAACAGTAGTTGCAGCAGTAGTAGTTACATTATCAGCAGTCAGCAAACACAAGCACACAACGAGTAGAAAAGCCAATTATATGTTCGTGCATTCATATCACCCCCCCCCTTTATGTTTGATAGGCTAAATTATACTAATGAATGTGCGCTTGATCAGAAAATCAACTCAACAATACAGATAAGCATTGTATTTTTCTATATCACCAATATTTTAAACCTTTGGTATGAAATGGTCGGACTATTTTCCTCTTCTATATGATCATTTGTTCTAAACCTTTCGACCGTGTATTCTCAGCTTTTGCTGGATGTCATTTTTTTGTTTTTTTTTGTTTTTCAAGAATGTGGAAACACTTCTCTATGCGCATGGACACGTCACATTAGTTTTTTTTTTCTAATCCAGGTTGTGTTTTAGGTGTCAAATTCTGGGTTGCTTCCCTTGCATTGAATCATGCAAGCACTCTAAGAAGAGTTTCCACATTCTAGAGTCGACAACACAGGACAAATGCCAGAGGATACACAGCCGAAATGTTGTGAACAAATGACCAAATCGACGAGGAAAATAGTTCGACCATATCATAATTGATAATTGATACACCCTTTCTAACAAAATTCAGGCCTTACTCTTATTTGAGATTTATTTCTATCGTTGTGTCAGGGTGTTTTTGTATATATATATTTTTTCAATTTTTAGATGTGAAATACTAATCTATGGTAATAACTCTATTTATAAAGATAGAGGATCGTAAAGTACCGAAATGTTGTAAACGAATGAACAAAAAGACGATGAGAATAATCCAATCATCTCATACACAATGATTAATACGCTCCGTTCAACAAAATTCGAGCGGGAACACTGCAAACATTTCGCTGATTCATTCTATTGAAATTCTGGCAACCGTTTGCTCAAGCCAAAACTGAGTTTGTATACTTTCGTTATCTACAACCGAAACACCACACAACAATTAGGAAAAAGACACACGTGGTGTTTGCTTCTACAGCATCGACTCGTTATAATGATAGTTTTTCTTCCGTCAATTGTCTCTGTTAACAGACAAACCAACTGTCTGTTTTCGATGACCGTCTTCAATTACAAACAACTCAAGACAAAGTCGTGACTCGGTTAGGACGCTGATTATTCCGATACTTAAAAGCCACTGACTCATATAAGACGGCCATTGAATTCTTTATTATCTTCCTTACTTTGCTCTTTGTCTCTATGCCTCTCCCTGTCTCTATCTCCATCTGTCTGTCTGTCTGTCTGTCTGTCTCTTCCATATCTCTCTCTTTCTCTCTTCTCTCTTCACCTTTTTTCATCTTCGAGATTCAATAACGAATCCCTAAATCCATCATTCCGAATGACATTTCTCAGAATAAATTCTTAAAGTTGCTGTTTGGCACTAGACCTTATCTACTAGTAGTAGTAGTAGTAGTAGTAGTAGTGGTAGAAGAAGAAGAAGAAGAAGAAGAAGAAGAAGAAGAAGAAGAAGAAAAAGAAGAAGAAAAAGAAGAAGAAGAAGTCGTAGCAGCAACTCTCAGTATGACACATCTTTACTTTTTGTATTTAAGAATAATTCGTCGCAAGTTTCACACAAATAGCTTCATCCGGGGCACATCAACGTTGAATAAATTCCCTTAATAAATGCTTTCCCGAGTACAATCTCGATCTTTTAAAATCCAGGATGATCAAATGCCTTACCTAATGTTTGTCTTTTTTAAAAGCTGATTGCTTCCCATTTCAGAGTTTCTTACTCACACAAGTCATTTTAATTCTCTTATTGCTTTTTATCACAGATTTTAGAGTTTCTAACATTTACGATTTTGACATCAAGAAATTATTTTAACATGTATTTACTGATCTTAATACTGTGGCAAAAATAACTCCTTAACTAACCACTTAGGTATTAAAAGTGGCCGGAAGGCCTGGCTCAGGGTGATCAAAAATGAGATAGAATGACACGTCTGGTTAGTCAATCAATAGAAACCGTTGCATGACCAACGTCTTTTGGTAACATGATATGTTAGGGATGACTGATTAAGAATTGGGAAAAAATGATGATCAATTGATATCACTTCTATCGTATTTAGTTGGACAGTGATCGCAACAAAAGTCTGAAGTGAAAAAAAAACGAGCGTGATACATCTGGACACGAAGCAACGGACCAATTTAGCATAAACTTATACTGCAAACTGAACCCCCCACTGAAAATCTAATCTTGGGGTGAGTGTTTTTTAAAAAAAAAAGTCTTTTAAGGCCTAATGAGTGAATGTTCAAATTTTCAGCCCTCTGGCTCTATTGGTGTGACCTGTACATAGATGTAGCCAGCCAGCCAGCCAGCCAGCCAGCCAGCCAGCCAACTTCATCAACCTAGAAACCGAAAAAAACTACGTGGATTGTTTTGGTTGACAGTTTTTGATGAAAGCAGATTAATATGCTTCGAAATAATGAAAGATCCCTTTTGCATCAAATGCAAACTCTCAATTGGATTGATGTGTGTGAATTATTAATCAAAGCTTATAAGATTCATATAGGGTCTCAACTAAAGCGTATAAGATCAAAGTCTGTAGGTAAAAAAAGCAAAAACCCAGTTTTTGGCTCCATGAGGAGAAAAGAACAATTCATTAGGCAACATATAAAAAAATACTTGGCAAAGCAAATATATTATTACGCATAAAAAAATCATACCGAGGAAAGTCGGCTAAATATAGCCTGACAGACAGACAGGGCACATAATACATAAAATAACTAATTAATGAAAGTTTCAGACACAAAAACTGACGTATAATTATGTTAAGAGATGAATGTTGAGAACGAGAAAAGCCTGTTGTGCCATTAGAGAGAGGCTGGTTGAGGGTTACACAATCATAGTCTTGTAATTTCCTCCTGAGACCAAAGGATACTGATATAAACTGTGCTGCAAAAGAAGATTGGTTTATATTATCCTAGTGAAGAATCTCTTCAAGAGAAGATGTCAGAGAGCTGTAAAAGTCGGTTGAGAGGAAAACCAGAACAAAGTCTGTGTAAGATTAGAACAGCAAGAGGAGATTCTCAAGGTGGTTCAAGAAGATAATCAGTATCTTGGCAGATACATAGATTGATTGAAAGATATTTCTGAACAGAGTGATATATATATGCATATATATATATATATATATATGTATATATATATATATATATATACATATATATATATATATATATATATATATATATATATATATATATATATATATATATATATACACACACACACACACACACACACATGTATATAGTAGAATGGGGATTTGCTACACAAACACGTTTATGTTCCCGTCCTTTCTGAGCCTCTTCAAGCGATCATTCAACTGAAGAGGCCAAGACAGGACAGAAACATAAACGGGTTTGTGTAGCTAATCCCCATCCTACTATATTTCCAGCTCTATTCTGAACCAACTTGACATTCGAAGTTGATTGTATCGAGCACTCTATGAAATAAACCCATCACATATCAGACATTACATTATATCATGCTATATTGCATCCCTGATTTGTACTATATATATATATATATATATATATATATATATATATATATATATATATATATATATATATATATATATAGGGAGATAGATAGATAGATAGATGAAGATGACAACTGGAAAGTGAAGAGAAAGACTCAAGAGATAAGTGTTACGTCTCAAATTCTTTATCATTCTTTGGACGAAAAATGATAACTGGAGATTTAACATTTTTGTTCTTGAGTTTTCTCCCAACTTCCCAATCGTCATCTTCATTCACAATACAACTATATATATATATATATATATATATATATATATATATATATATATATATATATATAGAGAGAGAGAGAGAGAGAGAGAGAGGGGGGGATAAAGAGAATGAACAGCTGGATAGATAGGTAGATATAGAGATTGATACATATATATGAACAGATAGATAGATAGATGTAGATGAATAGAGGAATAGATAGGCATGAATAGAGATAGATTGATAGATAGATAGATAGGAATAGATAGATATAAACAGACTGAGACTGATAGATTTAACCTTGTGACTATTTTGGGATGATGTCTGTAGATAAATGTCAAAAGAGAGACACGGGTGGATGCAAACGTTTGTACCGACAGATCATAACATCGTCATCCTTCTACACCCTGCTGTCTGCTCACCAGTTCACCTCCTGCAATACTTCGATAGTCTGTATTGATTATCGTAGCTGTATTTAGACAGAGTAGTTTCCATGACAACAGGAACATACTTCTCTTCCATGTGACGTTTTTTTTTTTTTGTATTTGGATCGATAACTGCTTGAATCGACAGGAATCCAGTGAATGGAACATGGATTAGTTGCTGTGAATGATGGAGTGATTTTGACAAACTAATCCGATTTCACATCATTTACTTATCGAATAGCAGAATTGAAAAAATCATTTTCTGCCAAGACACAAATTTAATCTGAGATATTTGTTAGGAACCATCTACTAAAACTGTCACCAAAAATATCAATGTTTTTTTTTTCAGTTTTTTTGATGATCTGGTAGGATATATATATATATATATATATATATATATATATATATATATATATATATATATATATATATATATATATGAAACACGTTTACAGGCCACAGCATTGGAGCGAGCGAGCTGGATATTTAATTTCCTTATTACACCGAGAGACGTTATGTTGTTTCATTGAAAATTCCCTTCCTCCATCTCTCTCTCTCCCTCTCTCTCTCTCTCTGTCTATATATATATATATATATATATATATATATATATATATATATATATATATATATTTATATATATATATTATAGTGGGGATCAATTTGCAATATAATTTTATCTTGAATTGGTCCTTAGTTTGTATCCGGTAGCATTCATGCTTCGTTTTTGAAAATTCAAACTTTTTTTTTAGTGATCACTGCCCAACAAAAGGTGAGTGAAATACCTTATTCATTGATCATCCCAACGAGGTATGCTGTATAACTGTCTCTGATTATTGATTGCATTTCACCTCCAATTGTTTTACCAAAACTCTGCTGTCAATCATTTGTTTTTAATGGAGAAGAACAAAAATACAATTATTCATATGACAAATGGCGCTCAAAGAAGAAAATCGTTGAAGACATCATCATGTTCCCGCCATTTAAATTCCATAAAATTATGAGGAAGGGGAGATAACTTGTATCAGCAAAAAAAAAAAAAGACGCTACGCAGCATCTATCATTTGGTCTCATGCTAATCAGATCGCCTTGGGTCGCGTGACAATACTCAATGGAATTAAGGTATTGTTATAGCTTGAATGTGTCAGCTTTACGGTAAAAGAACCTTACTGTAAGCTGAATATGAATGCATCTGTCAAAATCCTGTTGAAGTCAGTGGACAGGAGTTGACTTTGAATTTCCCACCGTAGCAACAAGAATAACAAAAATAAGCTTTATCTGAATTAGGGTCGTGAACTCTGAGCTGTTTGTCTTTCCTGTCACGTTGAACCAAACCAATATAAAAGGTTAGCATTCTTCTAACGTGATATGAAATCACGACCGATCGATCGGTAGGCAATCATCTTACCGACCGAGCCAAACCGACAAATCCACGTTACGAATACGCAATGAAGTAGAAGTAGGAGTGGAGATTGACAATGCCGCAGCCAGGCTCGTTGCCGACACGACCTTTAGCATCAAATATTCTGAGACACCGATGAAGTATTTCAATGCAAAATTCAACCAAAAATGTTCGTATTTAACTTGGAAAAATCAATAAACCAGTTTGAAAAGATGAGATAAAATCTTCTTTGGTAATTCGTGCTTAAGTCCGTCTACGTGCTTCACGTCGAGATACAATTTTGCTAAATACTGGCTCAGTAATGGTGATGATCGCTTCCACTTAATGGTAAACAAGGCCAAGACGGAAGTAGAACAATATCGGTGCAGCATAACGTATCCTGTGTTCCCCGAACGTCACCAATCTGGGTAATGACTTAGCTCGATGTTGCTTAACTGGGATTACAAAAACCAATCTACTGAACACAATTTGACACAGTCATAATGAATTAAAAGAGACATCCGGGCAATTGTGATAAAGGATCTAAAACAGCAGTCAAATTATCTCAATTTAATATATTTTTTCCTTGCACGTTCAAATCATCCGAAAAGTGAAATACTTTCATTTCAAGTCAGTTTTTCTTCCCTTTGAATTCAATTTTGGGAGGCGAATGCTTGAATACTTGCTTCTTCTTATCACCGTTGAATTATGAAGAAAATTGAAACTGCAAAAAGCGTATGAAAAGTATCTTTTTCGTTTTCAATTTTCATTATCAGTATTTTTAGAAGCATGATAAATCATTTTTATTCTAAATTCTACGAATACTCTTTATACTTTCTCAATTCACTGACCGATTTCCTTCTAGCATTGTGAATAACCTCGATCGGAATATAAAGGAAAGGCTGTGAACTCACACCCCTATCAGGGAACACAGTTTACGTCGGCCTGCGCTACCAATCGAGCTACCAAGACTCAATCGGATGGCGGAAGTCCAAAGCAGTCTTAAAGTTTATTCCAGTTGGTAGCCATGTTTTTCACAACTAATAAATTAAGATGAAGGTGAAACGTATTCATAAAATTCTAAATAATGATTTTGAGAAGTAATTGGTATAAAACAGTTCTTCGTTTCTTAAAGGCTTCTTCATTGGATAAAAGTGAAAACTTGTCATCATGTACTTGTGACAAGTGAATCGAACGAATAAGATGCTGATAACGTGTGTAAACAGCTATAAGAAACAGTCAACCGAAACTGTCACTAAAACTGTTAACATCGGTGTCTTCAGTGTTTAAGTTTGTCTGATTGGCTATGTATGGATGGACCTCGCCCAAGGGCTGCACTAACGGCGCAAGTGGGCTGAAAGTTTAAACATCTAATCGTGTCTGCAAAAAAAAAAAGTCTTTTATTTCGTTGGAGGGGGGCTTTTCTCTAATTGCCATTTTAAATATATTCTATTGGGTGATCAATTTACTGTGTAATTTTATGCTAAATCTGTCCTTTAATTTATGTTCAAGCTTTTTTTTTTGAAAACTCGAACTTCTAGAATGTTTTAATTGGTCATCCCCAATAGGGCATAATGCCAAAATATATTGGTCACGCAATGGTTTTTATTGAGTGATTAACCCAACCAGTTAGTCTATGAATTGAACCACGTCAGTATCCCAGAAAAATATATCAATCGTGCATCAAAAGAGTACAGATCTCTCAGAGGGAAAAGAATAAAGTACAAGAAACCCCTAAATAACGCGGTTTTTGCTTTGCACGGGTTTTTATGCACTACTGTTGAGGAATCGCCATGCATATTGATGCAACTATGTATAAGCTTAAAACAAGAACACATTAAATCATACATCATTAAACCTTAGACATTGCAGCTCTTAACAGTACAAAACACTCTGGAACGAATTTTCCGCACAGTCAAGGAATACCTGTATAATTACGATGACAAGTATATCACTTTTAGACAGGAGAATAAAAAAAACACTGTCCTCCATTCAGAAGAAAAAAAAGGTCTCTTAAAAGTGTTTAAAACATTAAAAAAAGTATCAGCAGGACATTTGCTAGTCGAGTAGAAAGATATTGCGTCACTATACTTGGCCCGGGTGCATTAATTCTCACCTCTGGAGTTATTTTAGATAATCTTATTTCCCAGAGAAAATCAGGAATGGCTGCCTACATCAATCAGAGAAAACGGCAATCATGAAATGGCATCTTACCCAGGTGTTTGGAAACGAACGCCAACAAGTAAACCTGGCGGCTCCGTATCTAAAAATAAATCTTTGCAATTTAAATGAAGGAATCATGAAGAGTGCAGAATATCGACAAGGTAATTAAGCAGCTGAAAACGTTAACCGTGCACATAGGCGTACTAACCAGCCAGTAGGGGGTGGGATTGCCCCTTCCCTAATTCGAGCGATAGGGGGTAAAGATTTCGGGAAAATCGGAGTAATTCGGGCAAATTGAGCCCCCTGTTCCCCACTAATGGAAGAGTCTCCCATACGCCCATTACTGAACATGTTGATTGAATTAATCAACTGGCAATATATATATATATATATATATATATATATATATATATATATATATATATATATATATATATATATATATATATATATATATTCTTCTTATTGCAGAATGCACGTAAATATTTTCTAATCGTTATATTTTGAAACTGCTTGGCTTTACACCTGAGACAGATTTATAATCTATCGGAGAATTATATATCAGCTGAAGAAAATCTCTTTACCGTATCTCCTCGTGTATGGATTCTCATGTAATGCTAATACCAGATATGGTGGAAAATAAGTGAAAAATTGTAGCTTCTTGTATTGCAGACTCTTGATTTGGTTTTACAGTTATGCAGTCCCTCGTGCTTTACTGCGACAATATTTCAGATTTGTTTACAAATGTATGCTTTCAATAGGATTAATTTTAGTAATATTTTCAATTTTTCCCGCGTATATTCAGGTTTCACCCGGTCCATACTCCGTATTTTTTCTCAGATTTGAACACAACATATTACGGAAATTTTACGGTAAATCTGTGGTAGATATTATTCCAGAGGGCATAAACGGGGAGAGAGAAGAATTAAAGATCTAGAGTCTTAAAGACTGAAATCATCAATTTTAGACTTACAGGAGCGAATATATATATATATATATATATATATATATATATATATATATATACATACATATACATATATATATATATATATATATATATATATATATATATATATATATACATATATATATATATATATATATATATATATATATATATGTGTGTGTGTGTGTGTGTGTATGTGTGCGTGTGAAACTAATCATATTTCCAATCTTGTTGACAATATTTACAAGAAACCAATCTAAGTGGCATCTGTAGTATAAGAAAATATGTACTAGCGCCGGAATTGTGCTTTTAAACGCATCACTTAGTGGTTATCTTAACTCCTCTGGATGGGAACAATCTGCTGAGAAGGACGGTATGAAACTCTCTGTATAGAAAGATGAATTGATACTTTTATTACCGCTGCCTCTACCTTTCCAATCTCATTCTCTTAAGATTCTTCTCTCCTTGTTATCAACTCTCACATTTCCTCCCTCCCACTCTTCCAGGTTTTGATAAGGAATGGCTGCTTTAACTATTGTTAATCACGACATATTGGAGTCAATACAGCTATTCAACCTAGAAAATAAATTCTGCAAATTCTGAAGATTTTGGATCCCAACCAGGAAAAGTAAGAAACCATTTGATGGGGAAAACAAATGCGTCTTGATGAAGAAGAAGACAATCTGATATTTTATTATCTTTCTCTGATAAATAATGTAAAAAAAAAGATTTTGTGGGGATTATCTTTTCCTCTCTGATATCCTGTACTGTCTTGTTATTTCCCCCATGTTATGTCAAGCATGATTCTTGTCTGTGCACATTGCATGGTTCTCAGTTTGAGGGTCAATCTTTTGGTCAGATTCCAAGTTTCAGCCCCATAGGTGACTATCGATAGGATACTTTGGTAATATACCCTTCTTTTTAGGACTAATAGGAATCTCCCGTTCTTGGAAGATAAGCTTCCTCTCCCGAAAAAACGTCATCCTAGAGTGATTCTTCGTTTTATTTCTTCTCCTTTTGAGGTTTTCAAAGCGAAAGTCTGACATATCAGGGAATTCATTAGAAAACTCAAGCGGCAATTCGCTGGCCATGTTGCAAGAAAATCAGACAGCCACTGAACATCAAAAACCACAGCATGGGTCCCAAGAGATCACATGTGAAACTGTAGCCTACAGAATATTTAATGGTGTGGCCAGCCAGACAAGTTTAGAAAGTTCTGGCTCTGAAATACAATGATAGAGAGATCTGACGAATCTTGGTTAAGGTCTATGCCCAACAACGGACGCTAAAAGACTGCCACTGTTGATGATGCTGCGACTGATGCTGCTGATGATGATGATTATCAAGAAATTCCTTCACAATGATCTGGACAGAAATACTTCATGTTTTCTATGTCGGCAAACATTTGTTTTCTTTTCCGTATAAAACTCTTCAGACTGAGAAGTTTTATTTTGAATTAATTCTGTGCTGATTTCTCCCGGCAAATGCTTAATACTTCCTCTCATTTTTACTCATAAATCAACTATATTTATTTTTTTTCTAATATTCAACGGTTTAAAAGTGATGCAAATAAATCTGTCAACAGGGTATGCCATGGAATTCATTTTAGCTTTTACGTTTTAGGTGTTGGAAGTACCATTTCAACAAAAACTATTCAATGCCAAAATACGTCAATGAAATGTGCAAGAATTCTTTCAGATATGAGGAAATCTACTAATATTGGATAGTCTTTGCAGTACGCTTTAAACACACGGATTTCCAATTTGTATCAAATGAAAAGAAATTTTCGCTGCATTGAAATACAAAATTTTGTGTTTTTATTTCATTCATTAAAATCAAGTTTTCCTCATCAGTAGATTCATTAGGGCGGTAGTGTGACGTGCTTGTTTTCTATGGTTCTCTTACTTAACATGGAAAACTAATTTTTTCAATATTATTTACTTGATCCTTCTTCTGTTTAACACGACACATTGATACATTGGATATACTGTGACATGCAAGAAGTAAATACTCACAAACAGATTAGCTTTAACTTTATTCAAGCATTTACAGTACAAAATGAAGCTTTGATTTTCATTTAGCCGTTTTAAGAGCAACAACACGCCTTGCATAGGATTTATAAGTTCTGGAATTGCAGTTTGAACAATATCAAAGAATGCTTGCTCGAGGATTTCCTGCAATTCTGACCGTGTTTCTATCTTTTTAGACGTCTTGTGCAAGTTCTTATCAAATGATATCCACGCGTACTGAATGGGATTTGTGTCAGAGGGACTGACTAAGGTCAAAGAAGTCGTTTTATACAGAATCTGGAAATTGAGTTGCTTGTGTTACACCAAAACGTTAAGGGCTTATCAATCATCCTGATTGTCCACCCATTCTCTTCTTTCTATTTACCGTTGTTAAAAGGGGATTCTTTCTGGCTGCATGCAAGGCCGAAGGTGACCCGGAACCTACCACCTTTCGTTTGCTTTTATCCTTTAGCGACTTCACTCCACCCCGATCACACAGCTTAGAGTGTTCTTACTGAGCGCTCAGGGAAATTTGACCAAATGAAGAAATGCTCATACCGGGAATCGAACCCAGATCGTTAATGCTAGCCATTACATCAACTGAACGAAGCTCTCGGTCGCTCGTACATAATAAATTGATGGAAATAAGTTTTTGTTATTTTGAAACTAATTTGAATAAATTCTGCCCCTTCAAAAGCTTTTAAACGGCGGTTATTGTCATCTTGAAACTAAGGGTATCTATTTACTTTTCGTATATCTGTGTATATGAAATGACGAGCATCTACCCATAAAAAATGATAGGGTTATTAATGTGTGAGTTGGCAATACTGAGCCTACAGCAAGTTTATTTGGTAATTTATTTTGAATGAATCAAGTATCCTAATTTTGGTTACTGAGAATACCGTTCCGTCAACAGACGAAAGGATTGATTAGTGCTCTTGCTTTTTTTATGATTTTTGGAAATTTTTTTCAACGTCTTTATAAGAAAAATCAAGATGTTTCTCAATGTTTTTAATGCTATTTTAGATATTTGCCTGTGCGAATGTATATGCCCCAAAATCTAGATGTTTCTACATTTTTTTTCTCTATCTTAGATGTTTTCCAGTGGAAAACAGCAGTGATGTCATAAATACAATTTATTCTGACCATATTTATTCTTCGATGGATTTTTTTTTACATGACTTCATTTTTTGACGCTGTGGTTGTTTAATCATTTACTGCGATGAAAAGTTATTTTCTCATTATTTTCTATTTGATGAATAAGAAAAACTAGTTCTTTTTTAAAGGGTCTCATCAATTGAAACTGTCCCTCAACAGTATCTGAAAAATTGAGCTTTCAATTCACCATGATCATGATCTGTCCCCTACCGCGTGTCATCGAACATAGATCTTCCCAGAGATTTGTCAGACCTTCCCATCATGGGCCTCGCGAAGCCAGTACAATCTGAATTCGTCCACTTCGTCACGCCATCTTATTTCTGGCTGATCAAAGATTTGCACATGACCTCTGATCGTAAGGTAGGCTAACAGTTGTGTTTTCTACTTGCTTTCTTTAACAAATTTAGTTGATATCATTTCTGTGGGTCGTATCAAATAGGGCCACCGTGAGGAATTTTAGATGGCAGTTCAGAGCTATTTTCCTCACCAACCTACGCACACTTTACTAATACCCTGACACCCTTTTGCCATCCTGTTTCAATCTGCTACACGCCTTGTAGCACGCCGTACTATGTTCCCTCGCCGGTGAACGATATGACTCGACTCCTTAGATACAGTCAACCAAAACTATCAACATAGGTTTCTTCAGTTTTCATATTGGTCTTGCTGACAGGCTCTGTATGTATGTATCACGTACATAGACCGCTCAGGGTTAGGGTTTACTCTATATGTTTTTTTACCCCTCTCTTGAAAAAAAAAGGCTTTTAGTGGTTGAAGGGTCAATTCACAATGTGCCTTCAAGCTAAATTGATCTCTAGTTTGTGCCCAGCTGCATTTTTAGTGATCCAGCAAAAGGTGAGAGAAGTGAATTAATCATTAATCGCCCTTTTTTTCAATTTTTTAATTGATCACCCCCAACACTGCATGGTGCCAAAAGACGTTGATCGCTAGACGGTTTCTACTGAGTGACAAACCAAGCCTGTTTTATTAATGAACACATCGTTTCGACTTGAAAGTTTCGATACACAGCTCTACACAAGAAACTGCCGGCCCCAACTAGTAGACTGCTCCCCCCCCCGCTCAGAGGCCCTGGTGTCAAGTAATATTGCATTGATATCTGAAAAGAAAGCTTTGTTATTTTTACATTAGATCAAGCAATTGTAGAATTGAAAAAAGATCGACCAGACGGAGAGAAAATTGAGCTTAAGATTGTTAATTTCAAATTATCGAATGGCTTCTAGAAAACTCTAGATTGAAAGTAAGAGATATTAACAAACGTCTGCAATTGCGAGAGCATTCTCACAAGTCAATCAATTAACCTTTTCTAATCCTATTTCGTTTTAAGTTGCAATCGATTTCTTTTTTATAAAACTGCAGACATCGATTTCTGTTTGTATTCCATTTTTTGGATACCTGTTTTTTTTCTAAGAACAAGTAATTATTCCTATCTAACCAAAATTGAAAGTACCTGTGTATTTATGCATCGCAGTTTCTCAACAACTGGCCATTTTATGAAATTTGCATTCTTCAGATATATTAATCAGCATACCAGGAAATGCAGTGTCGAATTTGAAGTTATTTGGATGAGCAGTTCTTGAGATATCTAATGCACCGTGATTACACTACAATTTGTCGTTGTACGAAGTTGACATTTGCCAGATATATTAGTCAGCCCACAAAACAGCGCAGTGTTGAAT
>OY735225.1:7643843-7713843 GCA_963457665.1 Thysanoteuthis rhombus
TGTTTGAGCTTGTGTGTTTACATACACATTTATATATGTATGTACCTCAATGCATATTTGTAATCATTGATAGCAATAATCTTTTGCAAATAATTTTGATGAACAAATACTTACAAATATAACATTCTTAAATTCAAAAATATTTTTAAATGAAATAAAAATTATTTTATGAAACATTCGAGAAATAAGATTTCTTGTTTTAAAATAGTCAAATTTCATATTTCATAATGGGGGCTAACAACCATCGGCCCGCAGGCCAGATCTTGCCCGTGAAAAGATTTTGACAGGCCTGCGAGCAAATATTGCTTACGTATTATATTTAGTCCGCTCAGGTGGTATAATGGTTTGTTGAGGGATCTGGGTCCGATTCCCAGTTTGAGTAACAAAGACAACATTTCCCTGTGCAGCTAACTCAGTACCCACCACCCCTCAAGCTGTGTGATTAGGGTGGGAAAGCTTGAGAATGGAGTCGCACCCTCCTCTGTACGAAACGTTTGTAATGAATTGGAAAAGAAAACTTCGTGTCACCTCCAACTGCCAGCGCAGTAGGGTTTTTGACTTTAAATCTTTTAGTTTTGGAGATTCTTAGCGTCTTTTCACTAAATTCAGGAGATGCTATTATTGAAATAAATTGTGACTAAATTATGATCTTTAAGAGCTAATTGGCTTTTGTTAAGCATTAATGGTTTTCTAGCATTTGTTATTCATTAATTTGAGGGAGAATATAACTGCGTGCATCTAAATGGATAATTCCCATTTTTTAAAAACTTTCTATGACCTTGATCTGTCCCGACGTCCACACATTAATACGGGATTTGGCCTTCCAAGACATAAAGATTTCCTACCCGTGATCTAAAATCATTTTCTATTCTGTAACAGACGATCAAATCAACTCCTTTTTAAAAGGTTATCGTGAATTCTGATCGAAATCAATACCCTGTCAAATACTTGCGGTTCTGTAGAGTTAAGGTGTTGCACCTTAATATTAATATATTCTTGAAAGACTACATTTCTGAACAAATTAGATATTATCTGAACCTGTCACAATTCTGATAATAAAAATATCCAACCGAACTTGCACGTTTTTGTTCAGAATATTCATTAATCCTTTTTTTCCCCTCACGAACTTTCTGATTGTATTCATGATTGCATTTCAGTTGGTGTCCGTAAACAAACGGAGGATGTTTACACTTACATTTCCGTTCAGTTTGCATGATTTAAATAACATTTTATGCACAAAGGCTCAGAATATTCATGATCCTATGAACCAGGAAATTGAATGTAAGAGAATTTTATTAAACTTAGTTTTTCTCATTTGGATTATATATAGTGGCAGAAAAGTCACGAAAGGTTTTTTAAACATTCATATCTTCTTAGTTTTAGTGATTTTTTTCTAAATTGCTTTTGACAAATGAAATATCAGAACACAGGAAATTTGATTAACCTATAAACAGAAAATTGTCTCTTACTCTGGCTGCCATTTTCAACTTCCTCTTCAATATGAAATTCTGCCTAACATTTCGAGGGATATCTGCTTCAAGACTTTCTCCTCGGATATTAATCTCCTGCTTCTGATTAGTCATTAGCTTGGTAGCATATACTTTAGCGTGGTAACTTAGCTTTGTAACTCAGATTGGTAACATAAAACTTATAATTAATTATTTAGTAGGTGGATACAGAATATCCTACAAGATGATAGTGGTAATCGACGATATGGAAATGGGAAGACATGGAATACCCATGAAGTAAAAGCTCTTCAATCCGATCAATCATTGACTCCGGTGGCATTTTCCGCACATTCAAATAATCAGAATATGGATTAACATTATTGATTGATGGTATTCAATATAAAATTCTATTATTTTAATTCGTTGCTTACTTTTCCATGATTAATCCCCTTTATATCTCTGCGAAGAGGAAAAAAAACAAACAATATCAAAATAGAAAAAATATGACTTCTGCGCAACCATGTATTATTCAAGACACCATTCGAATGGTCCTCATATTAAATAAGCCTAGTTCATTACAGCACGAGGCAAAGTGAGAGATGGATGGGGTAGAAAGATTGTGTTGCGACAGTCTTCCAATCGGGGAGTGTCTACCTGACTTTGAAATCAATATTTATCTAAGCACGAACACTCCTTCCTGACGCCGTTGGGAAAGTTGCAACCTATTTAGCCACAAGGAATTCTGACTTTCAAACAATCCAGACTTTTAGAATTCTTTTGGATTTTGAGTAAAAAAACAAAACATTATGTCGTTTCTTCTATGGTTAACTGTTGAGTCAGTGGATGTAGAATATTCATCAAAATGATAGTGATAATTGACAATACGGAAATAGGAAGACAGATGTTTTATCATAAATTTGATGTCAAGGCCTTTTCAGGGGCACATGGAATGTAAATATTAGTCTTGTTTGCCTCATCACTTCATTCAATTTCTCCCCGAAGACGCCTTAACATAGGCAAAATGCACCGGATTTATGATAGACTTATTCGATCAAAATCTTTCAATTTTCTAGGAAAACTTTCAAGAGATACTATTGTATTTATATTGGCGAACTTCAAAACAGTCTGAAAATGTAGAAAACTTACTTCAATCTAGAATTGAAAGCCTGATACCGCTTTAACCAATCGCAGGTGATGATCGAAATCTGGCATGAAAAAATCGAACTTTAATTGGTCATGTAGCGATTTGTATTGAATGAGTAACCGGATCTGTTATCAATTACTGATAATTACAATGATGATTTATAAAATGATTAGGAAGGCAAACATTTAGCATTTATTTTCACGATTTTTTCTTGGGAAGACTTTTGGTTCGTATGTTTGCTATGAAACGTTTTATATAGTATTCAAATCAATCCAAACTTTGTGAAATTGAATGAAAGTTGAGTGCATGATGAACAACTGTAGTCATCAGAGAAAGCAAAGGATTCTATCTTTATATATATATATATATATATATATATATATATATATATATATATATATATATATATATATATATGAGTATGTGTTTGCTTATCTTTTTGTTTCGATGTTCCAATGTTCTTGGCCATACTGTTTTGTCTACAAACTTGGCTCCATATTCCAATAAACCCTTTCTATAATGGATTGTTTTGGGGGTGTTGGGAGCAGGGACTTCTTTTTTTAACCTTTTTGGTGCCATTTTTTGGCAGGTCCATGAATAACATCTAGATTTTTCTGGATGTTTCCTTTAAAAAAAAACAAACTCTATTTTAGATGTTTTCCGGTGGAAAACACCGGTGATATCACCAAGAGAATTTATTCTGACCCTATTTATTCCCCAAAGGAATTCAGAATTTAACGCTAAAATTGTTCAATTATCGATTGTGAAGGTGGCTTACTTTTTTCTTTATTAATTTTCGTTGATTGTATAACATGAATGTAGCCTCGTTTTATCATTCTGTCAACGCGAATAATTCAGGACACGTCTTTTTCTCTTACTTTGTGAACACACTATACGCATGCACACTTTATTACGTCGCACACATAAACATAAAAGATTACAATGGTTCAGCAATTACTGGCATTACAAAGAATCCCAATTATTCGGATCAAATCTCACCAGAATATCCATTTTTATTGGTCTTTATGCTGAAAGCTTTCGTCTACCACTGAAAACACCATGTAACTTTTCTTAAAAGCTTGTTTTCTGTTGATGAGTAATAAAAGTTATTTCTCCATTGATAATGTTTAAAAAATCTATGTAATGATCATTATCACTGTCAAATGATATTCTATAATCTACCTACTTTACATCAGATGAGGGAAGATATTTGACGCCTGTAACCTCGTTATCTAGAGCTATGAAAAATCGGTTCATTGAGCCTACTTTCATGGGCTGAGGTAGCTTTATCACTTCCCGGAGATAAACCAGTGACTCCAACGTTGTTCACCCTCCACGAGCAATTTGGGCGGCTACGGGCAGTTCCGCCTTCGGTTGTTCACCAAGGAGACCCTGTGGCCCCAAAGTCTAAGAGAGCAGGGAAACTCGGACACCAATCAGGAAAGCCACTATTCTGATATCTCCGTTGTCCTCCTCACCGTACTCACAAGAGTCTAGCAAGGTCTTGACTCAGATGTTCTGCAGGTGAAATGAAGATCCCATTTGTCTTGATTCTATACAGACATGTCAAAATATGCCTTTTATGCCTGGCACGTCCTAGAAAAATACTCTCTGGGGCAAAGATCAAAGTAGGTGTCTACGTCAGACCATAGATAAAGAAAATAAAAGAATCCCTTAAGAAGCTCAATGATAAGGAGAAAGGTGCTTGGCACAGCTTTGATATAGTGGTCAGATGCCTACAGGGCAATCTCAATATCGGATACTTGGAGCTTGTTGAGATTATTGTGAAGAACTACAGAAAAACAGGCCCTTGGCTGTCCCTCAGAGTCCATACCCTCAATACTCATTATAAATTCAAAGGGAACATTGTAGCATGTTCAGAGGAGCATTGCAAATGCTTCCACCAGGGTATACCGGGCTTTGAACGCCGCTACAAAGGAACATATATCAAGAACATGACGGGAGATTATATTTTGGGGCCTGATTACTTGAAGTTAATTTCTGTACAATCGTAAATAGCAAAAACGAACAACTCACTACTAAATCTTTTGTGATAACTTTTGTTTAAGATTACTGTATGTATATTTGAATTTAGATCCATATGCAACTGAAGGACAATATGCTAATTCGCCTGTTGTGCGAAGAGTAGTAAATAAATTTCAAAAAATCACTCTCCAAGTCATCAGAGCAAAATTTGAATGGAGTAGTGGCCATTATATATGATTTTTACGCATAAGCAATGGAAGATGACACTCAATACCCAGTAATAAACACCATGTTAAACGGTGTAACTGCGGCAAATAAATGTCGTCTGCATGTTTCCAATTACCAACTTGTTAACAAAGTTAATCATATTAAATATTCGAGATAACAAGAGTTGATTTCTTTGACCAGCCTTGCTATTCCAAGAACTACGTAGTAGAATTGTACCAACACTCTCCATCCTTAAATCAATATTCAATAAAAGCCAACACCATTTTTGGTCGGATATGAAGATTCCATTCAGGTGCCCTCCTTCACTCCGTAAGAACCGGGTCTCACCCACCCCAGGAAAAACCTGACACCGTTCTAGAGATGTAATGCCAGGGCATTCCGAATAAACACGAGGCAATTTATCGACATTATTGCAGTCAGGTCCCTCTCATCCATTTGGATTTATTGATTTTCCTTTCGTGAAAAGTCCAAACGATGTTGTGTTGAAAACATCCACCATCTTTATTGCTTCATCGCTCGTTTTTTAAGAGAAATTTTCCAATTCAAAGATCAATAGACGAATTGATATATTGATCGATTTTCCTTCTTATTTCGACTGAAAACTTTCATTCGTCTTTTATTATTCACCTTCTCTCTTTTTCCCACAATGTCTCTCTCTCCCTCTCTCTTTTATATATATATATATATATATATATATATATATATATATATATATATATGTGTGTGTGTGTGTGTGTGTGTGTGTGTGTAGGATTATAATATTATCCAAGCCTTAATCCAAGACAGGAGAGTGATTTTAAAATTTACCTATTTTTTTTCTATTGCTTTCTAGCGAGCCCACATAATCAGCGAGATATAGAAATGCTCGCTGATAATGCGGGCTCAGACCCCACGAAACGTCTGTGAATAAAAACTTATTTAACCAATTTATAGTTTCCTTATCTCTATAAAAAAGATTTCACTACACACACACATGTGCGTGCGTGCGATGGCTATTTAAAAAAAAGTGCACCATTTAGACGTCTTAGGGTGCTTGCTACTAATGTGTAGCTGTTACTTTGACTTTTCGTACAAAAAAAAAAGTTTTTGAGTTATACGTCTACGTGCTAGAATGGATGTCGTGCGATTTACGCTTCTTGTTTTCTAGTTAACGGACGTCGATCACGTTGAGAGAACTGCACTCTCTGACCTGAAAGGTCAAGTTCACTGCTACACATCAACACTACAAAGAATGCTAATACGTTTCACAGGTGCTATGTTTCAAAATTTCGTTTCCTTTATGGACAGCCCTTGCGTGTGTGTGCATGTGTGTATGTGCATGTACGTGTTTGTGGTCTTCTATTGATAAGAATCTTGCTCTGTCCGAGACCAATCGTTGTGTCTTTTAGCAAATATTTGACTACGAACAGGGTCGTAGCTCATCAGACGTAAAAAAACAATCACTGCAGATAGCTGACTACTTTTAGATCACTTTTTCTGTTGTTTGTAAACAAATTTCATGACAACGTACATTGATTAATTGTATGTACAAGAAAAATATTCATATGTTACTACGTGTTCATAAGGTCAGACTAATTTATTCGGCTAAACGTTCACTCCTCCTGGTAAACAATTGAACGGATGAATTCATAGACGAAGGAATTAGTCCGACCGTATCAAACACAATGATTAATACACCCCGTCTAGCAAAATTCAAACAAGAATTATTACGTTTGTTCTATAAGTATTCTCCAAAACGGCTGCAAGTTATCTTTCCATCTACGAACCCATAAACGAATCTGTTTGGATAGCAAACAACTAACTTGTCGTTCAGAGACAATAAGTCCCAAGGCCAAACATCATAAAATGTTTCCACGATTAATTATCCGTTGAATGATTAATTCTGCAGTTTCCTTGTCGATGTGAAGGACAGTATAAGAGTTCAAATGATAAGAGTCGATCAGAAAAGAACAACGAGGTTGAGGAGAAGCCGAGATTCGTCGGACCAAGCAACCTTTTTCCATTGGCTGTTCGTCACCATCATCATCATCATTATCATCATCATCATCTGCAGCAGCAGCTGCACTTTAGTGTCCGTCGCTGGACATAAACCTTCACTAAGATTCGTGCTGCCTCTCTATCATGATCGTTGTGGAGCCAAGACTTTCTGAACTTGTCTATTTCGTCATGCCATCTATTCTTTACTGACCACAGTCAAGCATGTGAAATGCGGGTTGTGAATCGTGAAGTCTATCGGATGTCTGACATCCTTGCAGTATGACTAGCCCATTGCCATTTGGGTTTTCTGATGGATGCTATAATATCCCTGACTCCTATTTTCTTTTTCTCTAATATAATGTGATCTCTCCATGTGCTGTCAAACCTAATTCCCTCCAATACGCAGTGCATAACCCATGCTTCAGCTCAATAGGTAACAATCAGGGACATGCGTTGGTTGCACATCCTACTTCTTATGGCTAATTGCTCGTACTTGGTGGGAAAGATTACGTTCCATTCTCACTACGATGAATTCTGGCCGCCCAATGCCTTGCAGGTAGTTGGTGATTTTCCACAGGTTTTGACCACAACCGGACGTGAGCACCCCACGAACCGTGCCGTATCGGAAGTGCTATAACCTCTTCGTCTTGCCACAACAATTTGATTCCCCCGACCCCCATAAAAAAATTTGACATTCTATACATCAAAATGGAGTAGTCCAGCTTAGCTGCTTATATACCTCTGCCCCTGATATGCAAAATTATTAAAAGACAGTAGCTATCATTCTTGACACATGTCACTGGTCATAATGTTTTGGCTCATCAGTCAATTATTAGCACCAACACAGTCTGCTATATACACTTGAAGTGATGGTCTCTTATCCTTGTATTCTTTTCACGCACTTATAAAAACACTTTTGTTGAGAATCAAATTTGCTCCTGTCTTCACGTACTTCAATTAACACGGAAACTACTTTAAAATTCAACGTGCTTATTGACTTTCTCAGAGAAGCTTTGAGATTATCCAATTTTCAACTGCAACGAAAGTCGGCAGTTATATGAGTACCGAAAAGTTTGTTTTTTCTTCTTCCTGACCGAATCTGAATGTGCTAATAGCATTTGTAAGATAGGAAAGATCGAGAGAGTTGGCGAAATTTATTGTTTACGTCACACCAGGCCATATGATTCTTTTTTAAACTAATACTCGAGATAAAATTTGACGTAAGAAAAGGCGTTAGTAATATTAGAAGGTAAAACATTTTTTTTAGCATCTCATATCGAAAGTGTTGAGTATTGCCCAATAACTTATACGGGAAGACAAATAGACACACACTTCTTGGGTGAAAACGAAAATGTAGCCAGGGTCGAGAAAAACAGTCAGTGTCCAATTTCAGTGAATCTTTTTTTTTTTTTTTTTAAATCTTTTAACAGTTTTTCATTATTCTATTTTAATCAGTTAAAAACAAAAATAGTTTTTTTTTATTACTAGGACGAATATAGTCAGATTCTATCAAAAATTGTGTAATAAGCGTTGCAGATTCAGAAAGCGCCTGTTCTTTTTCATTGTAAAAAAAAAAATTCTTGTTCTTTTTTGCTGATTGTGATGAAACATTCACTATTTAATAGACTTGAATAATTGTAGCCATTGAATACGGCAAACGTTATGTAGGTTTATTTTAATATTTGCACACACGCACGTGTGTTCATGTATGTGTGTGTTCATGTGTTCCGGCGCTCCTGGCCATACCGTTTCGTCTACAGACTTGAAAATTGGCATCAGTACTCCACTAGACCCCTACTAAAAAAGCTTTCTTTTGTTTTTTTTAAAAACAATTTTATGCCTTAATCTGGCAGGCTTATTACTAGCCTTTATGGTCGGGTGAATCTTGATACTTTTTCTCTCCATTTTAGATGTTTTCCAGTGGAAAACATCAGTTATGTCATGAATAGAATTAATTCTGACCATTTTTATTCTTCGATGGATCTCTATACATCTTCAAATTCTGACGCTATGATTGATCAATAATTGACTGCAATGTTTATTTGTTTCACACTTGTTATGTTGATTTTGGTTTGTTTCTATTCTTATTTACATTGGTTCGGATCGGGTGTTTATGTTTTTATTCATCAAGTGGTTTGAAATCTTATCAAATTGTTTACCCTTGTTTCAAATCTTCCCACCTTTTTAAAAAGAGAACTGGGTGGCGTCACGATAATTGCAACCGAGTTGTATAGATCACAGGACTGTCCCATATCTCGAGAAAAGATCGAAGCATGCAGTTTTCCCCATTCGACTATACGTGTTTTAAGGGTTCATTTAGATTTTTTTAACAAACTAATTCGATACGCTTTTTTAAAGCTTGATAATCCAGGAAGTAATGAAAATATAAACATGAGGTTTTCACCAATCGATAGCTCTTTATGTTGAGATTTATTACATATGCTGTAGTTTTTAGTAATGCGTATTGTTGAGGGGTGGGGGGAATCAACGCTTATAAGAAAAAACAATAACGTTATTTCAGCTCTGTGTAAGCAAGTAATACCTTATTTTCAGTGTATCTCGGGAACAAATAACTATTTTCTCAATGTATTTTTTGTTAAACGATAGAAAATAAGGAATGGAGCATTTTATCCTCACAGAAAGTTCGGATATCATCTATCGAAATATTTTGCGTATCTGATGATGAACTGGTATCACCATAAACAAATTGTTTGTTTTTTGCTTTGACTCGATTAAAAAGATGCATTGCTTCATCTCATTTGAAAATGTTTTTGAAAATATTTTTTCCTGGGTTCTTGTTTTTTTTTTTCCCAAACGGTAAGAAATCAAGCGAAAAATCACCCTTGGGTGGCAAGATTTCGGCAAAACAAGTTCAACCTTCAAAAACAAGACGATCCCAATAATCCTAAAAAGAAGAGTAAACAACAAATGCATCTTCCCGATAGTCACCTATGGAGCTGAAAGATGGAACCTAACCAAGAGACAAACCTGCAAACTGAGAAGCATGCAACGAGCATATGAGAGAATCATACTCAACTTTATATGAAAAGATCACAAGACAGCACAGTATATCAGAAAGAAAACGGGGGTCTGAGACATCATAGAATCCATTAGAAAACTCAAATGGCAATGGGCTGGTCTTGTTGCGAGAATGAAAGACAACCGACGGACATCACGACTCACGACATGGATCCCCAGAGATCACAAGCGAAACCGAGGCCGACAAAAAAAACAAGATAGCGATGAACTGAACAAATTCAGAAAATAATGGCTCTGCAATGCCCATGATAGAGAAATGTGGCGGATCCTGGGGAAGGTCTATGTTCAACGACAAACATTAAAAGGATGATGATGATGATGGATATCTTATTTGTGATTGCCTTGCTCTCTACAGAACGTAAGTAACTGCTTTGAAGTACTCGGTCATAACAAAAGTTTACGTATCACCGAAAGATATAACTGAATTTTCCCGCTAAAACACCCAGAGAAATGTCATACATAAATACTAGTATATATATATGTATATATATATATATATATATATATATATATATATATATATATATATATATATAACTTTACCCACCAAATTATGTCATTTTAGACAATTATTTCCAAATATCTGATAATGCAATTTATATTAGCCTTTTAAAGGGTGTAATGTTTTACAAAGAATTAGATATTTTGGTAATATCATTAATTTTTTCTTGTTGGGATCATTGGTTGCTCACATTGTAAGAGAAGTTATATCAACATGGACCCCAGATTATATATATATATATATATATATATATATATATATATATATATATATATATATATATATGTATATATATATATATATATATAGAGAGAGAGAGAGAGAGAGTTACATGCAAATTTGTAGGTTTATTTGTAAAATTGTTTGTATAGTTGTATCTCTGTTTTGTTTGATTCCTGTTATAACCTCAAAGTTACAATGGATTGTTCCTTGTGGAATAGGTTAACACAGCCGATGAAAACAAATATATGGTTTTAAGTATGTTGTGACACGTTAAACAAACCCTTAAGACCTTATGTCTGATCACGCACTAAAACAGTATGAATTGCGATGAGACTTTTTAGAAAAACAAACTTAAAATTAGGATGCTCGAATTATCAAAAATAAATTACCTAAAAATTGCTTTACGCTCCTCAGTGCCTATGCATGCATCAATGACTCCACTATTCTTCATGTGTATATGCTATATATATCTATATATATATAGATAGATAGATAGATAGATAGATAGAGAGAGAGAGAGAGAGAGAGAGAGAGAGAGAGAGAGAGAGAGAGAGAGAGAGATTGGGACGAATGGACAGTGACTTGAAGAGACAAAGAGAATAAATGTAGGAGGCTATACAGTGCTATATCATAGAAACATCAAAACAACGACTATTTGTATCTGAATCTTTTCCAGTAATTGTAATTTTGAAATAACACAACGAATCACGTCAGTCCTGAACTGGAGAACTCGAGAAATAAGTGAGACCTGAAAATGTGGATCGAACTGGAAAGAAAACAAGAAATAAAAAAAAGAAAAACATCTCGTCAGTTCTGACATAAAATTTACTTTTCTTTACAAAGGAAAATCGCATGTTTTGACTTAATGACCTAAATTTCAGTTGATGCATTTGCATATTCAGCAGGGATTCATTCGCGCTCAGTTGCTATAAAAGTCGTTTGTTTAGAAATGAAAGTTTTCACACACTACCTGGATAGATTATTATGACGTATGGGGGTCAGACTTGGACCCAATGTAATTTTTTTTAAGTTCGTAAGATTTAGACAATGATAATGTCGACAAATCTCACTAGCATGATAACCATCAAAAATGAAGGGGAATTTTTTATGTTATCCATGGAAATACTGATACCTATTCATACTTGTAAATATCTCTCTCCTTTTCTTTAATCAGTTTCAAATTGGGGAAGGGAATATAACTTGTTTTCCTGTCAATCTTCCACACAGACAAAGAAAACTGGCACAGCTGTAGCAGTCAGTCGCACTTTAGCTGCTGGTCGCATTCATCAACCTTTTAATCCCCTCCTCCACTCTTCAATCAGCTTTAAAGAGAGATGGAGAGGAATAAAAGTTGTCTTCACCGTAACCTGAACAGACATATGTACAAACTAATATATATATATATATATATATATATATATATATATATATATATATATGGAGAGAGAGAGAGAGAGAGAGAGAGAGAGAGAGAGATAGTAATAGTAAATAATATATCAGAAAACGAACAGCCGTCAGGGATATCATAAAAACTATTCGAAAACTCAAATGACAAAAAGCAGGCCATATTTCAAGAATATCTGACAACAGCTGGACATCGAGACTCAGAACGTAGATCCCCAGAGTTCAGACTGGCACCTCAACGCCAACGATCGTGAGGTCTGGCAAATCTTTGGTAAGTCCAACAACGGACCTTAAAAGGCTGATAATGATGATTCTGCATATGTCAATCTTGATCAAGGCCACGTGTGTGGAGATACCCAGTGAAGATAAAAGTCATGAGTCCAACAAATGGCCTATGAGACAGACTTGCTAATCATTGATTTACAGCAGGCACCGTGTATATCGAAAACACAAACTGTCAAAATAGATTCCTTCGCTTCTCAAATTGTTCTGGCTGGTTGGATGTATCACGATTATAGATTCCACCAGTGGAGCCAAGCGTACTGAAATCTGATTTACTCTTATCATGTCTAAGAAAAAAACGTTTTTTGTTTATTATTTGAAAAAAAATCACCAACTGATGTTTTTTTTTAATGGGGGTTCAATTTGAAATGTAAGTTTAATGCCAAGTTGATCCCTCACTTTGTGTCCAGCAGCATAAATGTTTTCTTTTTTTTTCTAGAAAAATTCAGTCGTTTTTAGTGATCATTACTCAACAAAAGGCGAGAGAAGTAACCCATTCATTGATCACCCAGACACGCCATGCTGCCAAAGGACGTTGGCCGTGTGGCGGTTACTATTGAGAGACTAACCAGACTGGCTCGATGTTACGTCCGAAATAAATTTCCTTAAAAGATAAAAAAGTAATATACGGTGACAGCTGGTCTCAGTCAGTTTACGCTTACCTTTTGACATTTTCGAGTAACATTCACTACCGAAGCGCGTAAACGGAATCAATTATATATATATATATATATATATATAATCATTTTGCTCTTAAATGGGGTACGAATCAGACAACAACTGTCTATTAATCAGGCAACAATAAACGTTTACTCCCTCAAAGAACGTTAGAGAAAATTTTATATTTTCTTTTCATCTTATGCAACAAGGAACCACTATTCACTTAGGAGATTACGTCCACGGAAAACAAGAATGGACTTTGTTGAACTGAATCGGAAGTAATTTTATCAGAGAGATTTTTGGCCATTGTTAATTCCACACTTAATGAGGATCAACAGCAAAATACTAAGGATAAGTTGCTGAGACTAAAACTAGGTTTCAAACTCAATCTTGATCAAAGCTAAGTTTAAAACTCGCCATCAGAATTGAATAACCGTAGTGTCGAAATTTGTTAGAAAATGATTCATCAAAGAATAGATATGGGCATAACTAATTTTATCTATGCCTGGAAAACATCTAAAATGGAGTGAAAAAATATCTAGAAACATTCAGATTGTGGAGATGACACATATACTATATGGATATGCATGAATGGTCATTTGTACTTATTTGATCATATAAGAAATGCAGATATTAGGATTTTTTTTTGTTTATTTGTGCGTACACAAGTATTTGTACTCGGTAAATACTTTGAAATGTTTCAATCCAAAAATTTGCAATGAATGTCTATGACATTCCGTGGAAGATTAAGTTATGAACCAAGAAACAATTTATTAAATTTTAGGACGAATCCAGGATTTTTTTTTCAATTTTCTTAACATTGCAACGTAAGACAATTTTTCGGATTTTATGATTCAATAACATGATAATGACGTCATCAACGTGATGTTATCATATCTAAAGTGAGAAGCTAAAACAAACGATCCATACGAATAATGAGCGTATACGAGATTTTCTTTGTTTTTCTCACATTTGTGCTCAAATGGGATGTTCTGATTGGTTAATTTACCCTCCTTTCATGATTTAATAATGTGTATTACGTCATAGGAACTCTATAGACCAAATGTCTGTTCGCACATTAAAGCAATTTCAGATGAGTTGAGACTTGAAAACAACTTTAAATCAGGAGACTTGAATTATTGAAGATAAATTACCGAATAAAAAAGCTTCAGGCTTTTTAGTGCCGATCCATATATAAATCCCCCCCCCCAATTTTTTCACGGGCATATGCTTTTTTTGGATAAAATTTAATGATTATTAAAAGCTTTCGTCCCAGCATAGTCTGAGATCTGTAGTCTGATTGATCATTTTTGGGTAACAATCGTATAAACAGAGAAAGGTGTTCTATGTGTTATTTCTACTATGCTTCATTTTATGACTTGTATCGATCCAATATCTATGAATTATTTTGAAAGTATCATCGAAATACTCTCGAAAATAGTCGATTGGCTTGACAAGGATATTTCATTAATCAGGGAATTCAAATTAACCTCGTGAAGATTTCGTGTTCTTTTAAAATTATTTTGGAGGAAATCGTTCAATCTTTGTAAACAAGGAAAAAATCGTGGAAGATTTGATATATCGATGATCGTTTTTTTTTCTCTCAGCAACAAAGAGTAAGCTCGAATAATTAAGGGCTGCAAGGGAATGAAATAGTAGTTGATGTCATGCACACAGGCTGTGAATCTCCAGTGTTTGAAGAATAACCTCTTGTTTTATTCAGGATAGAATTGATCAATAATTCTATATGTAGGACTTGGCTTCATCGTCGGCCAGCCATAACAGTCGACAGTAGATCGGCTTTGCGTTGTTTAAGGGTATTATTGTTTCAGTCAATACACATATATGTGTGCATAGCCACGCACGTGTACCACTGTGTTTGTGAGAGAGTTTGTGAATGTATCTTCCTCGTCAATCGTTTAGTGTTTGGGGTAGTACGGGGCTTTCGGGCGGCACCGGTCCAATATCAAGTGACGGTGAGCTACGAAGCCGACAAAAACTTGCAACACTGAAACACTGATAAGAAGTAAGATTGAATGGTTTCTACCATCTATTTCTCCGTTTTATCTTAAATCGCAACTTTTTGCTCACAGCTGATTACCCTTCGGCAGTGAGTATATAGCGTTTATCGGAAAATAATGAATAAGCCTTTACAGATATTCAAACCCACATCCCTGTAGCCAGGGGAAGCACCTTATAGCCCAGCCTCTTTCACCAATTAGTCCACCAATACTTCAACTGGGCACAGAAGTCCAAATAACATCATTGATCCGATCATGTTTGTTTATATTCTGGGAGTTTATATTAATACATTTTTCTGGATTTTTTTTGTAATAATTTAAAGATTTTTCAGAGAGAGAGAGAGAGAGAGAGAGAGAGATAAAGAGAGAGGGGGGTTATAAAAGCGAAAAGGATATAAGTGGTAAGAAGAGGAAAAACTTGGAGTCAAAAAGAGAGAGAGAGAGTGAAATAGAGAGTGTGAAAGAGAGATTGAGAGAGAGGGAGATAGAGAAAGTGAGTGAAAGAGAGAAAGAAAGTGAGTGAAAGAGAGAGTATCGGAGCCATATAAAGATAGGGATTTACAGCACAAAAGGGGGTAGGAAGAACAGTAGAATGGTGCCAGAGAGTCAGCGATAGAGTGATAGAGAAAGATTGAGGTTGAGAGAGAGAGAGAGAGAGAGAGAGAGAGAGAGAGAGATTGAGATTGATAGAGAGAGAGAAGGGAGAGGGGGATCAAATTGCAAGTAGAAAAGTAGATTAGTTCCTGAAATTGAATGAGAGAGAGGAAGAGAAAGAAGAAATAGAGAGAGAGACAGATAGAGAGAGGGAGAGAGAGAGAGAGAGAGGGGAGAAAGAGCAAGAAGAGAGAAGTAGATAGGAGCCAGAGATAGATACTGGTCGAGAACATGAAAGGGGAACAAATGGAAGAACGGGGGGGGGGGGAGAGTGCAAAATGGGGCATGACAAAATAAAGAATTAACGGAGCGAAAGTTTGAATTGCAAGAAGGAGAATAACGTAGAGCCTGATTCAGAAAGTTATTTAGAGCACGAAATGAGAACAAGTTGCAGGAAGAAAAGTCGATTGGTGCTAGAGAAAAAAAAGGTTTGAAACAGCTGGTTCGGTGGTGAGAACAATTGGGAGCGAAAATATGGCTTAGAGGTAAAGAAAGAAAAGAGGATTAAAAGTCTAATGGCGGTTTGGTATGCTATCTCCATGAATCTAAAGAAGATACGATTGTTGTCTCAATCTAAGGAAGGGAAGTCAAATTACAGCCGCTCTCTAGGTAAAAGCCTTTAGATCTCAACTTTGATTAAGCGATTCGGCTTGTGGGGAATGTTCTTCTAAGAAACATTGTTTTTGTTCGTTTATTTTTTTCTTACAGTCACGTTTGAGACTAAATTTAAAAAGAACTGCCAAAAACAACATTCATTGCACTCGATCCACGCATTCCATGGTTCAACACCGATAACTTCCCCCCGCCTCTCTCTCTCTCTCTCTCTCTCTCTCTTTGAAATTCAAGCAAACATGTTTCAATTACATCACGTCTTCGACACATTTTCCCACTCTAAATAGCAATATATTGATTTAATGCTCCTTCATACATTTGTCTGCTGAGCTGACTGTTTACGTCAATTTTAAAAATTATTCGACCATAGAAGGGAAATATTCTGAGGGAATTTTGCAACCTTTCTTGAGCAGTGGACCTTTTCGATTTGCATTCAAAGTTTTCTTGAATCTGGCTCTAGGCTTCATTTGGCTTTCATCACGTGATGTCCCTAATTGGTCATCCTTCTAAGTACTGCTAAAGTTCATTGATACATAACTTGACTGTTGACCGGACTGGAATCAGGCCTTTCAGAACATGAGCCAATTACTAAAGGCATTCTTGTAAATGTTTATAATTTGTGCATTTATAGTTATAAATACTTATTTAACATTGTTATAGGAAATTATTCTCACACTTCATCATCATCATCATCATCATCATCAGCAGCAGCAGCAGTAGCAGCAGCAGCAGCAGTAGCAGCAGCAGCAGCGTCCGTCCTTGGACATAAATCTTCACCGAGATTCGTAAGACCTCTCTATCGTGGGCATCACAGAGCCAGTAATTTCTGAATTCATCAAGCTCGTCACGCCATCTTACTTTCTGTCGGTCACAATTTCGCATACGATCTCCGGGGATCCACAATGTGAGTCTTGGTGTCCAGCGGTTGTCTGCTATTCTTGCAACATGGGTTTTCTGGTAGTGTCTATGATATCTCTGACCCCTGTCTTTTCACTAATGTACTGTGTTGTCTTATGATCTCGCCACGTGAGGTTGAGCATGATTCTCTCGTGTGCACGTTGCATGCTTCTCAGTTTGAGGGTCAGTCTCTTAGTCAAGTTCCATGTTTCAGCTTCATAGGTGACTATTAGGGGAGGTGTATTTGTGTACCCTTCTTTTTAGTACTTGAATAATTTTCTTCTTCTCGAAGGGTGAACTTGCTCTGCCGGAAGCTTGCCATCCTAGAGGGAATTTTCGTTTGATCTCTTCCTCTTTCAAGAATTTCATGGAGATTCATTGTCCTCAACAAATGTGATCGTTTACTTCCTCCAGTTCTGCGTCTTTTGACTGTTTTGTTTTTAACATGTTCGTAGTACTTGACATTAGTTTTACTCAAGTTCATGTGAGGGCTTATTTTCTTGATTTCTTCCTTCCGTCTGTCTCAATATAATACAAATACTTGTATAAAAATATCATTTTGAACCTATTATTAATTTAGAATAATACTGTTTTATCTATCTAATAATGTGTGTTGTATAGGGTTGCCTTAACCGTTACCCAAAAGCATAATTTTAACTGTAAAGATGAATGAGATGATAACATAATATAATGCAATTGTGTATAGCTTCAAAAGGTTGAATAATGTTCCTTGCATCCGAACAAACCCGATCCAACAACAACAATAAGGTTTTATTGTAATACATGAAAGAATCGTTTATCTAAAAGGACGAGTAGATTTTCAATAACATTACTTGGGAGAATTGTTCATGAGGTAGCACGGCTTTTTCTTATTTTCGTTAATACAAGCTCCCTGATAGCGTCCACATTGTTAGCTGGAGACAGTTTGAGAATTGGAAAATCGTCAAGTTAAAAAAAATAAAAAAATAAACATAATCCAAAAGAAGTATCAGTCAAAGAAATATTCATAAAATAGGTCTGGTTAGTCACTTGATAGAAACAGTCGCGTGACCAATGTTTTTTTCCGGTAGCATGCTGTGTTGGGAGTGATCAATTTGAACAATTGGAAAAGGGGGTGATCAATGAGTAACTTACTTTTCTCGTCTTCCGTTAGGTAGAGATCACTGAGAGAATTTTGAATATTTTAGAAACAAGCGGGCTCGAACTGAGAGGTGGTTTTGGCATAAACTTGCGTTGTAAATTGAAACCCCTGGTTGAAAAAAAAACTATTTAGGGTGGGTTTCTAGACATAATATGTGGTAAATGTTGGAAATTTCCACCCTCTAACTCCATTAGTGCAGCCTGTATGCTTGATACATTTATAGAGAGCCAGCCAGCCAGACCAACTTGCACGTTGCATGGTTCTAAGTTTGAGAGTCAATCTTTTTGTTAGCTCCATAGGTGACTATCGGGAGGATAAATGCAAATCACATTACTGAAATGTAGAGCAGCAGAATTAAGTGATAGGTGTTGATTCACCTATCCTTATTCTTCCCAAATGGTAATCGTTTGCAATCCGAATGGATCTTATGTTTCAGGTACACTGAGTCTATGTCTTTGCAGGTTGTATGGACAAAGGAAGAGGGAAAAGTAATGAGTAAAGTGGTATCATGAAGCAAAATGTTTCTTGCAAAACACACACGCACACACACACACACACACACACACACACACACACACACACACACATATATATATGTATATATATATATCCTGATCCCTTTAAAACTTATCAGCTCGACCAAACTTGAATAATAACGAAATTTGAACAATATGGTAACACGATTATAAATTTAGAATAAATGAATAATGTTTATCAAAATAGATAAATTTGCACTTATGTTAGAAGAATTAGGTAACCAAAATAAGGGGGATCCAGTTTTTGTCAGTGTGAACGATCATTGTATTGACTGGAACCAAGAAAAGGAGAAAAACTTCAGGTCTGGTCGATTCGTCTGATAGATAGTTTGGCGGATTGAGAGATCGAACATGGAATGCCAAGTAACAAACTGTCTAAGTATGTTAATGGGATAATCCCATTGAGGTGTTACTACCTACTAGAAGGTGGTTTCGTTTCGTTTCAACCATGTGTATATGAATATTTCATCTAATAATTCAAAGGAGATAAAATGAATTGATGGAATGATGATGGTATACAACGTTGAAAAATCAACTTTAAGGCTTGTGGGTTGAAATGTCAAATTCTCGGATTGAATATGTTGGTGGAGAATCAACCCGAAGAAGTTCGTCTTTGTAATCAAAATTCTGAAAGGTCAGTTTGCATGCAGTCTGAGATTAAAACTAACTCAACAGATTTAATATTCACATGGGTGAACATTCAATAGAAGTGACACAAACAGCGAGTCATGTCTGCTGTTATACTTACTGATCCCTAATCGTTAAATACGTTTTGGGGGTAACCTACATATGTGAATAAGCCCTCTTTCAAAAATCAAAATATGTAGAATAAAATATCTTCCATATACAATACGTTATGATAATACCCTATTTAAAATAACAAACTACGTGCATGATGAAAGCTATGTATCAAAATCATACCTTAAAGAGACGTGGCTTGATTAACACCAATGGGGTGCTATGTTGATACAATTGTTTTGTTTTTATAATCTCCGAAACGGTTACAAAGTAAACAACTGATGATTCCAACAAGGAAGAATTTAAACTTTGTACCATAGTAACAAAGTATTTGTAAAACATAAAAAATATTGAAGAAAATTGCATAAATTACATTAACAGGTTTTCGGAAATAAGTGACTGAAGTGACTCGGAAAAGCTTTTAATTTCTTTTTTTCTTTATTAATGTTTAGTGCTTGAAGCTGTAAAGCTTTCTTATATATATATATATATATATATATATATATATATATATATATATATATATATATATATATATTAAGAAATGGTCAGATTTGGTCCGACAGAATAAATTATAAATTGCATTATTTTGTATTGAAACTTATTTGAGATGATCTTCCGTAGTTACACGTTACACAATTAATATATCTCTCACACAAGATAACGTAAATAGAATGAACAATTAAAGAAAATGGGGTTGCGGCGGGAATCAAAATTACTACCGAGAGGGTTGCTGCTTCAACGTAGCGATGCTGTCACCATTGAGTCAAACCGTTGCCGGTAATGCAAACAGCTTTCACACCGAATTCTCATCTCGCTCATTCTCGTTCTTATTCGTTTCTTTCAACGTGACAGTATGTGTTTACGAAATGGACGTATTTCGTCCGACAGAATGATTCATGAATTGCGTTGTATTATATAGAAACTTATTTGAAACGATGTCCCGTCGTTACGCAGTTATTGTATCATTCACTTTAGGCAACGTAAATAGAATAAACAATTAAAGAAAATGGGGATGCTGCAGGAATCGAACCTAACAGGGTAGTCACTTCAATGTAGACATGCACTTACCATTGAGTTAAACAGTTACTCGTTTATTCGTGGTAGGTTCGATTCCTGCAGCAGTCCCATTTTCTTTGATTGTTTATTGTATTTAAGTTGCCTAAATTGAATGCTATATTAACCGTGTAACAACGGGAAATCATTTCAGATAAGTATCTATACAATATAACATAATTTACTATTTGTATAAATATATATATATATGTATATATATATATATATATATATATATATATATACACATACATATATGTACACACACACATGCGCACACACACACATACATACATATATATATATATATATATATATATATATATATATATATATATATATATATATATATATATATATTCCAAATAAATTCCTATATAATATAAGCAATTTATAATCATTCTGTCGGTTCAAATATGTCCATTCTTCAAGTAAATGATTCTCTCATTGAAGGAGAAAAATAAACCAAGAATAAACAAGGTAAAAATTCGGGTTGAAAGCACTTATTTAGCCTTTGCATTACCGCCGACTGTTTAGCCCAGTGGTAAGAGTAGCGCTACGTTGAAGCGGATATATATGTATATATATGTGTATGTGTGTGCATGTACATGTGCATAGAAAGCTTTGCAGCTTTAAGAAATCGAAAATGTTAGTTTCATCTATTTGTTTATGTATTCATTCTATTGTATGTGTATGTTGTGCATATCTGCAATCCACCATTGATTTACAACAATCATATGGCTGTGAACGGAAGAGATTTATAGTTTTGTTGTGACTGATCTGTTTCACGACATCACGTTCAACGGACAATCGTCCTTTGTGTTTCATTTTATTTCGCCTTTATTTACAACTAGAGAGTTGTTTTGTAGGTGTTTTTTCTTGTTATTTTTAGCTTGTTTTCCTGGTTCTTTTTCCTCTATGTGTGTGTATGTGTGTGTGTGTGTGTGTGTGTGTGTGTGTGTGTGTGTGTGTGTGAGCTTGTTGAGGTCACTAGCCTTTTTAAGTTCAGTGCTTAATTGGTCTGTGTGCTTGTTGCCAATGATTGATTGGTGTTTATGTCGAGTGTGATATTGTTTGTGTCTGGTGTATTGTTCTGTTATCTTGGTGAGGGCGGAAGTGTGTGTGTGGGGGGTGGAATGGTGTTTTTAGATTTGTGCTCTGGGTTTGATTGTATAGGTGTTTCTGTGATTAGGTTTTTTAAATAGGTTAAGTCCAAGTTTGGTTGGCATTAATTATGTTAAATGACGTTTTCGATGAAATCATCATCATCATCATCATCATCATCATCATCATCATCATCATCATTAGGGTAGTAGTAGTGGAGTAGTAACAGCAGTAGTTGTAGTAGTAGTAGATGTTAAATTTCTCTATGGTTATTTTCATATAGATTTACATAAATTTCTTGTTCAATGTTGTGGTATATGTTAATGTAAGTTGTAGAAATAAGTAGGGGAACTTAATACAAAATTACGGGCTTATTGATAAAGAAGAATATTTGCAAATAATGTGTGTTCGGATGTTTTATAGGGAGGTTGGGGATGGGGGGAAATTAAGGATAAAATTGAAATGGATTGAATTTGAAATGACTTATTTTATTATGAAATGTATTTGTTGTTGGGTTATTTTATGAGTCTTATGTGTATGTTTTTTTGGATTTCAGTTGTTCTTTGTGTAGTTTTGGACTGAGTTTTTTTTTGGGGGGGGGGCTTTTGTATAACTAAATTTTTATGCTCGTTCGTTATTTTGGGAAGGAAGGGTAGTTGTGTTCTAATCTATTGACTTAATTTATTTAATCTAATGACTGACTATTACTATGATGAGTTTGTGTTCTACTTTCTTTGTGTTGTTTTAAATGGAAGATTTTTTGTGTTTTAGTCCTTATTTATTTATTCAATTATCAAACAGTTGGGTTAATGTTGTTTTATTTGTTTTTGTGAATTTTCAGGCACGAGTTTTTTTAGCTTCATATTGCTAGTTTGTTTTTAGTGGTTAGAGTTGCAATTTTATGTTTAATGCAATAGGGATTTGTTTTCTTGGCTACATTGTGATATTAATTCCGGTCTTTTGTTTAGGAATAATTTGGGGTCAAGGAATGTTTGGGGATCAAGTCATCTATGAATGAAGAGTGCTCAATATCGGGAAAAGAGCGAATGTAAATAGATAAACATACGAAATTCAGTTTGCACTGGCGTGAAACAGGGTCACCGTGAAGCATTGAATCTACTTTCTCTCTTTAAATGTATGTATATATATATATATATGCGTGTGTGCGTGTGTGTGTATGTATTATGATATACATATGTATATATATATATATATATATATATATATATATATATATATATATATATAGAGAGAGAGAGAGAGAGAGAGAGAGAGAGAGAGAGAAGAGAAAGAAAGCTTTACAGTTCTAAACACACTGAATGTATTAAAAAAAACAACTTTTTTCAAAAAACATCATTCACGTCAATTATTTCCCAATATCTGTTAATACAATTTATTTATTTTTTCATTGGTTTTTATTAATTAAATGGAATTTGATATTATAGTACTATGTGGCAAATGTCTCTTGTCAGGATCATCAGTTGTTTACCACGTAACCGTTACGAGGATTTAAAAAACAAAACAGTTGAATTAACATGGCTGCAGTGTTGATCAGACAGCACCTCCATTCAAGCTATGATTTTAAAATATAGCTTTACTACTGCTCACTATTACTACGTGTAGTTCGTTATTTTCTATAGGGTATTATCATAATGGACTTTACATGGACGTTATCTTTTACTAAACATCATTTACTTTTTGAAATAAACGGTTTATTTACGTATATATATATATATATATATATATATATATATATATATATATATATATATATATATAAGGGTGGTGATTTATCGCGTAAATTGATGGATTTGATTTTTGGTCTAGTTACTGGCATCCATAAAAAGGCAAAATACAGCTTTCACAATCGTGACACATATATAGCCAGGGACATGACCATCCGTCCGACTTTACGTCTTAACATTAATTAAATATTGCATATAAATAAATGTTTTATATCCAATTCAATTCCTAGCTTGACAATTCTATTTTAGGATGGTTTTACGAACATCAATAAGAAGATCTGAATATCAAGCGAGACCAGAAAGACTCACACATTGAATTATTAACTCGTCTATCTTTAAATTTGAGGACATGAAACAATCGGTTCCTCTTTCTAAATTTTTCTAAAGCTTTCTAAATGGAAAAAAAAATCTGAAACCTTTCGCATAATTTATTTCTCATAGTTTCCCGATCTGAGTCGTCCTCATTGTGTAGCTTCATATTGCATGTGTTTGAGTGATCTGTTAATAAGCACCGTGACGCCCGCGATTGAGAGATCTGGCGAATCTAGGTGATGATGATGAGGAGGAGGGGTGTATATTCGTGTGTGGGTGGACGTATTCGCGCGTGTTACTGTTTATACATGAGAAGATTTGAATGTGTTAATATTCATTGATAATGAATGTGCATTTGTCTCTGTGTGTGCGTGTAAGAGAGAGAAAGAGAGAGAGAGGGGGGAGAGAAAGTGTTTGACGACGGGAAAATGGTCACGTAGGATTTCTACAATATCGCCAATATGTGTAGCCTCCAACAAAATGAGTGTTTGGAAAGGAAGACATTTTTGTTCGAAAGCTCATTACTCGATAGAAGCACTCGAAGTAGGCACGAATAGGCGAAAAAGCAAGCTAAATGAAAGTAAAATGTGCATTTATTCACAAATAATATTTGAATCTTCGCCAACTATTCTGAAATATAGAATATTCCTCTTACAACGGATACATCTGTTAGAGCAGGAACGGTATAGTTTAAAAAAGAAAGAGAGGAACAAGAAGGGTTCGAAAGAATGAAGTAAGAAAGAAAGAAAGAAAGGTCAAATTCAAAGAGAGAAAAGAAGTCAAGAATGGAGGAAGATAGGAAGAAGTAAAATATTTGTCTGAATGTTATTCAATTCATCTGAAATTACAGGCGTAAAATATCAAGATACTAGTGGACTCGTGCCGACAAAAATGACGGCATATTTGAAATACATGGACACACACATTGCAATGATACGTACGAAGAGGATCGAGATTTGCATTGTAGTGAGCAAGGAGAATAGCGTTCTATCGAGTACAAACAATTTCTTCTTTATATTTTTTATCATTCTTTAAATTCAACATTTTCGTTACGTCATCAGAATATGAAATTCTATTTTACTTTGTCAGTTGCATCTTTTTGTACGACAGAATAGAAAAACATATTGCTAATTATTATTTGTGTGGATGATTCGTAGCTGATTGCAATTCCACAAATTATCATCGAATCGCTGTGGCCCCTCTAATGGCCTGACCAACCAACCAAGTGGGCTACCGATTCTTCTCTCTGTGTCAGTGTCTAGGTGTGTGTGTATTTGTGTATGTATGTGTGCGCGTGCGTATGTGTGTGTGTGTGTCGCCAGCAGCTCCAGGTCACATTTTTGGGACTACAAACTAAATTTACATTAGAACACCATTACGCACCATGTAAAAGATATTTTTTTAGTAAATTTGGACCAACTATGCCCAGTTCTTTTGCTATTTTTTTTCCCCAGATCATTTCAGGTAAAAAGATCTTTATTTTTTTTTTTTAGAGAATTTTAGATATTTATTTTTTGGATAATTATTTTGCAAGCTAAGGTGATTCATTTATACGAGGTGCAGATATCGTATAAATAAATTTGTCTGCAAAGTATTGGGTGTAAAACGAAACGTTGATATGCATAGAAATCCAAATCAAGCCCTTCCTTAAAACAACGATGAAATTTGGCAGTAATATAGTTGTGTGATTAAATCAGAAAAATATTAAATAAATATGTGAAGGCACTGGGGAAATGAACAAATGGAAAAATAATTAAATCTAATCAATTATTATGGTTTGGCATAAACTGGGTAATTTCAATTCCATCCGTGTGGTTTGAGTTTCTTTTGCATGAATTAGTAATATATATATATATATATATATATATATATATATATATATATATATATATACATATATATATATATATATATATATATAAAAATATATATACATACATACATACATACATACATACGTACATTGATAGATAGATAGATAGATAGATAGATAGATAGATAGATAGATAAATAGATAGATAGATAGAGAGAGAGAGGCAGACAGAGGGAGATATGAATATACTAATTGATAGATATGTATAGATTGTGATTGATAGATAGATTGATAGATAGATAGATAAATAGATAGAGAGTGAAATCAGAGAGAGGGAGAGAAAACATGATTTATAAATATGAACAGACTGTGATTGATTGATAGATTGGTAGATAGATAGATAGATAGATAGATAGATAGATATGACCAGTGAGATAGATAGATTTGAACATAGATAGATAGATAGATCTGAGCATAGATAGATAGATAGATAGATTGATAGATAGATATGAGCAAACTAAGATGAATAGACAGATATGATAAATAGATATAATACATAGATATGAACAGATTGAGATTGAGAAAGATATGAGTAGACCGTGTTGAATGTATGAAAAATGTTTTTCAATGTTTAGAGTTTATAGCTGTAAGGCTTTCTAGACTATTCATATATATATATATATATATATATATATATATATATATATATATAGTGAGAGAGAGAGAGAGAGAGAGAGAGAGAGAGGGAAATGAACGACTGGGGAAAGATAGATGTGTAAGATGGTTATATAACTGTCTACGTACGTGATGTGCACGCGATGTGTATGTGATTTTCTGATGATCTCTACGTGAGTGTGTTTAATATATTGTGAATTCAACAAGTAAAAATGCAATCATAACATTTGTCCTAATTGCCAACATAGGAATAACTTCTGACGAGTGCAATACAAACATATCGGTTTAGAGTGGGGTGATATTCGCACCTTGCATAAATGAATCACCGTAGCCTTATCAAGAGAAAATATCCAAAATCATCTTTAAACAATTGATCTTCTATCTAAAGGTATCTAAAAATATCCAGCACAAGATTTTAGGCATTGTAGGTTAAAAATCACGTTAGAGACCTGATAGGAAGCATTTTTTTTAAATACGAAGAATGAAATTTTCTTTGGTGCCTCGTAGTGTACTTGTGCAAATTTTCAAAGTTGAAGCCCCCAAATGCGACAGAGACAAACACAGACAGACGGACGAGCAAAGAGAAAAGAATCTGTAGCTCCCTTGGCTGGTTGTTCAGGCAGGAGCTACGGTGATTGTATATACAGAGGATCTGCTCGTTCGTTGTGGTAATGGTGCAGCATTCTTGTTTCATGTAAGACCAACTTCCCATATAAAACGACTAGATTAGTTTTTTCTGGTAAAATTGCAACTAATATATATATATATATATGGATGATCATGCCATTATTTCAATTCCCAGGGTTTTTGTGTATACTTAAGCTCTAACTGAAACATTACCGTATACGTATTCCCCTAAACCCTGCCTTACCGTATACGTAGTCCCCCAACCAAGCCTTAACATATATCTGGTTACCTGAGCCTAGCCTTAACGTATACCAAGTTCCACGAACCCAGCCTAACTGTATTCTCAGATCCCCAAACATATTTCAATTACTGATTCTGATCTGCTGTTGCAATAGAATTTGAATCATCAATTCTCTTGTTGTTACTGTTGTTGCTGTTGTTGTTGTTGTTGTTGTTGTTGTTGTTGTTGTTGTTGTTGTTGTATAGCAACAGCAAAAGTAGATGTAACAGTTGCCTTCGTCAGATAGAAAAAAGGCAACTTCACACCTACAAGTAAATAAATACATTCCTATGGAATTTGCTGTCATAACGTATATAAATATATATATATATATATATATATATATATATAACTTTGTTTTTTAAATGATGAGTTTCTTCTAAACCAAACATATCAGGATTTTATCATTTCTAGTTGAGCATTATACACACATACACACACACACACACACACACACACACACATATATATATATATATATATATATATATATATATATATATATATATATATATATATATACATTAATATTGATATCTGTTTTGATGAAACAGATATTATCAGGTATTATTTATGACCAAACTCTGTTGCATTGGAACTCTGTTGCCAAACATCTGAATACTTCGACGTCCAAAAATGAGTACACCTCTACAAAAGAATCATTTTTGGCAACGGTAAATTTTAATCATGAACGAAACCTGATAATTTCTGTTTTTATTGTGTTATGTTGAACTCGAGATGACAAAAACCTGCTATGCTTGGTTTATAAAAAATTAACTTTTAAGAAGATGGTAGGGCAGCACTATATATATATATATATATATATATATATATACATATATATATATATATATATATATATATATATATATATATATATATATATGTATATATATATATATACATATTTACACATACCCACACACACACATATATATGTGTGTGTGTGTGTGTGTGTGTGTGTGTGTGTGTGTGTGTGTGTGTGTATTTGAGGGTTCGAAAATCCCATTGGAACCGGTCTAGAGAATGTTTTTCTGCGAGCTGAAAATACAACTTTGAATATTAGTCTTTCACTAATAATCCAAATTATACAATACACGTTTATTTGCTGCCAGCGTGGTTATTCCCCTACTTCTTGCACTTGTTGGATCCCGCTTGTGAAATACTAGTTCATTAATATATATATATATATATATACATATATATATATATATATATATATATATATATATATATATATATATATATATATATATATATACATATATATATATATATATATATATATATATATATATATATATGATCCTTTTTTCTTTTTCTCTCTTCCTGTGACTCTCCAACATCATATATATTATTAGTACCTCTAGGATAATATACTTAATCTGGTTTTGTTTTTATTCAATTTAACAACAAGAAAAGCAATGTTTTTCCGGAAACAGTGAAAAAAAAATGTGGCTGAACATTCCAGGTGCAGTTAAAAAGCAGAAATATTTTCTTGAATCATGTTTCCTCCTCGGATTGGCACAGTGACAAACATATTGGATGATGATAATGATGGTGATGATCCTGATGCAACAACAACCATAGTAATAATAAAGAACACAAAAGAGAGTACTACTAGGATGTCGAGGCAACTTGCTGTCGCTTGATCTCGAGTGAAAGTCTAGATAATATTTGCATGAAAACTCTAGGTGATGAACACCATTATATCATTTAGTGACAGATAAAGATATACAAGATATAGAAAATGTTCATAATATTATGAAAGTTTTAATCAAAACAGTTTTGTTTTTCTTCTCTTTAATATTAACAAGCAATGCGCTTTTGATCAATAGTTATACAAAGTTATCAATTATTTTGTTTTCCTGCAATCATTTTTCAAGAAAATTGTTTCGTCTTTAAGATTGATTTAGCGTCATACAAATTTCAACGACAATCACAGTAAAAAGAAATATTGCATCCACAACAAAATATTATCAAGCAAAACATTATGGATCAATACTCATATACGAAATCATTTTAATCTTTTTTTTTCCGTATGATTATTACCGAAGAAAAAATGTTTGGTCTTTAAGATTTCTTTTACCGTCATTTGAATTCCAACGACAATCACGGTAGAAAGTAAGATTTTCACCAACAACTGAACAACATAATTACTACTACAAAACATTAGTAGAAGTAGTTGTAGTAATAGTATTTGTCGTTGGAGTAGTAATGGTAAAAAAAAAAATACTATGCAGTTCCCGTAACCGTGAATTAATTGTAATATTTTATCATAAAATGAACTGGACATATGATGCTTGTAATATAAGAAAAAGAAGGTTTTTTTTTACTCACAGTCGAGGGCAAAATTTGAATGCTCGCTGCCATCCATCGCCAGGATTACATTTCTCTGTTCAATCGCTGTTGATGCCATCATTTAAAATGAAGAAATATTCAATCAAAACAATTAGCGGCAATAATAATTATTTCTGGATAGAATAATAATTTCCTGGCCTAATCAAGAAGAAGTGTTGTGTGCGATTTTGAGTGATCAACTTCTACTTATTCAGCAAGCAACGTGTTACACAGTGAAATGTAATCGCTGCTTTGACGACTATATATGTATATTCACGTACTGGGGTAGTTGCCTGCCTACATCGACGTTCTTCTTCAGTCAATACTTGTGTGTTGTGTTGTGTGTGTGTGACTATGTGTGTGGCTAGGTGCTTGCATGTGGGTTTTGACTCAGTGCGTGCAATGCTGCAGAAGCTTCCAATTCTGAGGAGAAGGCCGGTAGCAGCAGCAGCAGCTGGCAGATGCAGCGGTAAGGAAGCAGGAGGAGCCACGATGGTAGCACAAGCATTATTCGATGACTGACTAGTTTAACCGAGCTGCCAAAAATGACAGCGTACATGAAATATAACGATAGACAGTTTGCATTTCACATTTCGTGGGTAATAAAGATTTGCATTGTAGTGAGCTGGGAGAATAGAGTTTTGTTCATCAAGATTAGATTCTTATATTTATCATTATTAAAAAGCGTCTATCATAGGTTGGTCAGGCTGACTGAAAATATATATATATATATATATATATATATATATATATATATATATATATATATATATATATATATAGAGAGAGAGAGAGAGAGAGAGAGAGATGGATAGATAGATAGATAGATAGATAGATATACGTGTCACGCGTACACGTCGTATCAATGGAGCTAGAAATCTGCAAAATGTAAACATCTACTCCTAATTTTGTCAAAAAAACAAAACAAACCCAGACGTTTCCATGTTTGCTTTTTAAAATCCTCCTAAATAGGTTTTTAGTGGGGGTTCAGTATAAAATTGTAAGTTTTGTCTAACTGATCATTAGTTTGTGTCCGGCAGCATTCATTTAAAAAAAATTCATAGTCATCCTCAACATCAGTCTCTTATGATCTGTTGGACGTAGAACTCCCCCAGGATTTGCCACACCTTTCTATCATGGGCGTCGCAGAGCCAATACTTTCTGAATTCATTTAGTTTGTCTTTGGATTTTGTATTCTGCCGGCCTCAGTTGTGCGTGTGATTACTGGGGATTCATGTTGTGAGTCGTGATATCTATCGGTTGTCTACTATTCTTGCAACATAGCCAGCCCATTGCCATCTGATTTTTCTTATGGATTCTATGATGTCTTTAATTCCTGTTTTTCCCTAGTATACTATGCCGTCTTATGATCTCTCCATCTTAGGTTGAGCATGATTCTTTGGTGTGCACGTTGCATGGTTCTCGGTTTGAGGGTCAGTCTCTTGGTTAGGTTCCATGTTTCAGCTCCATAGGTGACTATCAGGAGGATGCATCGATCGCATACTCTAATTATCAGCTTTTTTCCATTTTAATTGATCATCCCCAGCACGGTATGCTGCCAAAAGACATTGGTCACATGATGAAGCAGACCTGTTGTGATGCATTTATCGTGATAGTAAAGTTAACGTATGCATTGTGTTGTTGTACACAAAGATCTGTTTTTATGACTTTTTAAATTAGTTCTTTCGATTCAGCAGTTTTACTACATCACCAGAACATAAAATTCTATTTTACTACTTTTCAGTTATGTCCCTTAGCGTAACAGAGTACAAACACACTAATTATTGTATCATCTACCGGGAAGATCTCAAGTCATGCTAGATACGTGACTTGATCGATCTAGTGTTGATTTCTTTCTTTTCTTGAACTTTTTTTAATTAATTAATTTTTAATTACACATTTGAGCAAAACAAACTTGTGGCCGGGGGTGTGTCGGGTTTCTGAAATCCACGGTTGTGTCAGGTTTTGGCGCAGCGTAGGCTAAACCTATATTCAGGTACTCAAGGGTCGAGTCATTAACACCACGAAATTACATGAATAGCCCAGTACTCAAGATTACCTTGATATTAACAAAGTACTTGTTTAATTCTATTAAATTGAAATAAAATATTTTTTGGCTCATCCAAATGATTACCTACACATTTTAGTTTTACAAAAATAAAACATATCAGCAGGAAAAATTTTTTAAAGGTTAAAAAAAAAATATCATTTACTTAATAATGTTCATGCTGCATAGATGTTTCTGAAATATTAGATTTCAGAAAGAAAATGTTTTATTTATCGAGAAATAAACTAACTACGAATATTCGGGGCCAGAGCTTCGCAAAATGTGTGTCGTGACACATCGATGTGTCGCCGATAATCCCTTGTCGAGTTGGGAAATCAAGTACAATTATATCTTTCAAAAGTTATTTTTTCTGCTTTTAACTACTGGAATGGCATTATATATCCGGTTTGGTTTACTAATATATATATACATACATATATATATATATATATATATATATATATATATATATATATATATATATATATATATATATATATATATATATATGCGCCATAGATATATTGTTGAGGAGCAGACTGGAATATTTGTCTTCAGAACGAGATATATATGATCAGACTGAGTTTGATATAGACATATGGATAGAAACGGACTGGAATGGATAGATAGATAAATAAATAGATTGATTGATTGCTTTATAGATAGATATGAATAAACTTGTAGATATATATGGACAGATAGATAGATGTGAACAGACTGAGAAAGATAGACGGATATGAACAGATAGATAGATAGATAGATAGATAGATAGATATGAACAGACAGAAATTGATAGATATTAACAAACTGAGATAGATAGATACATAGATAGATGGATAGATAGATAGATAGATAGATAGATTGATGTGATCAGACAGATAAATATGAAGAAACTGAGATAGATAGATAGATAGATAGATAGATAGATTGATGTGATCAGACAGATAAATATGAACAAACTGAGGTAGATAGATAGATAGATAGATAGATAGATGGATAGATTGTTAGAATAATATTGAGTGCTTGATATGTACGTAATTATCTCAGAGGGCATAAGTTTTCATGTCTTGCTCTAAACTCGGTCTATCCAGAGAAGCTACCTGAATGTCTTTTGTAGAAGGAAAAGATGAAAATGCAAAAAGCTTGTGAGTTTCTGTTGAAATTACTGGAACCAAGTCTGACAATTCAAGGACACATATGATTGGAAGTGTCTATTAATGATGGACACATGAAAGACTTTTGAATTCCAATAAATATCCTCATTATCAAAATCATCATTTTCCACAGACTAAAGATGTATTCTGTTATTCTTTAAAAATTTGTCATTGGATCTTTTCAATTTAAACTTGAATTAAACTAACGTAAATATCAGGACGATAAAATCAGTATTTCCATGGTCTCTAACTGTTTAGGTGTGAGTATGTGTGTGTGTGTGTGTGTGTGTGTGTTGGTGGCATACGTGCATGTGTCTACACGCATGCTCGTTTTTACAGATATTTCAATTATTTCCGTCCCTCTCCACACATTCTTTCTCTCTCTCTTTCTCTCTCTTTCTCTCTCTCTCTCTCTCTCTCTCTCTCTATATATATATATATATATATATATATATTTATATATATTGATAATAATGGTATGAAACTGTGTTTATAACTTACATACACTTGATACTTTACATCATAAACATTTATAAATATCTAACCTTGAAGCGATGAACGTGACTATCAACGAGATTAGATACTAACAGTTTTTTTTCCAGGTAATCTATCAATAACAGTAACACGAATAAATTCAAATCCAGTACGCAGAATGTAATTCAAACACTTTTTTAAATTCAAATCCAGAACGCCATAACAATTTAACGTACCAAAACGGAGTATATATTAGATCACATAATGTTTCTTTTCTAATAGAATTCATTGAAAATCGCAGAGACGCGTGAAACAAATTTGTTGTGAGGATTCTGTAAGTATTTAGTTGGTATCGCTGAACTGTTCATTTGAGATTCTTTCACAGTGGAACAGAATGTACAATCAGTAATGGAGCATTGAAAAAATTTTCGGTCATTTTATAACTGCTCTACCGATGGTATCGAGCACTTTTTTGAATAAAGATATACTCAATGCCTAAATGCATATACACACGCTTGATGTATATTGATCATTGTTATCTTATACACAACACACACACACATATATATGTATATATACATATATATATATATATATATATATATATATATATATATATATATAAATATATATATATATATGTGTATGTGTGTTTGTGTATATATTTTGTTAAAAATTACTTTCTGTCTCTGTTCTGTTCATTTTAACCACCAGATCAAAGATAAAAGTAACGCTCAACAATGAAGTCCCAAAATAGATAAGAAGAAGAGAGGTCGAGACTTTAGGGGAGGTTGTCCTAAAAAGAAGGTGATGCAACCAATGCATCCTAATGATAGTCACCTATGGAGCTGAAACATGGAACCTAACTAAAATATTGACCCTCAAACTTAGAACATTGCCACGTTCACAGGAGAGAATCACGCTCCACCTCACTTAGAGAGATCATGAGACAACACAGTATATCAGAGAAAGGGAGGAGTCCGAGACATCATAGAAACTGTTAGAAAACTTAAATGGCAATGGGCTGGATATGCTACAAGAATGGCAGACAACTGCTGGACATCACGTTTCACAACGTGGATCTCCAGAGGCTGTGGACGACAGAAAGTAAGATAACGTGACGAGCTAAATAAATTCAGGAAGTATGGGCTCTGCGATGCCCACGATAGAGAGGTCTGGCGAATCTTCGGGAAAGTCAATGTCTAACGACAGACGCTAACAGACTGATGATGATGATGATGATGATGATGATGATGATGATGATGATGTCAGCGATTAAAGATAAAGAAAAACCATGATAGCGAAATAAAACGATGCATAACGATCGGCTAGAAATATTAATTTGATATTAATAGCGATATATAGAAGAGAACCTTTCAAACGTACTTGAAGCGTAAAGTGTGCAATGAATGCCTAAAAGAAGCCCTGACCTACGAATGCACAACATGCAAAAACGAACTGAGAACCAATTTAGCATCACGCAGGGAGCCATAGGAAGAGCAAAGTTTGTATTACCTCAAAGAGATAGAAAAAGAAAAACGTAGATCCGTCGGCGTGGAAGATATTCACTCAATAAGGCGACATAATGGAAATTGGATGGGGATTTAGTCAGATGGAATGGCAACAGATAGAGTACTATGTTAACTGATTGGTGCCCGCGGTACAGTAAACGTAGTAGGAGATGACCAGCTAAAAGATAGGGAGATGAGATAGAAAGGTTACCGTCATGGAAGATGATGGGAAAGGCTTTTATCCAACTGTGGATTTACAACGGATGGTGCTTACGACGATGATATGCATAGAGAGAAACAGAGAGAGTCCAGAAAGGTTTACAGCTTTAAACACCAAGTATTAAGAACTTCAATTGTTTTATGTCACTTCAGTCACCCATTTACCAATATCTGACAATACAATTTACGTAATTTTCTTTGGTGTTTTTTCACGTTTACTTTGTTATTATGATACTTTATGTAACGTTCCTCTTGTTTTCATCAACAATAAACAACCTAATCAACGACTTGGAAATCATTCCATAATATCTAAAATGCAATATATATAAATAAATTAATATATATATATGTGTGTGTATGCGTGTGTGTACGTATGTGTGTGTGCACGTGTGTGTTTATGCGTGTGTTTAATTTGATTCATCTTTCATAAAGAATGGCAAACAAAGAGCATCTTTTGATTCTTCATTGATCTTTTCTTGTTTTTGTACAACAGAACGTAAGTTTAGTTTCAATATATATTGAAATTTAATATATATATATATATATATATATATATATATATATATATATATATATATATATATATATATATATATCAAACAAGATACTACTCTACAATTAAATTGAACAGTGCAACTCCGGCGTGATACGAAAAACGGCAGGAGATGTTGCTTGAAGCACTCCATCTTTTGGAAAATATCTATAAGCATTGAAACGAAAGATACTTTCACCCCTGCGAAAACAAGAGAAGATTAATGAAATAAATTAAAAGGAAGTCAGTCATTTTAACAAAAAGATGTATTAAAGAAAATACCCTGCCAAATTATCCAGAGATAGATTGAGGGATAGATAGATGCTTGAGTGTGTGTGTGGTACTTTTTCTAGCTTGGAATACTGATCTGTTAAGGATGGGTTGAAACAGTGGACCAAACAGCAACCCCAAAAATCACCAATTTACTCTCACAACCCAATCCAACCCAAAGTGCAGTTGAAAACAAACCAAAAATCTTGCTGCTCAAATAATTTCAGAATGAACCACGCAGCTCCATTTCACCACAGCGTATCTCCAAATGATTTGCAATCCAGAAATCAACCTAAAGATACACTTTTTAAAAAAACTTTTGAAACTCAATGAAGCACGAAGTTATGGGCAGTGCACATTGGACTTTCTTCCGCCCCTCCCTGGATCAGACCTTTTTACCGAAGGCGAGGGGTTTGGAAGGAACCTTATAGTCAATAAACCATAATGGTGCAGTACAATTGTTCTGTCTAACCCCAACTCAATGTTCCCACATGAAAAGACTGTTTTTATTCGCTTGCTCCATTGTGTCACTTCGAAATCATATCATGTGTCTCTGTCAATAATGCACCATCAGGCATCTGGATTCTCCCGTGGGTCGCACATGGTTAAACTATGAATGGTGGATTGAATGGTTGTGACAGGGTTGTCACTAAGATATAATATAAATATACGATTACATCTACCCACTCCTTGGAAATATATGTCTCCCTTCCTGGAAGAGTTTTTGTGGACGCCTATGCACTTACCGACTTTTCTGTTATATAAAAAGGTATAAATTGTTGGATCGATTCGAGGAAAATATCGAAATAAAACAGAACGTAAATCTTGACAATTTTTAGCCATATTGTTCACCATTGGGGCATTCACTGCCTTGTCATGTAAGCTATTCACTGTTTTTCAATTTTTTTAAAAATTTGTTTTTAAAACGAAAGTTGTGAAAATGAATTAAGGAATCCATTTGTAACACCAATGTAGGTTTTCCGAATCTTATCTTCAGTCTAATATTGTCGGATGAATTATAATTCGTTTCCATACACCGTTCATACCTAATTGTGCATCAGGTGCATCTTTCATATTGTACATACACAACGCAAAAAGATGTCCGCTTAAATGGTATAATCTTAGGGAGGTGTAGGGAAAATGAAAACAAATAGCAATTAACACGGACTTTTATCCGAAGATCTTTAAAAGGAATTGAAATAGTTCAAGTATCTTATGTAAAGTTTCAATGTAGGTTTCCTAAGCAAGAAAATATCGCAAACTTATCAGTAAAAAAATTTTGCACTTCTAAAACAGGTTTAAAATGTTTTAATGTCATTTTTTGTCTTGCCAAACTAATTTCGATCATGCAATGATTGATTGTTCACGAAAGAAAAATTAAGTCAAGTCGCCGTTTAAAATAGGATTTGACGAAGATAAGTGGATTCAATTATTCCTTGATAGGATTTTGCAAAAAAATGTTATCAATATTTTACTTAAAATATAGCCAGAAATACATTTGTTTACGGTGGGTTTATGTTACCTGCCAAATCATTTCAAAGGTCAACTTAGTATTGTGTTAGCTATTCTCACCCGTATGTGATGAAAGTCCACATAAATTTACGAGAATCTCATGCAATAGCTGAAGTATGGCTAATCAAGTATGACAAAACCTGATATCATCAACCATGTTGTGAGTCGTGATGTCCATCGGTTGTCTGCTATTCTTGCAACATTACCAGCGCGTTACCATACGAGTTTTCTAGTAGAATCTATGATGCCTCAGACTCTTATTTTCTCCCTTATATCATCTGCGATCGTGTGATCTCTTCATGTGAAGTTGAGCATAAAAGACATAATGTAGATTAGAACGAACGTCGCCAGTAAAGCTGAAATATTCGAAGATCATCTTCACTTCTCATCAGCAACGAGAATAAATGATATCATTTGATCAACCGCGGCCTTCGAGAAGAAAAAGATCTAAACTCATAATTTAATTGCTTTTTCTCAGTTTCATTTTGAAGGAGACAGTAGCAATCCTGACATTAATTATTCTGCCCATAAATTGTACTTCTCTTGTGCTCACCCGACGGCGAGACTAATTAATACAATTCTGTAGTTCAACGTATTTTTAACTAAATAGGTCAGAAATATTCCTCGAGTCGGAGGAGCACAAACTAAATTGCACCTCTTAAAAGTCAGGACTTTTATTATTGACTGAGTGGATTCGAGAGTTTCATTAGATAGCTGTAATTAGAAACCGTTGAACAAAACTGTCACCATAACGGTCAAAATAGGGTTGGGTTTTTTTTTTTCAGTTTTTAGCCTAGTCAAGCTATCTATCTATGTCTGTATGTATTGCACGTACAGGCCGCACCAACAGAGCTAGAGGGCTGAAAATTTGAAAATTTACTCCTGATTAAGTTTAAAAAGAACTTTTGTCTGATTTTGTTTTACCCAATCCAATAGGTTTTTCAGTGATGGGGGGGGGGACAATTTACGATGTGAGTTCATGCTAAATTGGCCTCTTAGTTTGGGTTTGGTAACATTCATGCTTAGTTTGGGTTTTTGGTGGATTCAGACTTTTTTAGCGATCGCTGCCCAAAAAAAGGCGGGAGAAGTAACTTATTCATTAATCACGCCTTTTATTAATTTTTATTTGATCACTCCAAACATTTCATGTTGCTAAAAGACGTTGGTCACGTAATGGTTTCTACCAAGTGACCAACCAGACTTGTTGGGATTAGAGGACAAGTCTCTGTTGAATCATTTCAGATATATTTAACGTAAGAGCAAAGTTAACGTATACATTGCACTGTTTTATACAAAATGTCAGAGTATAATTAAATGAATAATAACGAACAGTTCTTGGCAAAGGGCAAGGGAAGAAAATCCCGTTTACAGCCTCGGTATGTATATTTGTTTTCGAGTGGGGGAGTGTTGGCGTATCTGGGGGGGGGGTTTTCAGTGAGGCATGCGCTTCATTGACGTTTCTTTTTCTCCTGCACAAAAATTCTGGTCAAAACTGCCGAAAAGATTACAATTCAGTTTTCAATAACTTCAAAATGATTTCATATCCATCCTTGACGGATCAGTAATCAAAGCAGGAAAAAGTACCCGACACACACACAAGAATTAATCTATCTATTTATCTCTCTATCAATTTATCATTTGACAGCATATTTTCTTGATTACGTCTTTCATTAAAATCTTGTTAACAACCTCCATGTGTATGCTTGTATTAGTGTGTGTGTGAGGAGAAGAGGTTGCCTCAGGAATGTTGGTATGTTTGGAGGAAGTTTGTCTTTTCCCACTCGTAAATATCCTGGTCAAAACAGTCAAAAGGGATGCAATGTAGTTTTTAATAAAGCATTATTAGTAGCTTCGCGACAGAAATTTTGGCATTTTTTTTAGCTCCAAACGCCAATAGCAACGGCTGCAAAAAGTTTATTTACCTTTTGGAATTAACAGTATTAGTAACATCCTTTCGAGGGTAAGGGAAGCAGATATTACCATTTAGCAAAACAAAAACATTCTGTCAGGCAAAATCACGTACAGACAGGCAGGACCCCCCCATCCCCCCCCAAAATAAAATAAATAGTACTCTAGGGGATTAAATCCGAAATTATTTTATAGCTGAAACGTTTCGAGCTTAAGCAAGAATACCAGATTTTAAAAAAGGTATATTCGTTGACTGGTGACTAACTTAAAAAAACAAAATCTGTCCTGACGTCTCTTTATCATCGGGTATACAAGTAGCTATGAGAGACATCCACTCTGAAACGATTTAATGTGTATCATAAAGTGCATGTCAAGTAGGACAATGTCATGTTCGTAAGGTCAACCTGTGGAGTCCTACAGTGATTTTGAGTTTCCGTTCTGATTGATATTCGTCATTTTGTTTGGACATTAATATTCAAACGCTTGGTGTATGAGATCTTTAGAAGATATAAATATGTCCATTGTTTGGGGAAGAGATTGTGGCATCCGGTAGCTTTGCTCAGATAAGAGCGGATCTATCTGTGAAGAAGTGTTTTTCAATGGCTGTTTGTACGTGTGATTCCTTGCTGTGACCTCTGGTTGCGCTACTTAAGAATGACAGTTGCATGATTTTTTTCCTGGGTAAATGCTGCAATTATAATCTTGATGAACAGAGTGTTGACCTGAGGTTATTCCCTATCTAGGCCATCGCCAAGATTTGCCAGGTATCTCCATTATGGGCGTCAACGTGCCAATGTCTCTTAAACCTGTCTAAATTCTCGTCTCATCTTATTTTCTGCCGATCACCCAAATTGATATCCATCAGCTGTCTGGCATTCTTGCAACATAACCAGCCCATTGCCATTTTAATTTTCTACTGGATTTTATGATATCTCAGACTCCTGCGTTTTTCTGATATACTGTACAGTCTCGTGAACCTTTCACTGGACGCCAACATATCCTCTCCTGTGCACGTTGCATGGTTCTTTGTTTGAGGGTCAATTTTTTGTTTAGGTTCAAAGTTTCAGCTCAATAGGTGACTATTGGAAAGACCCAGAGAGATTCTTCGTTTGATTTCTTCTTCACCATCGACCTCAGCTGCTAAAATCATCACATGGAAACTAGTCTAACTATTCAACGAATGCCTAAGAGTATTTCTTCTAGACCAGCCGAATTCATTTTCGGATTCATTAGTAGAAGATCAGATAGAATATCCCCCTTCATCATTTCCGAGGCCTTTTATCATGAATTTGCAAAGCCCAAGAAGAATGGATTATATGAAATATCCTGACTTATACTCTCAATTATTTCATAATTAAAAGCATATATATATATATATATATATATATATATATATATATATATATATATATATATATATATACACGAAATATGTCAACTGCTTGATTATTAACCCAAGTAAGAAAAGAGACACTAATGTAGTCCGTTTACTGAATATAGAAACAAAAGAACAACCGTAGCCATCAAAGATGGCAAAGGATTCTATCGTTTTTTATATGTGCATGTATTTATACAGTTGTGTGTTCTATTGCTCCTAGCCGTACCGTTTTGTCAACAGATTTGAAAATTGGTATCAGTCCTCTAGTAGACCTATCATAAAAAAAGTGTTTGATTTGTTTTTTTACCTATTTTTGACCTTTCAGAGGACTTATTGTAATGGGTATAAACCCGCCAAAATAAGTCCTCAAATAGTATGTTCCTACATTTCTTACTCCGTTTAGATGTTATTTTTTTCAATGCAAAATACCTATGATGTTATGAATAGAATTTATTTTGATTGTATCAATTTTTTGATGGAATTTTCTTTTTAACCTGACTTCAAATTCTGACGCTGTAGTTGTCCAATTATTGACTATTCCTTTTCATTTCTTCCAACCAGATTTTCTGGATGGCCTCTGTGTGCATGGCAAGGGACACTTCAACAAAGCCAATGCATTAAAACAAGAAGTAAAACCAGTTCTACAAACTTTTTCTCTCTTTTTTTTTGTCTTCCTACCAGATTATTAAGATGGTTTGCCTATTCAAAAACACTTGTCATATTTCGATTATAATGAGCTGGTATGAAAAAACATTACTCGTTAAAAATGTTGATTCTTTGGCAAGCATAAACGAAAAATCAGACAGACCCTAGCAGTAAACCAATTCAATGTTGCTTGTTTTTTCGAGCCATCGTCACAATCCAGATCGATAAGTTGAAATAATCAGCTTTCGTTAATATTGGTTAACTTTTAAAACATTTTCTCTGTTCGGAAAGAAGTGATAGAACTAAACTCGGAGAGCGTATGACTTTGCCAACGCTATTGTTAGGGAAAATAGTTGTGTATGGATCCGCTCCTAAATTGGGTCACTCCGTCCATGCCTCTTCGTCCAGCCTTTCACAAATCTCATTAAAATTCATTGAGAACTCTTAGAGATATCATGTGGACAGTTATACAGAAATGTCCGTATACACGAACGTGAAGTAGGCCATAAAAACGGAAAACTATCTCCCGATCAAAACTTAACCTCCATTTCCTTACCTCGTCCAAAAAATTCAATGTAAATTCATTGAGTATTTTTGGAGATATCTCAAGGACAAACAAACAGAAAGAAGGACAGACAGACGGAAAGAAGCGACTAAATACTTTTTAACCTCATGACAATCGATGGTTTTCGCTTCCTTGAAATCCTATCCATTCTTTTCAAGACATTACAAGTAGAATTAATACAGTCTATTTCTAATTTCATGATCGTAAATGATTGATAAAAATGTAGGTCTGGTTAGTCACTCAATAGAAACCGTTTTGAGACCAATACTTTATGGCAAAATGTCGTTTTGGGGGTGATCGATTAAAATAACTAGCGCGAAATCCGGGCACAAATTAAGAGATTAATTTAGCAATGAATGTTAAACTATCCACTAAAAACCTTTTGAAAATGAGACGTTTTCTCAGGACAAAATAAGAATTAGAGGTTTGAATTTTCAGCTTCGTTAGTACGGCCTGTACGCCTGATACATACACACAAGCATAGCCAGTCAGCCAGACTAGCTAGAAAACTGAAGATTATGACAGATTAAGTGAAAGTTTTGGATGATGGTTCCCCATATCAATGCTAATATCCTTACCGATTTATCATTGTCAAAGTAGTCTTCAGTTGAAATTTATACTTTTGTGAAAATTCATTTGCGAAAAGATGTGTATCAATTTAAATCAGAAATATTTCTAAATGCTGAAGAATTATAATCTTCGACGCATTCCTACTACTTAGTGATAAATCCCAAATGTCAAAAATCAGAATTTCATTCAATTAAAGCTTCATTAAGACATTTTTCTATTTCGCTGCAGATTTTTCATTAATCAACTTGGAGAGAAAATGGGTCTGAATGAAAGGGAACGATGTCTTATTGTTTATATTAACAGCAATTGTTTAACAATCCCGCGAACAAAAAATCCATATAATGAATTTTCAATATTTATTCATTCTCGAAAAGCAACGAAATTTCCCTCGAAGTCTCCGTCACTAACAGTGAAAACTGTAATCTCTCCTATCGACATGCAAGAATTCAGAAACATTATTTCACTCATTGTACGCGTAGCTCATACATTCCCATCGGAACAAATTGTTGTTTTAATGCCTCAATCCGTTCGGATAGTGTGGTGGTTAGCGTGTCTGACTCACTCGATTGAGGTCCCGGTTTCAATTCCCATTATGAGCTAAGAGTGTTGAAAAATCTTCGTAAGCACGTAGCAGCTAATCTGTGTACACTCGAAGTTATCTGATGAGGGTGGGGGTATCCCTTTGGTAAACCTGCATCCTATTGAAGGGGTGGTCATGAAAAAAGACGTGTAAGAATAAAGTCCTAGTCTCGACCACACTTGAAAATTACACGTATCACTCTGCTGGAGCGTGCAAAGGAAACAAGGGATTCGTCACCAGTCGTTCTTTTTCTGTTAGGAGTTGTCTCTTTACCATAGACTTTTTTGATACCTCAAATAGTGCGATGTTGAAAAGTGTGGGTTTTGACTAAGTACAGAAACTAAATTTAAGCTGAGAGAAAATCACACGAAATTACGAAAAGACCTTGAAAAGAGCAGTTTTGAACAGTACTGAGAATTTAGAAACGTATCAATTGCACTAATAAAGATATATCTGTAATTTTATTTCGGCATTGATCGTGTTTTTTTTTCCATTCTATTTTCTTTTTTATCTATTAGAAATTTCACGATGATAACGACCAGAAGAAGTTTCAACATCTCTAACCTTCATCATCAGGAGAATTTTGATGGTAACCTTCAAAAAGTCTTTTTTTTTGTATCATACAGGTATTTTCCTCATATTAAAGATAGATAGATTTTTTAAATAACATATTCCGCTCAGAATCTTTTGAAAGAAGGAAGTTAAAGAATGAAACAATGACGTCACTGTAGTTCCAACGGAAAGTTAACATAGAAAAATGAATTTTTGATAATGAATAAATCATAAAAAATAGATAGATAGATAGATAGATAGATAGATAGATAGATAGATAAAAACTACGTCTAGATTGAAAACACGCTTTACGCCCACAAAATATTACACAGCAAGGATTTACATTCAACGTGAACGATTTGCCTTCTGCAAATGATGTTTTCAGTAAAAGGTTCTTAGAGTAAATTGTTTCTTATGAATGTCATGAAATGTACGACCAGAAATTGGCTGATCAATCACAAGAGCATCGAAAACGCATTACTTCAACATCATTAGCACTTATAACTGTCGCTCTCAGAATGTCTCCTACAAACCGTAGATGAAGTTTCTGATGATAAACCTGTTGTACTAAAATGAAGAGATATTCATCTAGATTCCAGACTTTGGACAATTGAACTCCTTCTCTGTGTTGTTCATGTTATTACAACAATCGCATATAGTATGACAAGTACAAGGCGACTGGTTAGTCGTTCAACAGAAACAACCGTGTGACCAGCCTCTTTTGGCAGCATGCTGTGTTGGGGTGGACAAAAAAAATGGAAAAGGGATGATCAATGAATAAATCATTTCTATTTAGGGATCAGGGAGGGGAGTAAAAACACGGTGAGCACTAAAAATTGAAATTTTAAGCCCTCTAGCTACTTTGGCGTTGATACACATATACCTACCTACATACATACATAGCCTGCAAGCTAGATTAGCTCAAGAACTGAAAAAAACCCTATGTTGACAGTCTGTGTTGGCAGTGTCTAATAATAATGCGAACGTACACGCTTTCATACACCAATCTATCATTGCAAAAATTCTTCAGCTGAATCTCATATTTTGGTGAAAATTTATTTTCGAAAGGAACGATTATCAATTTGAATAAGAAATTCTTCTAGATGCTGACGAAATATCATATTCAAGGCATTTCTACCTCTTGATGATGTAATCCCGAATGTCACTGAATCAGAATTTCACTTAATTAATTAAAAATTCATTAAGACTTTCTCTGCTTCGCAGCAGATTTTTCATTAATCAACTTAGAGAGAAAATGGACTTGAACGAAAAGGAACGATGTCTTATTTAGTAAGGAAAAATAGTGACAAATCTGTGAAAAAATTGTTAACCTAAAAATTCCTACACCAAAATGCTCTGATCGGTCTCCAGTATCACAAAATACATTGTAGATGATGTGTTTATGGAATCGTGTCTGGCAAAATTGAAAAAAAAAAAAACGACTCAAACTCTTCAAATTTATTTTTTAATGCAGAAAATCCATATTTTATAACATTTATCCATGCATGATGGTGACGATTTATGATTTTTTTACTGTCTAAGCGATATGTCCATCATTTCTCAATGATTTTCAATGGCGTTTCGTGGGAGTGTTTGAGTCATGGGATAAGGAAGAAGTTGTTAAATTTGGGGGCGGATCCAAGAATTTGTTCTTGATTTAGAGATATTTTTCGATTTTGATATTTCATACTTATATTTATGTATTCGCTCCTGTCTGTAAACTCGATATCTCCAAAAGTAATGATTGGATTTCAATGAAATTCTATGAAAAGATGAGCCATATTTTGAGGAAGAGGTCATGAAGGCTACGATGAGTTTAGCTAATTGCTTTTGAATGAGAGATAATGTTGCGTTTCTCTTTTCATAAATTCTTATTCTTGCTCGTCTGTCAACACGATATGCCCAGAAGGTCTCTGATGATTTTAATCAAATTTTGCGTTCGGAAGTGTAAGGTGTGTGGTGAGAAAGATGGGATCAAACTTGGACGTAGGTCCAAGAAAATGTTTTTGATTAAGACATGTTTTTTCAATGCTGAAAATTCAAAATGTATATCTTTTCTCATTCACTCGTGTGCTTTGATGAAAATTCATGATTTTTGCTGACAGAATCGACAGAAGATCACAATTTTGCATAGATATTAAATTGATTATATCTTTGATGAATAAACCCTTGCCATAAAGATAGATAAACTATAAACTGATATATATATATATATATATATATATATATATATATATATATATATATATATATATATATATATATATATATAAATTTAGAGAGAGAGAGAGAGAGAGAATAGAATGCAGATTCTCTACACAAACAAGTTGATGTTTCTGTCTTTTCTGGACCTTGTTTGTGTAGCGAATTCATATCCTATTATATAATTCCAGCTCTACTCTAAAACAACTTGACTTTTGAAGTATAAATTTGAATGTATGGAGCACTCTATGAAATAAATCCATCACACATCAGACACTGCTATCTATTATGCTATTATGGTAACCTGATCTGTACCATATATATATATAGTCTCAACAACATTCACTGCATGTTGTCATTGTCCTGAAATATATTATTTGAGCAATCTAACCCATGGCAAACAGCACATGCAAATTTCAAATAGTTCTTTACACAGCTACCTTTTATTGATAGAACAGTTTGGTAATTTCTCAGAACGTGTGACCCATTTTGGTGTGACGTTAATGATACCTGAGACCTGCCATATTGAGTTTTGGGGGTGTATAGAAACTTAGATAATTTCACACCTGCATCCCTAACATTTGTTTATTTGAGTTTATCGATGTGAACACATTTGGGACATCTTCTCGACTGTTATCTTCACAATCTTCTTGGAAAATCTTACTTTCCTCCAGCCAAATATTCCAGAAACAGTGCTACAGCCGGAAAGGCTGTGAGTTAAAGGATGATACCGCCGTTGTTTTTCGGTTAAGCTTTCATGAATACTGTTTTATCTAATATCTCTTTCGTTGTACCGTAAGATATATTGGATTTGCATCTTTTCAGATGCGATAGACCATTAGAATCAATACGTCGGTGTCATCAGTTAAACTATCAACTTTTCTTGGTGCACTTCATTCAGTGGCTGCTTTTACGATTAGAGTGTCAACATCCTCTGTTTACTGTTTCATTTGAACCTTACTCTCCATTAAGGTATTTACTAAAGTGTCTAGAAATCAACTTTTTTTTCTGTGGATATTGTCGAGACGTTTGGTTAGAGATACCATCATTCGTGATGATATCATTGCACAAATTTGCTGTTTTCACTTATGTTCTGGTTGTTTCGTCGAGCTAGCATACCCTTCAAAGACCACAGTTATGTGGGAGGCTGTTAAACTTTGCCCATATCCATGGTAGCCATGTTTCAACACGTCTTACCTTCTTCCCGGGGAATCAGACGCATCAATATTAACAATAGTAGTATTAACATCAATATCCATCAAGTCGATCATTAGAAAAAGTTTTTAAAAAAATATGAATTTTAGTTTTCTGCATGAATCGGTACGACAGAAAAAGAGACATCAACAAGAGTGTGAATTTGCCTGCTACACTCTCTTTCACAGTGAGTTCTCGTTGGCTAATTACGAACAACTTGAGTGAATCAAAAACAACTTGTCTCTCTTCCGCTCTTACACTCTTTTTGAGATGCCACAATGGTTTGACTTCCTCTTTTGTCGAAAGCTTAGAACCAAAATTTCCATTATCAAATGACTTTTAGATCAAGCAATCAACATCTCCCGTTTTCTCTGGAATAATAATGTCATGTTTACAAAACAGACCTGTGCTAAATGATAGCAAAGTATCTCTGTTTTGTGGCCCTTCCGCCTGGAATGGACAACGAAACGAGAACGATCAGCCACCATGATTGAGCTTCCATTAAGTTTATAAACACACAACTCCACTAGGGATTGAACCTGCGACTGCAAGCTAATTGGAAAAGAAATATTTTCAAATTGATATTAAACAAAAATTCAAGTTTCAACCAGATCATAAGTATGATTTGAAGAAAAAATAATTTGGGTGTAACTAATTGATATAATTTCTAAGTGAGCCCAAGGAATAATTTCTTTCAGCGTATGTGAATTCATAATTGTTGCTTTACTACTATTTGAGTAGTACGTCAAATTTAAAAATAACCAAATAGCTAAAAAATATCAATTTCATCATAGGTCTTTTATTGTCCGTCATTGGACATAGACCTTCCTCTGTATATGCCAGACCTCTCTATCTTGGACATCGCAAAGCCAATACTTTCTGAATTTGTCTAGTTTGCCTCTTCACCATGCTGGCTTCTTTTCTGCATGTGATCTCTTTGGATGTAAAGGGATCTTTTTGTTCAAGAAGGTTGAGTTTGCTCTGCCGAAGGCTCACCATCCAAGAGAGATTATTTGTTTGATTTGTTCCCCTTTGGGGATTTCATGGAGACTCGTTGTCCTAGGTAGATGTAGTGGTCTACTTTCTCCAGTTTTGCATTCTTCTATTAACTCGGTTAAATCAAAAATTGGTGTTATTTTTAACGACTAGTTTTGCCGTTGCACATAATGGATAAGGTTTTCAATTTTTGTCGTCAAATTTCAAATGTATCGAACAATGTATACTACCGTCGTGGATTTTCGTCCAAAATACACCTCTATGAAATTTTTCTGTAGTAAAGAATGTCACTTCAAAAATTCTAGACGGGATTCCATACTTTCACCCTCCACTTGGTTTGGAGAATTTTCCCAAACATCTGGAGTTTGAAAATGTTTCTTCGTGATACAAAGAATCTAATAGAACAGATTGGTGAGGAAATTTTTTGGTAAACAATGTTTTCACAGATCGACACCGTACATAGCTGAAATTTCCTTAACTCTATCGCTTATATTGACAGGAAATGTTCAACAATGTAGGCAATAAATTTTTCTCAAAATTAATTCTTTTTTAATGTTCATTCATTCTTGAAAAAGCAAACTTACGCGAAACAGGTCTGCTTAGTCTCACAATAGAAACTGTCACTTGGACAACGTCTCTTGGAAGCATGATGTGTTGGGAGTGATCAATGATAAAAAAGAGGGAAAAAAGGGATGATCAGGGATTTAGTTACTTCTCTTGCCTTTTACTGGTTCGTTAAAATCGTAGCTTGGCAACTAGGGACCATTTTAACATAGACGTTCATTATGGACTGACCCCCTCCTACTAAAAACCTAATTTGTGTTGAAATTTTTACATAATATGGAGTAAATGTTGAAAATTCTAATCCCATACCTCCATCAATGTGGCCTGTACGTACAGACATAGCAAGCAGGCCGGCTGGGCCGGCCGACCAGCCTTACTGACTAAGGAGACCTATACTGACAGATTTGGTGACAGTTTTAGTTGACGGTTTCTAATTTCTTTCGTGGTCATTGTCACCAAGGTTGAAAACTGCAATTTTGTATCACGAAATGCAAGAATCGTTTCATTTTGTGTTCATTTAGCTCATGTTTTTCCAATCAAAATAATTGATCATCCTCAACATGTTGTCAAGAGACATTGGTCAAGTTTCTATTAGGTGACTAACCAGACCTGTTTCTATTTTTTACAATAGCTGTTCGACATTTCTATAACATTTTTTATACATCGAAGTTTTTTTTTCTCGAGTTGATTGAAGTGTTTCGCTTTTTAGGTTAAGAGTCTTACTAAACGTACAAGTTGTTAGTAAACCGTACTCACGCAGAGCAATAAAAAAGAAAGAAAGAAAGAAAAAACTGCTGTTAAGACAACTTCGTTTCATAAGCTTTTTATGACTGGAAACATGAAACATTTACAGCAGAAGAGTAAAAGTGAGAAATAAAAAGAAAATAGAATCTTGAACGACCGATCCTTGAAAGGTTAACATAGAAGAAATGTTAAGTGCATGCGTTCTGACACGTAAACACAAACACACGTACACAGGGGGGAGAGGTCTAGAGAGAGAGAGGGAGGAGGCCTAGAGAGAGAAAGAGGTCGAGAGAGAGAGAGAGAGAGAGAGAGAGAGAGAGAGAGAGAGAGAGAGAGAGAAGGAGTCTAGAGAGAGAGAGAGCGGTCCAGAGAGAGAAAGAGGGAGAGAGAGACAGGGGGGTCTAGAGAGAGGGAGAGAGAGAGAAAGAGAGAGAGAGAGAGAGAGAGGGTCTAGAGAGAGAGAGAGAGAGCGGTCCAGAGGGAGAGAGAGAGAGAGAGAGAGAGAGACAGGGGGGTCTAGAGAGAGAGAGAGAGGAGAGAGAGGGAGAGAGAGAGGTCCAGAGAGAGAGAGAGAGAGAAAGGTCCAGATATATGTATATATATATATATATATATATATATATATATAGAGAGAGAGAGAGAGAGAGAAAGAGAGAGAGAGAGAGAGAGAGAGAGAGAGAGTCAGAGACGGAGAAGTGAGAGAGAGAAATCCATAATATAACGCTGTCGAGGCTGACACACTTGAAATGAATAATTGAGAGAGAGAGAGAGAGAGAGAGAGATCTATAATACAATGCTTCAGAGGCTCAAGCATGCAAAATGAATTATTTAAACTAATGATAGATTTACTAAAATAATTACATTTATTTAAATTAAGTGTAAAAAGAATCAGAATTTGTAGTTGTTTGAGTTTTTTGTCTCTTTAAAAACAATGGAGTCAATCAGAGATTATCATTAGTTTCTTTGTTTTGTTTTTGTTTCTTCGTTTTAAAGAGAAACTTTAAACTTTTATTTCATTTTTATTACTTTGCTTGATAGTCGAGAAATAAACGAATTTAAGACGTTAAAAGTTATGACAGGTCTGGTTAGTCCTTCTATAGAAACCATCATGCGACCACTGTCTTTTGTCAGCATGCTTGGTTGAGTGATCAATTAAAAATTGGAAAAGGGAGTGATCTAGGATTAGGTTACTTCCCTCGAAATATGAAGTACGTGCGTTCCGGCAGGCACACACATACATGCATACACTGAAAGAGATGTCAAGAGAGGGGGGGGCGAGAGAGGGAGGTTGAAGGATATATATATATATATATATATATATATATATATATATATATATATATATATTATATATATATATATATATATATATATATATATATATATATATATATATATATAGAGAGAGAGAGAGAGAGAGAGAGAGACAGACAGGCAGACAGACAGGGACAGAGACGGAGAAGTGAGAGAGAGAAATCCATAATATGATACTGTCGAGGCTGACACACTTGAAATGAATAATTTTCACCAGCAAGAGATTTACTAATATAATTATATTCTTTATTGTAAATAAGCAGCAAGTAGACTTATAATTCGTTATTATCGGTGTTTTTGTGTCCTAAATAAGAATGGTGTCAACCAAAGATTTTGTTAAGTTTATTTATTTATTTTTTTTAGTTTTTAAAGCGGACTTTTAAGGTTCATCTCATTTTTATTACTTCGCTTGATAGCTGAGGAATAAACCATAATCAAGATCAAGGAGTGGGTTACTTCTTCTGTCCTATGCTGGGCAGTGATCACTGGAAAATACAAATTTTTACACTGGCATGAATATTGTCAGACATGATGTGATACAATCTAGTAAAATCCTATCTTGCAAATTGGACTCCCTAAAATACTATTTAAAGGTATCTGAAGTAAATGTTCAAATATTCAGTTCTCTAACTCCATAGGTGTGGCCTGTACATACATTCATATACTTATGATCAGCCAGCCAGCCAGCCAGACCAACTTAAAAACTAAAGTGACACGTGTTGACATTTCTTGTGATAGTTTTGGTGGACTGTTCGAATTTACAAGTACGAATTCAAGTTGGACAAATTACTGCTCAAGCTGCTGATAACGTCAACAAATCTTTTAGAGCGAACACTACAACAGTGCGAACTGTTTGGCGTTTGTTCAATAGGTCTGCAAATAGAGATACCAATAATTAACCTCGAGGGGCGGGGCAATCCCGTTGACTATGGAGAATCATCGTCTGCAATGGCCAACGACCTGAGTGCTTTCTGGGGACTTCAACAAGGATCGTATTACGTTACCCGAAGACAATAGATTCTGTGTTTACTAATGTGGCAATGTACGACCCTTTCAGCTTACTAAGCTTAGAGAATATGGTTAGAAAATCCTGTAGCATCTTCTATATTCACTGCATTTCTACCACAGAGTACCATGTTTTTAAGCATTATGATCCCCAAGAAAAGGTTCGATAATAAGGAAACCCTGTACCACACCGGTACCAAATCTGCACCTGTGGCGTAACCACCTGCATATGTACATGTTCAGCCATGAATATCTAGTCCGTTGTGTTTTAGACGGGTCGATGAGAACAGAAACAGCAGAAATAAAGGAGTAACATGAATCCGTAAAATGATCGATTTTGGTAAACAAAGAGTTTGAATGAGACAAAATGAGAGAAGAATAGAAAAGGGCCAGAGAAAAGAGAGATACATACTTTTTTCATATGTTGTCTTTCGTTGCATAGTATATACATTCATACTTGTGTGTACTTAAAAATCAATCGCCAGGTTTGTCAACATGAAATTCTATCTGGAAACAAATAAAAAACCTTTATTTCACAACATCTTGTTTCTGGATTGAATTTTAAGTTGACCAACATAGCCATTTTAAGTACGCACGTGTATGAGTATGTATGTATGTATGTATGTATGTATGTATGTGTGTGTGTGTATGTGAGTAGGCATAGCCTTAGTACTTTGATGACTTCCCATAGAGCTATCTCAGTGTTGGGACTCCTACTGACCTCGGCTGGGATGGCTACTGTTATCATCATTGGCAGCGTCAATAGTTTGTGCTGCTTCATATTTTTCGGCCAATAAACCCAAAGAATGTAACAAAGATGACGTATTATCATTAAGGATTGTAGAGAAAAAAGTCATCGCTTCAAATGAACCATACTTAGATTAGATAACTACCGCTTTTGGTTAATGTATTTTATCTTACTATTCAAAAAGTGACGTTTCATATCTAACAACTTATTTCGTTATTCATCCAATGTTTTAACACAGAAAATTTTAGTATATCTCTGAATTTTTGAGATGAGGTATTATTATCATTATTATCATTTCTATTATTATTCAGACCATCCTCATCTTGGTTGTTTTTCATCCAACGTTTTGGCTGTTGTATTCCACAGCCTTCATTAGATATCATCTGGTAGGTGTGGGGAAGTAACAAACCGAACCCTTTATTTAACCGATTGGGGGTATATTGACTGCACTCCCCCTCTTAGCATTAGTAGTATTATCATTGTCTCACACTGGGATTGAACCTAGAACCATCAGATTACTTGTAGTGGTTATAGAATCAGACAAAAATTACTGCAAGCAATCCCAGTGTGAGACAATAATAATACTACTGATGCTAAGAGGGGGAGTGCAGTCAATATACCCCCGTCGGTTAAATAAAGGGTTCGGTTCGTTACTTCCCCACACCTACCAGATGATATCTGATGGAGGCTGTAGAGTACAACGACCGAAACGTTGTATGAAAAACAACCAAGATGAGGATGGCCCGAATAATAATAGAAATAACAGAAAATTTTAGATATTAACAAACTTAATTCGTGTTATGCAAAGTGTTCACTATCATTCAAAATCACTCTCCGAAACAAAACACTCTTAATCAAAGAGTTCTTTCCAAATTGAGTTTAAAAGTTTAAACAAAGCAAGAGTTATTTTGTTTTTAAATAATTTCCTGCGAGCAACCCTGGTAGTTACGGAATTCTCCGTTACACATCGTCAAAATTGTTTGCTGCTCACGCCCCCGTCAATCCATTGACTTTACTCATACAGAAAAATGTACTGCAACGAAATTCCAACTTTGGTTGATTAAAAACATCTTGGAAAACATATAATAGCCAGTTAGTTTTCATTTCTTCTTGTTTGTTTTTTTAAATCTCATTGGCATACGTAAAAGACGTTTTCGCTAAAGACATGAAGAAAGGTTTTTTGCAATTTGCCAAGTTAGATATTACCATTTCATTTGGAAAAGACAAAAACAACGCAAGCAGTTTGTTGTCGACCTGTGGTAGCCTGTACGTGCAATCCAATATGGCCACTACCAAAAACGTCAATCCCATATCTCAAATGCTGGTAGCTCCAGATTATTGTGTATTATTACTATCATGTGTCTTTTACAATAAGAAATCCATTCCCGAGGTTTGATTGTTTTTCCATGATCATTTTGAGGTCAAAAATCACTTTTAATGCCTTTCTATTGGAATTATCAATGCCTGGGATTTTAGATTCATTCGATTCCAGTAAGCAGATGATTGAATATACTTTAGGCTCGACTATACATATTACATATCTATGAGAGGCCGGATCGGGCCTCCATATCATTCTTTGTGCAACCTCATTCATTAAAGTTTAATCTGATAGCAATGTTGGTGTAAAAATATATCTCTCTGGTTATTGGTGACGCTTCTATTTTCTTTACCAAGTAACTTTTTTGAGAACTCAAATGAATATAATCCTACCTTGCTTGTAAAGTTGTCGTTATAGCAACTATGGCCAGATTAAGATACTGTTGATGAACTCTACGCTTTTGCAAATGTACCCAAGTTCTCACTGTCAGTACTAATACACCCTTTTAGTCCTACATCAATAGACCCCAACTTGCTCATCTTTACTTTTCTTTTCATTATTTATCTCTCACCTACAAACATGGCTAAGTCTGAAAATGTCAATCAAAACTGTCAGCCTAGGTTTCTTTACATTTTAAGTTGATCTGACTGTCCACCTATATATATATATATATATATATATATATATATATATATATATATATATATATATATATACTTAAACATTTAAACAGCTGCTCCTTATTATATATCTAAAAAAAATAATTTTTTCGACCTCATCACAAAAAAGTTTTTTAGTGAGGGTACTCAATTAGCATTGTAAGTTTATGGTAAATTGGTCACTTGGTTTGTGTTTGGCAGCATTTATCCTTGATTTTTTGTTAAAAATTCTGACTTTTTTTTAGTGATCACTTTCCAACAAAAGGTGATAGAAGTAACTTATCCATCGATGACCCCTTTTTGGAATTTTTGTTTTTCAACTAATCATTCCCTATGGACACGTGACGGTTTATATTAATTGATTACGAAGAACCGTAGCCATCAAAGAAGTCAAAGTGTTCAATCCTTTTTTTATATGTATGTGTGCTTGTTTTATATATGTTTGTTTGTTTTTTTGTTTGTCTTGTTTCTGTGATACACGCGAAATTCAAAGAAGATTGAAACAGAAATCAAAATATGACATTTGTTAATCAGTTATGTTATCAGATGACAAGAACTACACAAACATGCAATCCAATAAATCTAAATATCTTTTGACACGATTCAGTCATTATTTTCAAATCAGAAATATCCTCAAACGACATCATTTTTTTTCACCCTGATTTTTCCAGATGCAGGATAATCAATATGTATAGATTTTTTTTTCGGACTGCTGTCACCATCTTGGTTCTTCATTTGAAAACAACGTTCCAGCTGTTGTACCCTACGGTCATTGACAGGTGGAAACCGTAAATTGTTGGATGTTGACACGAGAGATTCTAATCGAAACGTGGGTGCAGAATAATCTCATCCCACTGTCTATTTTCGTGTGGGAGGGCTCCTCGTAATAACCCCTTAGTAAAAAACACCCCAGTGGTCCCTATGGTGGACATCGACATGATTATGACACTAAAACTGATCAGGACCACTGGAACTACGACCCCGTCTTGTTGGCATGGGGACAGCGGGGTCAGCTGTTTACTCGTTATGAAAAGAGGGAAGTATATGTTAGTATCTGACACGCACTATTTTAATACTCTTTTCAAACATACATATTGCAATGACTGAATATCTTCAAGTTTTATGGTCCAGTATTTTATCACCTTTAATTCAAGCCCGAAGTACAGTATCTGTTTTTTTAAGTCGATGTAACACAGCAATAATTCCCTGTTTTAAATTTCACCTTCATCGTGGTTGCAACATCTTTGTGGGCCCTCGATGTCCACAGCCCCTAGGTTGGGAACCATTCACTTCTCCCTCCTTACTATTTTTTCTTTTCTCCCCTCTCTCTTCCTTACCCCATTTTTTCTGTTACTTTGCTATCTCTCACACAAATACATGTTGTAAAATGACCCCTGCCCCAAATTGCTTCCGGTGCCCCCAATTATGATTTAAGGAACTCTCCCATCTAAAAATAGACAACAGAATGAGGACCCACAAGATTGATTTAATTGTAATTTTCCATTTATCTTCTACATTCATTTTCCTGTTTTCCCCGATTTTTTTGGTCTATCACCTTCTTTATCGACGTCGCTTCTTGGCGTGCTCCCCCCCAGGTATAACGGACACATTCCCAAGCGTGTCAGAGAAACATTGACGCGCCACTTCAATGTAATCCTCTTTTGATCATTTAAGATTTTGTTCGTTCACGCAGACGAAGTACTCCAGAGAAGTTAATCAATAAAAATTTTCTTACAGGTAAGAAATGACACTTTCACAAATTATAGCCGTGTCACTATTGATCTATCCTTGAGATGCATGTAAGAATCAGCAGCTTCAATTGGTTATTGATTGGGAAGCCAAAAAAGGAAAAAAAAGTCATAAATCTGATCCGAGAGGTTATGTGTGATGCGATAGAATAGCTAAAAACGAAACTTGGCAAATACTAGATGGTTCATGCTGAAAGGAAACCAGAAGAACGGGTCTGGTTAGTCACCCAATAGAGACAATCATGCGACCAATGTCTTTTGGTTAGCATGACGTGTTGGGAGTGATCAATTTAGAAATTGGAAAAGATTTGTTGGGCAACTGAGCACAAAGAAAGAATCGTTTTAGACCCACGTAGTGAATCGAACTCCAGACTTTGAAGGCCTATTTTTGTAAGGGGTGTTTAAAAATAAAGGAAAAAGTTTTTCTCGACACAAGAAGTAAATGTTTTAAAGTTTCAGTCTTCTAGCTCTATTGGCGCGGCCCATACGTGTGATAGATGCATGTAACATAGATAGCATAATGATAGATATATGATCCCTAATACCTTACACAAGGTTAGGATATCCATCCACAGACAACTTCGAGCACACCCCAATCCTATCCACACACAACACAGGAAAAACCAACTTCTCTTTATTTCCTCTTTATTTCACCATCTCGCTGATAATGTTGGGGACACAGCCTACGAAACGTTTTGTCAATACCTATTCAGCCAATCCGGGTTTTCCTCATTGCTTATGACGTTTTTCACCATACGTACATACAAAGCCAGCCACTCAGCCAGACCAATTAGGAAACTGGAGAAACCTATGTTATCAGTTAGCACTTTCAGGAATTTATTTTAGAGGAGTACACTTAATATTTAGCTGAGAGGAACATTTGCAAAGCGTCCAGTGAAAACTGAGTCACCTGCGATTCGATACCAGCTGGCAGAAGATCGGCCAACGTCAGGTGCTTATTTGATAGATCAATCAAAACTGTCAACATAGGTTTCTTTAGATTTTAAGTTGATCTGACGGTCTACACACACACACACACACACACACACATATATACATATATATATGGCACAAAAAAATCATGTTTGAATTTCTGCATACACACACTCTCTCTCTCTACTTCTTACGAAAAGGGATAGATAGATATGAACAGACAGATTGATAGATATGAACTAACTTATATATATATATATATATATATATATATATATATATATATATATATATATATATATATATATATAGAAAGAGAGGGAGAGAGGTTAGATATAGTGATAAATAGAGAGAGAGTGAGAGATATGGATAGATACTCAAGAGGAATATGTGAGAGTGAGCGAGAGAGAGAGAGAGAGAGGAAGAAAGAAAGAGGGAAAGTGAGAAGGGGAAGAGAAAAGCTTGTAACGCCTTTGTTACCGGTAAATTACTTCTAAAGTGAAAATTTTATGTAATTTCTACTAATTTAATTGAAATTTGATCCACGTTCAATCGATTTTTATAAGTAGGCATAGATTTTATTCAGTCAAGATCAAATAACACTTATGTGTATATATATATATATATATATATATATATATATATATATATATATATATTTATATTAGTGGATGTTTTTATAATCAAATATGCAGGTCTCTACTTATGTTTACGAGTAAGTGGATACCACTCGCACAAGGAAACTCTTGTTGATGCATTTTCTTATATCAACTCTTCTTTTTTTTTATATCCAGGAATATTTCAAACCAATACTTATCCTAATTGCTCCAATAATTAGAAACAGTCAACCCAAACTGTCAAAATAGGTTTCTTCAGGTTTCAAGTTGGTCTGGCTGTCTGGCTGGCTGGTCATCTATGTATGTATTACGTGTACAGGCTGGATCAGTGAAGCAAGTAGGTCGAACATTTGAGTATCTATTCCTTGTTATGGCAAGATAAAACGTTTTTTGGGGAGGTTACCCCCCCTGTTGCCAAATAAGTTTAAAGTGTGTGTGTGTGTGTGTGTGTGTGTGTGTGTGTGTGTGTGTGTGTGTGCATGTGCGCGTGCGTGTGGTGGAAGGTAATTTGCAACGTAAGTTTATGCTCAATGCAGCATTCACGCTTGATTTTCGAAAATTCGGACTTTTTTCTCAGTGATCACTGCCCCCCATCCCCCCAAAAGTTGACTTATTCATAGATCACCTCTTTTCCCAATTTTGATTGATCACCTTCACACAGCTTGCTGCCAGAAGGCATTTACTGCATGACGGTTTCTATTGAGTGACTAACCAGGCCTGCTTTTCTATGTAGTCGTTTTGTAAATTAACACTTATCTTAATTGCTCTTTGTTTGTGAAGTTCCTGTGAACGGGATGTTTTAAGAAATTAACAAGCCCAACTGCTGCAGGGTCAAACTCTTTTACTTCTTCTATACCGACTGAAAATGATTGCTACATTGTATTGTATATATAATAGATAATTTGGTAGTTATGTAAAACTCATCAGTTTAGCTCAAACCTGCCTTCAAATCTGTCTTCAAATCACGGTAGGAAACAGTGAAGAGTTTACTTTTCTGAATTTGATGAAGATTGTTCTTGTTGTTCTTGTTACTGTGGGCACAAAATCAACTCTAACTTGGACAGGTGTTTAAAAAACACGTTTTCATCAGATATAGAAATTATAAGTTCTGTTTCATTGTCGATATGTGCTTGTTTTTTAATGTTTTAACTGATTACTATTTACAGTAATATCATCAGAAAAGAAGGCATTTTCGACATTTTGTGAAAGAAAACTGGATATTTAAGAGGGAATTCGTCATTACAGTCAATAATTCAACAACCATTGCATCAAAATCTGAAGTCATAAGGGAGATGTATGATAAACGAACATTTTCTTCTTTTTTTTGCAGCGTTGCGAACACCCATACGTACCTCCCAAGAACAGATGGGAAAGGTGTTAAGAGTCGGCGGAGCTCTAAGACCACTGAATCACATCAGCAGTGGCCAATCCACCTGACCCCCTGCGAACACGTCGTGGGTTAGCGTGGCAGGGCATGGCCCATCACTCTCCATGGAAAGAAATTCCATCAGGAGTAAATATGGTCAGAATAAATTCTTTTCATGACATCATTGAAATAGAGTAAAGAAAAATATCTAAGAACAGATGTTATTCATAATTTCGTCAAAATAAGCCCCGCCCCCGGTCAGAAAATCATTTTTTCCCAAAAAATAAGAATATTTTTAGGAGTGGTTCATTTAAATAGTGTTGCCAATTTTCAAGTTAGTAGACAAAACGGTCCTGCCAGTAGCGCTAGAACACATAAAAAAACAATACTAAAGCAAACACACTAACATAGGCACATATTTGATGGCTACCGTTGATCAATTTTCCTTTTTTGAGTTATTTTGAAGTATACCCGATATAGGCTAAGACCTCATTTACGTATTTTGAGCTTTTCCTTAAAATTTGATTCGTTCACTGAATGGACCTTCGGGGTCTTCAGTTGTGAAATCTGATAATTGAAATAATAACTGATCCACACCATTCTGCTGACATTTATTAAAGGTCAGATGTAAATAGAAAAATGTGACACATTGAAGAATGGTATAAAAAAATTAATTACGTTATTTATGACACGAAAAAGCACTTGGTATAAAATGGCTCACGATTAGGCTATATTTGAACATATATTTGAGCAAGTATGTGTAAGTGTGAGGTTGAGGCACACATATATATTATAAGAATCTGTATGCATTGCGTAAAGAGTGATCAAAGTTAATGTATGTATTTGTGTCATTTCGTGTTTGTGTGTGGGGACAGCGTGCATCAATGTGTATGCGTTAGTGTGTTCGGTAGAGAGAATTGAGTGCATGGATTGTGCTGCTAATAAAGGCGGTAATACATCGTTACCAAATCACGTGAACTCACGCAAGCTCACGAGACGTCGAGTGATCTTACGTGTGGTCACGATACATTGCACGATGCACATCCTTTTTGGTGTCAGTTCTTTCAAGTCTTGATTAGAGAAAACACAACCTCGCGCTATCACGCGCCCGGCAATTGCGTACAGAAAGAGAAAATGTGAGACGTGAAGTCACATGAGCAGACCAGCAAGGACACGTGATATCATGTGACCTGCAACTGTTACAGCGGCGTGTCTCCTAGCAATTCAAAAAAGTGTTGAACTGGCCAGCACTCTACTGTCGCCGTTGCTGCCTTTATTTTCATAGACTTTCAATGAGTAGAGGTCACCAGACTAATTTTCAACTAAAATACTTTCCCTCCAGTGCCGACGCAAGTAATAAAGAGGAAAACTTGGACTGACCGCCATAATTCTAATAAATGAGCCTCTCACATATGAGGCATAGTATGTCAGTAAGCTCGACACTTCCAGTACATCCCATTGATTTGTTTCGTCTCTGGGTATCATCATCGTCAGCAACAGCATCATTTGCTTTTTAACGTCAGTATAGGACGTAGATAGCCCCCCCCCCCTCACCTCACCGTAGATACCCCACAGGACCTTTCAATCGTGGGCTCTGCTGCACCGATATATCTTTAGAACTCGTTTGAATCGTCACGCCAACTGAAAATCTTGATGTATGGAACAATTCATTTATTATCTGCTCTGGGTTGAATGATATCAAATAAGATTGACTATCTTGGGTTTGAGGAGTCAGACCTACAACGAAATGTCTGTACTCAGTGTGTTTTTTGGTAGATTGAAAACAGATGTAAATCGAAATTTAATTAACATTTAGATTCTGGAGAATGTAGATGTTGATTATAAACCTATCAGAATAAGGCCCTCCAAAAAGTCAAATAAATTTTTCTTCCCCAAAAATCGGACAAATGCACTTTTTAATTATCAAGACTGTAGACAAAACAGTATGGACTGAGGCTCTTGAAGACACAAACGCTTAAACACACAAACACACACACACACATATGATTAATGGGATAAAATCGTTTGCCAATTTTGGTGGCAACAATTGTTCAATAATAATAATAATAATAATAATAATAATAATAATAATAATAATAATAATAATAATAATAATAATAATAAGAAGAAGAAGAAGAAGAAGAAGAAGAAGAAGAAGAAGAAGGAGAAGAAGAAGAATATGGAGTTGGCCTCAGCTATCGATCAAGATGGAATTATTTTCATTTGAACATTGACGTGTTGAAGCCTGGTATTATCAAAGAGAAAACATTCAAAATGTGAGCAGCAGGACCTTCCCAAGAATGGTTGAGACACCACTCCACGGGCAAAGCTACTGCCCAATGATCCTCCTCAATAAGACAGTCCTGGTGAGTTGTCCATATTCCACGCAATGCGCCAATAATAAAACGGAATATTCCTATTTTCACTCAATGAAAATAAAACTAGAATCGATTGAAGAATAATCGATTATGATTGTTTTTACTCGGTCATCCATGAAACATTTCGTTCTCTTTTGACCTTCAATTCTGATTCTGTGAAAGGTTGGTGCTTGTGACCAGCTGACCCTACTACTTTAGGTTTTTTCTGGTACTTTTCATCCTTACTTTTCATAGTTGGTCGAAAGGGTAACGCACAAGGGCCCAACAATTTATTCACTGCTCACCAAAAATGTCAACGATCAATAAAGTACTTCATTTCATTTTTCCCCATTTTTTTTCAATTGATCACCCTCAACACGGAATGCTGCCAAAAAGTGTTGGTCACGCGACGGTTCCTATTGAGAGACTGACCAGACCTGTTATTATTTATTTTCTCGTTCTCCATTGAGCCATTTATTCCTCTCAGCTTTGTTGTTTATGTTCTTATTTTCCACGTTTCATTTTATACAGCGTCGGCGTGTAGGGTTAGTATTCTGATGGATGTAGCGGGAAAACAGATGATCGAATAATTTCTGTTTCCTTTTCCCGCTCACTACAGTACGTGGGACCTGCAGATTACACTACTGGAGGTTGTCTGGTACTCTAGTGGTGTTCTGTATCTGAGTAACCCCGAAAGATCTAAAAAAAAAAAAATAATCTAAAAAACTTTAACAGGCCGTCTAAAAAGGTAAGGCACATGAATACAAAACTTCACTAACCATTTCCAAAGATATCAAGCATCAATATCGTGTGGGATGATTTCATTTTGAAAAGTATAAATGTCAACAAAACAGATCTGGTTAGTCGCTCAATAGAAACCTTTACATGACCAACGTCTTTTTGGCAGTGTGACGTAATATTGATAATTAATTAAACAATTTTGAAAATGGGTAATAATGAATAAATCAATTATCTCAAATTTTGTTGGACAGTGATCGCTAAAAAGGCTGAATTTTCAAAAAACGAGTGTTATTACTACTAGATTCAAATTAAGGTATCAATTTAGCATAGAACTATATTGCAAATTGGATCATCTCCCTCCAAAAACCTCCTCGAGAAGATTTTAGAAATAACCCAAGAAACCGTTTTTGTAGACGTTATGAGGAATAAATGTTCAGATTTTAAATTACATATTTCGATACAGATATACCTACATAGCTTGTCAGCCAGACAGACTAACTTAAAAACTGAAGAAATCTATGTTTTATTCCCCAGTTTCAAATAAGCAATCAGAACTATGAACTTGAGGGGACAGAGAGCTTAATTTGGCCAAAATTTCACACGGTTTTACTCTTAATTATTTGGGGGGGGGGGACAGATGCCCCTTCTGCTCCAACTGGCTAGACCACCTATCTTGGCTTTGTAAATGCTTTGAATGTGTGTGTAGTGTTGGAGGTACACATATTTCATTGGATCCTGTGTACATGACGTGAAGAATGATCAAGGTTAATGTATATATTTGTGACTTCTTGTGTTAGCTTGGCGTTCATTGTTGTGTAAGTGCGTGTGCATATGTATGTGCGTGAGTGTATACGTGCTTGTGTGTGTGTACGTGCTTGTGTGTGTGTATGTGCTTGTGTGTGTGTATGTGCTTGTGTGTGTGTACGTGCTTGTGTGTGTGTGTGTCTGTCTGTCTGTCTGTCTGAGTGTGTATGTGCTTATGTGTGTGTATACGTTGGTGTATGGGTGGACATGTTTACGTGTGTTTTTATTAATATATGAAACGATTTGAATGGGCTTCTATTCACTGATAGGGATTATTCCCGGGTTGCGTGTGTACGTGCGTATGTGTGTGTGTTTGCAAGTAGGTGTGCATGTTTGAGAGAGAGAGAGAGAGAGAATTTGTGTGACTGAGTCTGCATGTGACAGAGACAGACAGAGAATGTGTGTGTGTGTGTGTGTGTGTGTGTGTGAGAGAGAGAGAGAGAGAGAGAGAATATGTGTGCGACTAAGTCTGTGAGTGAGGGACAGACAGAGAATGTGTATGTGAGAGAGAAAAAGAGAGTGAGAAAGGATATGTGCAGCCGAGTCTGTGTGTGAGAGAGGCAGAGACAGATAATGTGTGTGTGTGAGGGAGAGAGAGTAAGGTAGAGAGAATTGACAGAAATAGAGGCAGAGAATGCGTATGTATCAGTGCATGTGTATGTGTGTGTATATGTGTGCGTGTGTGTGAGAGAGAGAGAGAGAGAGAGTGAGAAGTGGAAAGTAATAAATACGTGGATGGTGCTAATAGGTATTTGCATAGACTTCACACAAGGAAAGGACACCAAAGTAATTGCTAATCAAAATTCGCTCCAACGTCGATGTAAATAGAGAAAAAGGAAAACCGGAAACTGACAGCAGATAGACAAAAGAAAGCGGCTGTAATCCTTATGAATGAGCCTCTCATATAAGAGGAGCAGCATGTCAAAAACTAGGGCATTCTTAGACCAGTTTAAAGATTTACTTCGCCTTCAGAAATCACCACCACCACCACCACCACCATCATCATCATCATCATCATCATCGTCATCATCATCCTCGGCATTATCATTGAACCTAAAATGCCCCATCCACCTCAGAGTCGATGACAGTAAAGAAGTGGAAAACTAGGACCATAAATGGTCGAGGAAAAACCGGTGTAATTCTAATGAACAAGCCTCTCACATATGACGTATGGTATGTCAGTCAGCCAGACACTTCCAGTATATCTCATTGATTTGTCTCGTCTAAGGATATCATCATCGGCAGCATCAGCTTTTTAACATACGGAGTTGGACGTGGATTTCCAGCCCCCGCCCCCCATCCCCACCCAAAGATCCAGCCAACCTCTCAATCATGGGCTCCGCTGCGCCGATATATCTTTAGAATTCGTTTGAATCGTGAGGAAAATCTTGATGTATGGAACAATTCATTTATTATCTGCTCTGGGTTGAATGATATCAAATAAGATTGACTATCTTGGGTTTGAGGAGTCAGACCTACAACGAAATGTCTGTACTCAGTGTGTTTTTTTGTGGATTGAAAACAGATGTAAATCGAAATTTAATTAACATTTAGATTCTGGAGAATGTAGATATTAATGATAAACCTATCAGAATAAGCACCCCTCCCTGCCAAACCAAAGAGGTTGATTTTCAAGACTGTTGACAAAACGGTATGGACTGAGGCTATTGAACACACAAGCACATAAACGCAATAACTTACACACATAACACTGGATAGGATCCTTTACTACCTAAGGTGGCTACGGCTGTTCATTAATAATAATAATAATAATAATAATAATAATAATAATAATAATAATTGTGGTGGTTGCATCAATTATCTATCATAATGGAATCATTTTCATTTGAACATTGACGTGTTAAAGCTTGGTATTGGCAAAGAGAAAACTTTCAAAATGTGAGCAGCAGGACCTTCCCAAGAATGATTGAGACACCACCCCACGGGCAAAGCTACTCCCCAATGATCCTCCTCAATAAGACAGTCTTGGTGAGTTGTCCATATTCCACGCAATGCGCCAATAATAAAACGGAATATTCCTATTTTCACTCGATGAAAATAAAAACTAGAATCGATTGAAGAATCATCGATTATGATTGTTCTTATTCGGTCATTTATGAAACATTTCGTCCTCTTTTGACCTTCAATTCTGATTCTGTGAAAGTTTCTTGATTTTCATCACGACTTTTCACAGGCTGGTGCTTTGAATCTGCAGACCCCACTACTTGAGGTTGTCTGGTACTCTAGAGGTGTGAATATGAGAAGAACTTCGAACGAACTAAAAAAATAATCTAAAAAAACTTTTATCAGATTGTTTTGAAAAGTAAGGCACATGTGTCCAAAACTTCACAAACCATTTTTGAAAAATATCAAGCATCAATATTTTGTAGGATGATTTCATAAAGAAGAGAATAAATCTCCACAAAACAGGTCTGGTTAGTCGCTCAATAGAAACCTCCACGTGACCAACATCTTTTTCAGAAGCATGTGTCATCGGAGGAGATCGATTAGAATAATGGGAAATGGATGATCATTGGATAAATCACTCCTCTTGCCTTTTGTTGGATAGTGATAGAAAAGGGTGAATCTTCAAAAAGCAAGTGTGAATACTACCGGACACAAATTGAGGTATCAATCAAGAGTAGACTTATGTCATCTTGTGGGATTCTGTATGGAGGGAGGGAATGACAACCTGTAATACATTGTTAGTATGGTCTACATACCATACTATGGTCTACTAAGATGTTAAATAAGATCGACCTTCTTAAATTTGAGAAGTTAGACCGACAACGATATTTCTGAATCCAGTGTGTTTCTGGTGGATAGAAAAGATAAGTAAATTGAGATTTAATAAACGTGAAATTTAATCTATGTGTTAATCTTTTTTTTAAGTCAGAAAAAGGCCCCAAAAGGCCAAAAAAAGTTTTTCCACCCGAATCAGGAAAACGCACCTGCTAAATTATCTGTAGACAAAACAGTAAGGACTGAGGCTCTTGAACGCACAAACACATAAACACACAAAAGCACACACATATGATTAAAGGAATAAAATTGTTTGCCACTTTTGGTGGCAACGATTATTCAATAATAATAATAATAATAATAATAATAATAATAATAATAATAATAATAATAATAATTGCGGTGTTGGTCTCACCTATTTATCAAAATGGAATTAATTTCAGTCGAAGATTGACGTGATGGCTTTAGATTTGCAAAGAAAAAGGTTTCATTTTATGGTCTACTAATATGGACTACCAAATGTTGAAAAAATATTTAGTTTTTTTCAGAATTAATTGATTGTTCTTCAATTCTTATTTGTCGAAAGATTTTTGATACATTTATTTATCCAAAACTCCATAAACTGAAATTATGAAAAATCCAGATCGTTTTGAAATCTAATTTGACGTCACAAGTGGAGGATTCCACTCATGGACCCACTGTACTACGACTCAAAGACGAGAAATGGAGCAGATTTCCAATGCATTTAACTCTTTCTGATCCCACGAAAAGCTTGGTTATCTTTGCTCAACACTTCAGAAACGTAAAAATATATTTCACCACAAAGATGAAACAAGTCCTAATAAAAGCTCATTATCATCACCGCCAGAACCATATGAAATAATCAGAGTGTTTGTTTTTCTTATTCACTCATCTATACAAATTGTTGAATTTTTCTAAAATGGCTGTAGCTACTCATATGAGCAACGGTGATAAGGCAAATAAAAAGCGGTTATGTTTATCGATAGCACAGAGTATCAACCCATTGAGGAAAATGAACACTTTTGGTCTCGGACATATTGAATAAGGGGTACTCAACTTGCGTTTACAATTTATTGGGTTTCATGGATTCCCATTGCCAATTCAAGAATCATTTACAATGCAAACAATTTGCTGTCCAGGGGAAACTGTCATCCCGTGAGGATTTGAATTAAGGGAGAGAATGGCTACCCAGAATTCATTGCTGATATGATTTACCACCATGGACTACCAGGTGTTAAATAAGATTGGCCTTCTCAAGTTTTCGAAGTCAAACCTTCGTCGACATTTTCGTATGAACTTTGGTGGATTAAAAAAGTAAATTGCAACCTGTAGTGGCGTTCTTGATTTTATAGAAGTTCTGTTTTCAATGTTCACTTCCTTATTTCTTCGTTGGATCCTAGCGATACAATCTTAAAATCTTCTGTGTAAGTCACGGCTTCACTCCAAAATTACGGACCCTCATAAAAAAAACAAAAACATAAATAGATAAATAAATAAATAATAGCAGATCTGATTAAGCACTCAATAGAAACAACCACATGACCAACACCCTTTGATGGCATTCCATGTAAGGGTGATCAATTAAAAAAGTTTGAAGACCGGTGATTAATGAATAAATTATTTCTCTTACTTTTTGTTGGGTGGTGACTATTAAAAAAGAAATGAAAATGTTAACAAAATTAGGGATCAATTTACCATGCACTTACATTGCAAACTAAACCCCACTAAAAAACAATTCAAATTTTTCTGGACATGATGAGAAGTAAATTTTCAGCCCTCTAGATCCATTGAAGCAGCCTGCATGTATGATACATACATACGGACATAGCAAGCTTGGCAAACAGTCAGACCCACTTGAACATTGATGAAACCTATGTCGACACTTCTGGTGTCAGTTTTGGTCAACGGTCTCAAATAATAATGGTCACCGGTATCTACATAGGTATCAACCAATTTGTTTCTCAGTTGAACTTTGATACGTAGAAGCCTGTCATTAGCAAATAAAAAAGTTTTCTAAATTTTAGCTGCTGGGCCTTCCTAAGTGTATTTTAGACACCAACACACAGATCAAGCAACCGCCTAGAGTGCCCATGCGATAAGACGGCCCTGGTGATCTGTCCATATTCCATGAATTGCGCCACTGAAAAAACTCATTATCTATTTTCACTCTCCAAAAATTAATTGATAGGACAATTATCGATTATGATTTAATCAGTCGTCAATGTAACGTTTTGCCCCCTTTTGACCATCGATTCTGATTCTGTGAAAGTTTTCGTCACAACTTTACTCTGGCCATCGAAATTGTAATCCACCACTGCCCAAAATTTGGTAAACGGATGTTCTGGTCGTGGATGTCTCGGTTGCAAATATTTCGTCCTCATTTTTTTTAAGGCGAAAAAGAAAGGCAAGTCATATAGATCATAACATCAATGTACGATAATCATATTGTTCATTGTTCAGTGTTTTATAAACTGAACAATCGTAGCCATCAAAGATGGTGAAGAGTTCAATCCGTTTTATATGTTTTATATGTCTTTAAATATTAATCCGTTTGTTCGTGTGTTTAGTTTTGTGATTGTGTGTTCCAGCGCTCCGGGTCATACCGTTTTGTCTACAGACTTGGAAATCAACATCGTTACTCCACTAATCCCCTTCTAAAAAATGTTTCGAAATAAAAGCTTTTCTGGCCGTTTGGGGGTCTTTTTCGGCCGGATTTATGGATAACATTTCGAATCTCTAGAATGTAGATGTTTCTAGATGTTTTTTTTTATTTGCTCTATTTTTTATGTTTTCCGATTGAAAAGCCATTGATGTCATAGTATGAAATTTATTCTGACCATATCTACTCTTTGATGGAATTTCTTTGACATAGCTTCAAATTTTGACGCAGTAGTTGTTCAATTATTGACTTCGATAGCGAGTTTTTATTTCAAATATAGACATTTCTAGATGTTTCTTTTAAACTCTATTTTAGATGTTTTCTGGAGGAAAACTCAAGTGAGTAGAATTCATTCTGACTGTATTTATTTTTTGATGCAATTTTTTTCATCATGACTTACAATTTAGACTATATGGTTGTTCGATTATTGACTGTGATGGCGAGTCTTATTTTGAATTGCTTTTAGCTAATTTTTGTGTATTCATTTTCTTGATAGAAAGTAGATAAAATATGTTATGATCCGATTTTTATCAAACGGCTAAAACATTAGAAAAAAAGTTTTCCGTAGTTAGTAATGTGAGTGCGAACATTTCACACACGTGCAAACTCGATGTACGCATTACGCATGGCGCATTGATAAAGAGAAATAAGGGAATTCATGAAATAAAAACTTAAGTGAATACACAAATTATATTTATAGTCATTTTTGCCTTTAGAAAAACGGGACAGAAACGTTCACAGTCAGAATAGCTGTAACATAGCCGAAACATCCGTTGCCGAAACGTCCTACAACCTGGAAAATTAAGCGTAACGTTTAACTAACAAGCGTCTATACTTTTGTTGGATGGTCTCATTTTGGAAAGCATAAGCCCCTGGCAAAATAAACAGTCAGAATTATAAATCATTAAATTCGTTAAATTTTCTGAATAAACTTTCTGTGACTCTTCTGATCTTAAAATTTGGCTCATAATAAAACTGATAACAGTAATTTTATTCTACTTGGTTTTGTTAGTATTGTTACATAATTGCCCGTTCATAGAATTTATACTGGATGAGGCTGTTCTAAATTGGTTTTTATTGGCAGACAGAAACTGTTTGGTTGAGTGAAAAAGTAAGAGAAATAATTTATTCACTAATGACCGCTCTTCCATTTTTTTAATTGATCATCCTTACATAGAATGCCACCAAATGGTTTGATTTGGCAAAAAAATTACAATATATTCACGAATTGCACTGATTTGCCTGAAATCTTACGCTGTTCTGTCCGTATTTCGGGGTGGGGGGTCAGTTGCACACCCTCTATCCATAGCTAGTATGCCTACGTTGGCTTCATACCCACTTTGAACTGACCAAAAATATTGAGCGTAGAGTGCAAAATTCGCCTTCACAGTCAATAACTGAACAACCATAGCGTTACAACTTATAGATAGTCATGTCAAAAAAATTCCGTCAGAGAAAAAATATGGCAAGAATAAGTGCTCTCTGTACAACACTGGATATTTTCTCAGGAAAACATCTAAAATAAAGTAAAAAAAAAAAATTAGAAGCATCTTGGGAATCTAGATGTTATTAATAAAGCCATTAAAATAGTCATCTACCACAAGGCTTGAAAAGGCTTAAAAATCTTTTTTTCTAAAAATGAAGGCATAACAAATTTTCAGAAAGGGTGTAGTGTAGTATATATATATATATATATATATATATATATATATATATATATATAGAGAGAGAGAGAGAGAGAGAGAGAGAGAGAGAGAGAGAGACAGAGAGAGAGAGAGAGAGGGGGAGAGACAGAGACTGAGACAGACAGATAGACAGAGACAGAGAGAGACAGACAGACAGACGGATAGATAGATGTATAGATAGATAGATATAGATATGAATAAATGAATAAATAAGAAATAGAAT
>OY735225.1:7716343-7831343 GCA_963457665.1 Thysanoteuthis rhombus
CGACATTTTTTCTATTCTACAAACCCCAAATATCACTGAGAGACTTAGAAAGAACCCTCAAACTAGATATTAGATCAGATAAACTGAAATTTGGAAAATGGTATTTAAATTACTGCATATGTTTATTTGAAACTAACTTGGAATATTAAAGAAACTTCTTTGAAAAAAAGAAAGAAAATTTGTGACTTGCCGTATTAAGTATCAATTACACATTAAAACATAACGTTCGATTAGTTAAAATAGCATACTACAAATTATTAATGGAAGTTGATATAAGGAAACAAATTTATCTTATTTCATATTTTTTTCGAGTATATTATTCAAACATATCTCATTCATTGTTTTTTTTTCTCCACAGTTGTATTCATATCCTCATCTAACGATCAGCATGCGTGACTAAAACGCCTGGTTCTAAGAGTGTTTTTAACGTAAAAATCACAATGTATTGACTTTTTGAAAAATGGTTAAGAATAGAACGAGACGTCATGCGTGCAAAAAAAGAATAGGTCGAAATGTTCGCTTGTTCAATGTAAACAATCCATGTTATAAGTCGTGATGTCTAGTGGTTGTCTGATATTCTTGCAACATGTCCAGCCCACCACTATTTGAGTTTTATAAAGGTCCCTATGACATCTCTAATTTCAGTATTTTCTCTAATATACTGTACAGCCTTATGACATCTCCATTAAGCATGGTTTTCTCGTATGCACGTTGCATGGTTCTCAGTTTTAGGGTCAATCTTTTAATTAAGTTCCATGTCTCTGCTCCATAGGTGACTATCATGATGGGATTCAATGGAATTTCCAGGAAGGGTGAACAATGGGCTACGATAGATGGGGCAGGTTCATCAAAAGTTATTTTTCCTACTTCGTATTCATATATCAGCACCAAATGTCATTAATTTTCACACAATATCTCTAAAATTTCTCGATGAATTTCAATGAAATTTTATGGAAGGCTGTACAATAGGTGAAGAAAGAAGTGAGCAAATTTTGTGAATCCAAGTGTAACTACTTCCCTTGACAATAGCGTTTGACAGATGTAACCCATCTCTGAATGCTTTCTGGTTACGATAACAAAGGAAAGATTTATTGTTGAGTTTAATTCATTTCTATTTTTGGTTCTTTATATTTTCTAGTTCAGCAAGTGCAATACCAACTCTGTGTTTTCATTTTCAATGAAGTTGATGATTGGATCAGATGTTTGAATCAGACACTAAATTGAAATGAGAGAGTTCAAAATAAGAAGTACTCGCCATCACAGTCAATAATTCAACAACCGTAGAGTCAAAATTCGAAGTCATGTAAACAAAAGCCATCGTAGAATTGAATTGGAAAGAATGAATTCTATTTTCCACTAGATATTGAGGATAGATTTTTAAAAAAGCATCTAGAAAAATCTAGATTCTGCAGAATTTAGTTATTTTCTCCAGAAAACATCCGGAGTAGAATAGAATGAAACATCTACATTCTGGAAAATCTCGAAATGAAGAAAATGTTTTAGAAGGGTCTAGTGGAGTACTGATTCAATTTTTCAAGTTTGTAGACAAGACAGTATGGCCATGAGTATTGAAAAACATTTAAAAACATATAAAAAGAGATAGAACTCTTTACCATCTTTCATGCCTACGGTTGCTCATTATAATTAGCATTTAGTTTCACAAAACGATTAACTGTTTTTTACAACATCTATGCATCAAGATGTGATAGCTTGAATCGATTGCAATATATTTAAAAAAGATTAACTTTTAAAGGAAACAGGTCCGGTTAGTCATTGAATAGAAATCGTCATGTGACCAACGTTTTTTGGTGCATACTGTGTTGAGGTGATCAATTAAAAATTAGAAAAAAACGGTTATCAACGAGAGTAACTTCTCTCGCCTCTTGTTGGATCACTAAAAAGCCCGGATTAAAAAAAAAAAAGAAAACAATGTGAGCACGCCGGACACAAACTAAGGGACCAATTTGGCGTGTAATTATATTGTAAAAGTTATCACTCCTTCTACCACTAAAAACCTTTTCGGGTAATTATTTATGAGAAACGGCATGATATGGAGTAAATATTTAAATTTTCATCCCTTTAGCTCCCTCGTTGTGGGCTCTACGAGTGATATATACATACATAGCCAGCCAACCAAACCAGCTTAAGAACTAAAGAAACCAATGTTGACACTTTTGGCAAGAGTTTAGGTAGACAGTTTCTACTCAACTTTGAAGTTTTCCGGAACCCCAAAATTATCTAATTCTGGTTTTGTATTTTTTCAATATAATGTTTAAAAAAAAAACAAACAAAAGCCTAGCGTGTGTTTGTGTTCAAGCATTCATTTATCTATCATAAACGGAACTGTTCGAATGTGCGCTCAACAGAATTTCTTAGCATAAGATCAAAAGGTTTGGGGAGGATTGTATTCGAAGTACAATAAGACAGACGAAAACCAATTTATCAATTCAAATTTAGTCGCTCTCAGCTCGGCTTTTCTCAAATAAAGTTGTCCCATAAAGAGAAGAGAAGACAAAACAATACAGGTCTGATTGATCACTCAATAGAAACCATCGATCGACCAACATATCCTGGTTGCATGCCGTGTTGGGGGTGATTAATCAAAAGATTGGGAAAAAGTGGTAATCAATGAATCATTTATTTCTCGCACCTTTTGTTTCGGCAGTGATCACAGAAAGACGTTCTTTCTTGACATAACAAGGAGTAAATGTTCAAATTTTTAGCCACCTGGCTCTGTTAGTGTGGTATATATGCGCTATACATACATGCATACATAGCCAGCCAGGTCAGTTGAAAAACTGAAGAAAACTATGTCGACAGTATTGATGATAATTTTGGTTGACAGTTCATATCAAGGCGCCACAACCCTTGATTTACGCTATTTCTATTCATGTATCACCGTTTCAACTCTGAGTGACCTTTATAATGTAAACACAAGATTGCTCTGTGCTCTTCTCTTTGTATGGAAAATAGATCCTAACTAAAAACAATGCGATATCAAACTGATCTTCATCTCATGTATCAGTTACTTGATTAAAAATAATCATAGTGTTAAGTTTCACAAAAGTATCAATTTCGTCAACGTCCAATTCAAACGTTATTCCTATTGTCCGTTATAAAATGAATTATAGTATTACTAGACTATACCCGTCTAAAATGACGGATTATTCATGTATGTATCGGCGCCAAGGAGACTAAGGCTATTTTATTCGGTGAATTATTTTTAATAGTTAAATTATTTTCATTTCAAGTTTTTTTCTTTATTCTCAATTCAACTTTTTTGATGTGTGATAATCAGACATAAAGTCTTCAGGGTTTTTACGACGTAATCTTCATTATGTCAGAACAGACTCGTCTCATTTTAAAACCCTATAATTGTTTTATTAACTGTGTTAATCAGTTATATGGGCCAATCTATTGTAACTTTGAGCTCAGAACTGGAACCGTACAAAGCAATCAGACAGGACAATCATACAACCAATTATACAATCAAATATACTTATTTGGATACATGGTTTTTATATAAAGAGATAAGAAACTTTTGAAATTAATGTTTACCTATTTTTTGTCCAAGTTTCACAATAACATTTATTCTCAGGTGTCCATCTGCAGTATCATCTCATTTTACTTGTGTTCTTAATACAAAAAGTTGATTGTCCAATGACTTTGTTTATGCAGAGCGAATGTAAACAAAATTGCGAATGGCAAAATGCGGACAGGACGAAGTCAGTCACATGCAGTGGTGGAAATGGGGAGGGGAGGGTATGCAGGGTTGATGAGTCTTGGTGGTGGGTTAGGTCCAACTGCCCCCCCGCCTTTTGTAAATGTTTCGATAGTTTATTTGTTCAGATTCTTTTTATGTTACTTTCAATATATCTTTAAAGATTATTTTTAAAGATTTTTCAAGGTTCTTCCCGATACATTGCTCCCCAGAGCTCCGGCATCCCCTGCAGTTGTGGGGTCTGCTGGTCCTACCCACTGCCCCTTGTCGTATACCTACTTCTCGATTTCATTCTTTTTTTTTTGTACGTCCATTTTATACTAATGGAGACATTGCTGGATACCTAATCACTGGCCATCTCGTTGTGATGAAGTACATCAAATTTTATTCTCAATTTTAATAATTTAAATTTTGCTGGTCAGTGGTGAATCGTTCGACACAGATCTCCTTCAATATTCGCCAGAACATTTGATTGCAGGCGCTAGGAGCCAATCATCATCATCATCATCATCATCATCATCATCATCATCATCATCATCAGTCTTTTAACGTCCGTCGTTGGACACAGAACTTCCCCAGGATTCGCCACAATTCTCTGCCATGGGCGTCGTGGAGCCAGTATTTCCTGAATTTGTCTAGTTCATCTCTCCATCTTGTTTCTTTCGGCCTCGGTCTCTTATGTGATCTCTGGGGATCTATGTTGTGATGTCCATCGGTTGTCGTTCAGTCTTGCAACATTGCCTGCCCATTGCCATTTGAGTTTTTAGATAGTTTTTATGATGTCACGGATCCCCTTTTTCTTCCTTATATATTGTGCTAAATTGTGATCTCCCCTTGTAAGGTTGAGCTTGATTCTCTCATTCACGCGTTGCATACTTCCCAGTTTGTAAGTCTGTCTCTTGGTTAGGGTTCCATGTTTCAGCTCCATAAGTGACTAACGGGAGAATGCATTGGTTGTATACTCTTCTTTTTAGGATTATTGGGATCATCTGGTTCTTGAGAGTTGAGCTTGCTTTGCCAAAGGCTTGCCATCCCAGAGTGATTCTTAGCTTGATTTCCTCCTCTTTTGAGAGTCTCATGGAGATTCGTTGTCCTCAGTAGATGAAATGGTCTACCTAGCTGAGTTTTGCATTTTCTATCTTGATAGTTATGTTCTTATATTCTCAACATGATAGTTGCTCATGATTTTCCTTTCACTGAAGTTCAATTGTCGGCCGACTTTTTTGCTTTCTTCGTTTAGATCATTTAGCTTTCTGCATTTGTCTAAATAGTTACGCCACCTTATTTTTTGCCGGCCAGTATTTCGTACGTGATCTGTGGGGATCAACATTGTGAGTCTTAATGTCCAGCGGTTTTCTAACAGTCTATTGCCATTTGAGATTTCTCGTGATTTCTATAATATCCCTGACACTTGCTTGTCTTCTTATATACTGTGCTCTCTTCTGGTCTCCGTATATGACACTGGGCATGATCTGCTCTTATCCTCATTGCATGGTTACCAATCAGAGGGTCAGTCTTTTGGTTAGGATCCATGTTTTAGCTCTGTACATGACGATCGGGAGGTTGTATTAATTGTAGACCCTTTCCTTTGAGAACTAATGTGATTTTCTTGTTTCTTCTCAGTTTCCTGATTTGGTATTTTCACTGTCTACTAATTTCTAAAACCTATCTGTATCGTTTACATACTCCCCCAAACCCATTTCAGTCACTGGCGATATTATGTTAGGATGAAGTTTATTTCATTTTGATGGCGACTGTAAGGATTGGGAATTGGCCGGTTGATAATGCATTAGGGACAAAAGGATAAGAATATTTAAACAAAAAATCATAAAACCAAAGAGTTAAATATTAGATGAACAAATCCAGGTTTATTGATGTGTTAGTCACAGGGTTTATTAGTGCTGCTCTTAAGAACTTGTGTAGATATGCAAAAACTCCCAATTCATAATGGGTAACTTGTACATATAGTAATTGTTCTGGGGGAACAGAGTCATATTGGATTCATTAGATTTTCTTGAACTGTTCTCATCTCGGTTCATCTTTTGAATCTAAAATTTTGACCATTGTATCCTTGGACCTTCTTCGGGTGTCGTAAATGGGAAGGGTTCGGAATGCTGGGATGAAGGGGAAGGGGGACTCCATCTAAGCGTGTATATGAAATGTCGTCATTCCACTGTCTATTGGAAGGAATCCTTAGATTATAACCTCTACTCGACTGAAAGTAGACAGCAAAATGAGAACACTCAGCTCCACGCTTCGATGGGTTACTCTCGTCTAAGCATTTCGAAACTTCCCCATTTACGATATCCACCTGAAAAAGGGTGGAAGATACAACGACCGAAACGTTGGGTGCAAAAGATGAACCAAGATGATGAAAACAGCCCCCCAAAATCTTTTCATAATGATCCCTCATGTAGAAAGATCGGACAGTAAGTTCATTCAAGTTCTCCAGAGGGTCGTTTGGTAGAGGAAATATAAGCATCACCCATTTTAAGTGTGTTTGCCAAAGACCAACTGAAGATTTTGGGGTGGAATCCTGTCTTTTATACCGTTTAATCGGATTAAAATGACATGCTGAGTGAAATGAATAATTACTGATTGTAAAATCTTGGGCAAGAGGTATTTGATTTACCGTAGTGGGAATTTTGTTGGTGTCTATTTTTCGACATAGAACATATCCTGGACTGTGTTGAATGCAGAAGAAATTCTACAAGTATCAATTTCTCCGAATTCAAATGACGTCAATTCGTCGTGTAAAAACATTGAAAATAAATTAATTGGTGGCAAATCGAAAAAAATTGGTTATAAAATTTTAAATAATGATTTATAAACTTTTATCATATGAAAATCGGAAAAAATAGAAAAAACGAAAAATATATCAAAATACTTGATATTTGATTTCAGATTTCAACAATTAACCTTCAAACTAAGTATTTTTCACAAGAAATATTCTCAGCGTCAAATGGAAATATGTACCGTATTTTCTGGCTGGTATGACGCTACGAGAGGTAAGACACTTACCATGATTATCTTGGTATTTTTCGAAAAATATCTGATGAATGTTTACTGTACTTGCAAGTTCAAGTCACTGATTCTACAGAGTCGTTTTTCTTTCCGTTACAGCAATAAGTATCACATTTTGAAGCTATTATCAAATATTTTCTGAGGAAAAGGTGCGTCTTACCAGCTAGGAAATGCGGATGAAAATAAAATAAAATAAAATAAAACATGGGATTTCCTTTAAAGATCTCATATTGATTCAACCTGATTTTTTTATGACAGAATAACACGTCTGGTTAGTCACTCAATAGAAACCGTCACATTACCAACGTTTTTTTTAGCAGGGGTTATCAAAGAATTGAAAAATAGGTGAGTTACAATGAGAAAGTTACGTCTCCCACCATTTGCAGGACAGTTATCATTCAAAAAGATGATCGAATTTTCAAAGACCCATCTCCCAGAAATAACAAAAAACAAGTATGGACGCAATTGGACACAATCTAAGGGGCCAATTTAGCATGAACGTACACTGCAAATTACCCCCCTCAAAACCTATTGGGAGAGGGAGTAGTCAATCAGGCAAAAAACGTTTTTTTCAAGACATGATATTGAATAAATGTTTAAACTGTCATCTCTCAAGCTCTATTAGTGTTGTCTACACTCGTGACACATACATACATAGCCAGCCAAACTCATTTAAAAGCTGGAGAAATCTTTGATGACAGATTTGCTGACAATTACATATCATTTTGTGTGTATGTATATGTACGCGTGTGCGTGTGTGTTTGTGTCTGTGCCTGTGTGTAATGGCTTGTTTACTTCAATCGAGAGAAAAGCAGATAACCAGACGATCGCCGCACCAGAGACACTTGGCTTTGAGCCAAGAAGACATTTTCGTAAAACTTGGAGAAATAGTCATTAATTTTAAAATCATTCTGACCAAAAGGTCAATACACAATGTAAGCATGTACGCATTATTTAATATTCACTCAAAGTTGCACTCAAACAGGCAAGCATTTTGATCAAATTGGAGCAAGGCACAATTGGTTTAATAACTGCGTCATTAACACATATCATAGTGAACAGGCTTGTTGAAAACAATTGAAAAACAGGTTTTCAGGTAGTTATGAAGAGACTGTTATATATATATATATATATATATATATATATATATATATATATATATATATATATATATATATATATATACGTAGTAGAATGTGGATTCGCTACACAAACTAGCTCAAGTTTCTGCCCTCTTCAGGCCTCGCAAATAGTAAATAATAGGAGTAATAGAAGAGGGCAGAAACATGGGTTAGTTTGTGTAGCAAATCCACATTCTACAATTTATTTCTAGCTCTACTCTAAAACAACTTAACTTCCATAGTGTACAGTTGAATGTATTGAGCACTCTATGAAATAAATCCATTACATTTCAGATGTGGCTTTATATTATTGATATATTATCATATTATGTTATACTGCTTGCCTGATTTGAACCACATATGCTATATATATATATATATATATATATATATATATATATATATACATATACATATACATATATATATATATATATATATCAACAAATGGATATATTATGTAGAAATTCTCAATCGAAATGACCTTGCGTCATTTCATTGTTAATGTGTCACTTGGTCTAAACAACTTAGATAAAATGATCAAGTTATACATTAACTGTGCAATGACAGGAGATCATTTCAAATGAATTGTCTCTATCTCAAATAACGCAATTTATAATCATTCTGTCGGATAATATATATCCATTTCTCGATACATAACCGCCGTGTTAAAAAAAAAACGAATAGAGCAGGTATAAACCTATAATTAACTAGATGAGAACTTGGAGTGAACTTGGGCCTCTGCATTACTGGGGAGGAGTAGCTCCATGGTAAGAGCGACGCTATGTTGCAGCGACAATCCTGTCAGTCGCAGGTTGATTCCTTCAACAGCTCCGTTTTCTTTCATTGTTTTGTTCTATTTACGTTGTTCAAGTGATACATTAACTGTGTCGTGACGGGAGATCATTTCTGACAAGAGTTTCTCTATGAAATAACGCAGTTTATAATTCTATGTATAGTTCATAATATGTTGTCAATTCGTAAAAATACAAAGAGAAAGTGAGACAAGTCTGATGGATTGTCCTCATACATCCACAGTAATTATTGGTTGGAAACGTTAGGTTTTCAAAAACAATTAGATCTGAGTGAATGATAGGAAAATATGTTATTCAAATATAAATGGGCTTTTTGTTCTCATAATTACAGGAAAAACGTATTGACAGTTGTTGGTGAGTGGGTTAAGCAAGGAATGTTAACATTCATCAGATATATATCCTTGAAATTCTTACGTATACATAGAGAGATAGAGGCACACACGCAAATAGATGGAGACTGAGGGAGACAGAGAGAATAAATATAAGACGCGATGCAGAGCTTTTATAATAACATCAAAACAACAACTATTTATATCTGAGTCTTTTGTAGAGATCGAAATTCTGAAATAGCTCAACGAATCACATGTCAGTGTTGAGTTGGAGAACTTGAGAAATAAGTGAGACCTGAAAATGGGGATCGAACTAATAAGTAAACGAGAAATAAGTAGAAGAGAAACGTCTTGTCAGTTTGGACATAAAACCTAACTTCAAGAAAGAATGAATTGAACAAGTAAAACAAACCCCGGCCTCAACACAATGGATTTTCATTTTTGATTTCTATTTTTACTTTCAAAGGAAAACATTTGATGAAGAATTTTTTTTCTACGAAAACCTAACCTTTTAACCACTAAAAGGTGTAAACATATTATTGAAGATTGGAACCCTTCCCGGAACATACTTAGCATACTAATTAATTAATTTGTCAATTAATTAATTAACAAATAAAGTCTCCTTTTACTCCTGAGTTTGTCTCATTCCTAATAGTTCATTTACATGCACACACACACACGTATACATATATATAAACATTAATATCTAATATATATCGTTTTGTTGAACTGATAAAGTTGCTTGTTTTACGAATTGGAAATAAAATAGACTAAAGTACTTATAAGTTTTCGAATTTATCGATCGAAATGATATATATGTATATATATTCTAGAAAGCTTTACAGCTTTAAACACTAAACATTAAAAAAAACTTTTTCAAAAGATTTTTTTGAGTCACCACTGTCACCTTCCGCCAATACAATGGTACAATGTATGAACTGTCTCTTCTTGAGATCATCAGTTGCTTACCATGTAACCGTTTCGGGGATTTTCAGAACAAAACAGTTGTATTAACATGGCACCCTGGCAGTGTTGATCAAACACGATCTCCCTCTTTTGCAATTTAGTATGCCATACATGTAGTTTGTCATTTTATGTAAGGTTTTATGTGTATTGTATGTTGATGTTCTTTTATACTCCACATTCATTTTTTTTTCAAGTAGGTTACCAAAAAGAAAAAAAAACGTTTTTGATGACGAGGAATCTGTATGTATACCAATAGATACGACTTGCTATTCGTGTCTTTTCTGTTGAATGTTCGCCTATGTGAATATTAAATCCGTTTTGTCGGTTTTAATATCAAACTCCACATAAACCAACTTATGATATAATCTTTAAGAATACTGAATACACAGAAAAAATATTTGAGTCGATTCTTCACCAACACACTCAACCGAAGAATTTGACAATTTTTCAGCTAACCTTATACTTAATATTTCCATGTTGTATAACTCTAAGCTCCTATCAACGCTTTAACACTTTTAATTATCAAATAATATATCTTTACATACATGGTTGAAAGGAAACCACTTCTGTTGATAGTAACACCTCAATGGACAATTCTATTAATTTACTTGAATAATTTGTTACTTGGCATTCCGTGTTCGATCTCTCATCCGGCCCAACTACCTATCAGTCAAACAAATGGACCAGAGCCGAATATTTCCCCTTTCCCTAGTTCCAGTTAATACAATGAACTTCAGCACTGGCAAAGTCTGGATCCATCTCTTTTGGTTACCTATATCCCCTAATATATAAATATATATATATGTGTGTGTGTGTGCGTGTGTGCGTGCGTGCGTGCTCGCTCGTGTATTCTAGAAAGCTTTACTGCTCTAAACCATAGATATACAAAAACTTTTTTTTCGAAAATTTTATTCCATTTCAGTCAATCAATTCCAAGTATCTGTTGATGTAATTTATTTAAGCTTTTCGGTGGGTTTTATCTTTTACACAGAATCAAATATTGTGATACTATGTGCTATTTGTTCTTGTAGGGGTCATACATTGTTTATCATGTAACGGTTTCGATGTTTTAAAAACAAAACAGTTATATTGGGATGGCCCCCAGCAGTGTTGATCAAACACCCCCCCCCTTTCAGCTATGATTTTTATTTTCTAGCTTCATTTTATCATTTTGGGGGCTATACCATTATACATATAGTTTATCATTTTACATAAGGTATTGTCATAATGTATTGTATATGGATGTTATTTTATACTGCATATCATTTAATTTTTTGAAACAAAGGGATTGCTTTCATAGGGTTAACCCAAAAATGTACGCGACGATGAGGGATCAGTAAATATAAGCGTGTGTCACTTCTGTTGAGTGTTTACCTGTGTGAATATTAGATTATGTTAGTTATGTCGGTTTTAATCTTAGGCTGCATGCAAACCAACTCATGATACCATCTACTAGTTAGTCAGAAAGACTTTGGGGTTGATTTTCTACCAATATATTGCACCGAAATATTTTAAGATCACAAATCTAAGACTGAATTTTTTACCTTTTTTCCTCTGTGTGTGTGTGTCTGTCTATCTGTCTCTCTTTCTCTTTCTCTCTCTCTCTCTCTCTCTCTAGATATATACAGTAAAAGGTATTTGATGCCAATCATGAAAAAAAAATCTCCTGACCATCAGTAAAAACCAAACAATATATTCTATGCAATAAAGAAGGAGAAACCAGATCCCTAAATAATACCCAGAGTCTCGCTCAAGCACTAAAAGTAGAATAATCTACTTCGTAAGTTGGCATTCAAACGTCAACATAACTTAAGGCTACTCACACAAAAAACCTTCATCACACACAAAACGGAACATTTTAGGCTGGAATATTTTGCTCATGAATAAAATTATATTGGTATATCCATTAAGTCTATCAACAACTTTTTTCCCAATTTCACAACTCAAACAAACATTTTCTGAACACAAAGAAGCATTTGTACGATCGCAAATGTTGATGTTTTTCTTGTCATACAAATTTTTGCTCTTAGCTCTTTGCTACCTTTTTAAAGACGCTTTTAGGCTACTGTTTATTGCTAAGTATCTACTGCTTTTGGTATCTACTACTATTGGAGAGGGAAGCTAAATAAACAACGTCAACTGTTAATAACTGTCAGGTCGTCTAGCTCCTTTCCGAAATACTTGGGACCAGAATTATCTCATATTTCGGATTTTGGAATCTTTGCAAATACATAATGATATATCATGAGGATAGGGCCTTTGATTTGAAGGGAGCAATCGTGAGCCTTTCATATATGTCATCTCCCTTTTAATCAAGTTGTATACAAAAACGTTCGTTTGTGTATTGTGAATTTTTTTCAGAAATAATCCAAAAGCCGTTTCATTTCATTTCTGTTGTTCACTGAAATTAGATTGTGTTCAGCCTCAACAATGGAAAGTGTTATTGAATTGACAAAAGATGGCAGCGCTGGAATGGGAAATAAGATATGGAGATATCTCATTGAATAAATATGTGTAGGTCAGGTGGTGACAACGATTTACTTTGATTCGGTCCATCTTCCATCGTGCTTTTTATAAAAATTGTTTCACATTTCTTATTAGTATTACCAATTTAGCGCCTTTTCGCGCTGAAATCGGCGTTTTTTTTGTTTCAACAGTACGAAAAAGCGCTGAATTAGAGCAGGCCAACTTTTTGCGTGTTTGAGACCATTTTTAGCATCTTTTGGTTTGTTTCAGCCATTTTGGCGTTATTTGGCTATTTTTTAATTTGCAGTTTTTAACACCTTTTTGCACTTTTTTTGGCAGTTGAACTAGCTTCAAGATTTTTTTTTTGAGTAGGCAACACTGTTTTTAACGGGTAATAAAGAGATAAACCAAGCTTTCACCATAATCAAAATGTTCTGGGTATCAACCTCGCCGTTCGTCTTTGAATCGTATTACAGTGCGGATAGGTGTGGAATTACCCACTTGTGACGTCATGATGGCTCTTGAAAAGTTTCGGATTTCGGAACATTTTGGTTTATGGAGTTTTAGAAATATTCAACCTGAAGGCAACGGAGGCTGAAGGGAAAATGTCGACGTTTTCTCTCGTGCACTTTCACCTAATTAAATGAGCCACGTCACTGATGATTAAGCCAAATCCTACCCTACACATTTTCACTATCTTGAATAGTGAACTTCGAAATATTAGGTTTTAGCTGACAATACTTTGAGGAAACGAAATCAACGGTGAATACCTAATTAACCTCAGATTTGCTGACGACATCATCCTTCTTTTTGCTGAGAACCTTCATGATCTCCAAATAATCCTAGACGAACGGAATGAAGAAAGCAAGAAAGTTAGTTTTCACGTTAACTTCAGTAAAACCAAAGTCATTTACAACAAACTTGTTCTCGACAAAGACAAGGATCAGAAGCGCAGAACTGAAGAAAGTGTTCCATTACATCTATTTAGGAGAAGAGAGCTCCATGAAATCCTCAAAAGTAGAAAGCAGGCGAAGAATCACTCTTGGTTGACAAGCTTTCAGTAGTGCCATTCCGGCCTTTAAGAACAAGAACATTCGATAGGGTCAACCCAAGCATCCTTGCAACAGTCACCTATGGAGCTAAACTTGACCCCAACCCCCCACCAACTGGAAACCATGCAACGTGCACAGAAGATAATCATGTTCAACATCACAATATACACAGTGCTAGTAGAGATAAATAGAGAAAGGTGCATGTCGAACAACTGCTTGACATCACAACTTACAACCTGGATCTCTGAAGATCATATGCCAAACTGTGGCCAGCAAAAAATAAAATGGTGTGACGAACTAGACAAGTCCAGAAAGTATTAGTTCCACAACACCCATGATAAAGAGGTCTGGCTAATCTTGGAGAAGGTCTATGTCCAACGACGGACGCTGAAGGGCTCACAATGATGGTAGTGAAGTTCTTGGCATGAGACGCTTAGTTGATTGGACTAAAGTTGAGTCAAGTACTCAATTGAAAAACAATCTTCTGTAAAATTCAAGAAAAATTACTCTCACCCCAATCATAATATTTTTTGGAGTGAATCCGTAAAAATTTGTTTCAGGATAATTTAGAATTATACACATAGACAAACTTATCTATGCTAGGATCAAACTCGCTGGTTACATAATAATCTAAAAGGTAAACAAAACAGAATTCATTTCCCCCGTACAATATTATTCCTAAACCACGTGTCCCGTTTCAACTCCTTTATTAGTAGTTCCTGTAATTAAACAAGTTGACCTGAGTTGGAAGATTGAATTCGTCATCAGTTTTTGCGTATGTTGGAACTGTCATGGCGTCTCTGGTTTTTAGTGAGGTCATTGCAGTTATTGTCACAAATGGAAAATAAAGTCAAAACTATTTAGTGGGAGTTTGACCATATTTTTCATAACAGAAATTTAATATTTACAAAAAATACCGTGAACTCGTAGGCGCCAGTTGACTCGATATGACGTCATGACATCACTGTTTCTTCCCCCTCCTCTTTCATTCTTGTCTTAAATTAAAGGGTCCTAAATTCCAATTTCTGACGAATTCACAATGATAAAGTCAACACCAGGAGTTTGACAATAATAAAATGTGATCAAGAAAAAAGCAAAGTTGAACGTTCTACAATAGAATAATATTTGCAGTATCCAATAACACAGATAACTAAATAGAATTATAGTGGCCGATTCAACTGCTGTCTAGCTCAATGGTGAGAGGAACACTAAGGTCATTCCAAAACATTCTATGGTCATTCCAAAATAACCAAAATTAAAGCAAAGGACTTTTCATATTTTGAAAATAACAGAGACCATGAGATGCAAAATCTTGAAAGAACCGGTCAAACTAATAGTCATCCATAGTAACCATGGCAGTGGCTAGCCTGAGAGGAAATATCTCCTTGCATGCATGTTCAGAGATGTTGATCAAATGGTTCTTCAAGAATGAACGTAGGAAATAAACTTTCTGATGGTCCTCTAGCTCAGATCTGTGTTTGCTTTCTAAACTCTAGAAAACCTATTATCAAACTCCAGTCAAAGTCAATTTTTTTCACCGTAGCAACAAAAAGAACATTCTTCACCTAAATTTAGGGGAGTAAACTCTTCACTGTTCGTCTGTCCAGGCATGTTAAACCAAACACACACATATATATATATATATATATATATATATATATATATATATATATATATATATATATAATTTACCTACCGTGATTTGAAATCATGAATAAGTGATCGGTAAGGCACTCTCTTGCAGACTGAGCCAAATTGACGAGTCTCATATCTACGAAAATCTATGTTATAAATATCTAAGGAGGTAGACGGACTCTTTGCTTGATCCACCGTTTTGTGTAGATCAAAGACCTTGTTCGGCTATTCTTTGGGGAAAATTAGTCCGACATTTTCTTTGATTGTCATTTTCTGGTTCAATTATGATTCATGTAAATAACTCTACGATATTGAAATTATCAGCTGAAAATGACTGAGATAATTGAATTAGGGAACAGAATTAACCCAGTTTGTTTCTAGTCTACAATCAGAAATCTTGGCACGCAGTGTGCTGACGCCTTTGTTGTACACAGATTAAGACTTGGATAATCAGAAATATTATTGTTGCTTTCTGCAAATTGTCTATTTTAACTAGCATTATCTGATAGGGTTTTCTCTCTCCTATTCATAAAATCAATCGTCTGTAACTTGATAATAAACAGGGGCATAGCCAGGGGTTTGGGCTCCTTGAGTAGCCCCCCTCCAACATTATTGTATCGTGCAGTAGGTGAACTGCTATTCATAAAGCTTTCGTCCGCCACAACCTTTCATCTTCTTCCCTCCGCCCCACCCTTGGCAATGACAATAATAGAAACATTATTCCCCAAGGTCAAAATCACATATTTTCCCCCGGTTCTTTTATCAGTAAAATCAGTTGATAACAGGACAGCCATTTGTAGATTTCTCCCTTTGTTTCGCGGTGCGACCTGTTTACACTATTGATCCCACAAAAACAGTTGTATTTGTTTTCAACACTGCAATTATTGAAAAAAATAAAATAGGCAACTTTTCTCAATTTTTCTACTGAAGTTTTGGCCCCTTCAGTAAATCATGAATTGAATCACTGTAGCCCCACAAATGGCCCACCTCACCAAATTCTATCTTTGCTCGTCTGCGTGTGATTGTATATGTGTGTATAAGTATGTGAATGTCTGTGTGTACGTGCGTGCGTGTGTGTGTCCAGGCGCTCTTGGTCACTTTTTTTTTTACCGGGAAGGGGAGGCTACACCCTTCCAAATTAGTATGATAGCACCCCTAGGCATCATCTGAGAAGGGTTCTTGTGGGGTTTTTGTTTTTTCGAAAAAGAGTTTTTGGGGGTCTCTATGGTCATTTGGGGTCAAACAATGCTCAAATCTTGTCCTGTTGATTTCTTAGATAATTTCAGATCAATTTTTTTCAAGATAATTTATCATAAAAGATCTGTTGTTTTTTATTTATTTTTAGATAATGTTTTAGATAATTAATTCTTGGTATAGCGATCCACATGATTTTTCATTGATATTTTTTACAAAATTCTGCCTATTTTCAAACATTACTAAAAGTAAAAATGTGTTTGTTTTAGGAATATTCAATAAAATTTCTGATATTATTGAAAAACAGAAGATGCTAGATATCGTATGTTTAAATTATCATGGATGCAATTGTCGCCACTCAATGCAATCAGGGATTTATTGAAATCAAAATTTACTGACTGACTGGCTGGCAGGTTGGTTACTTATGTTTCAGATGTACAATTGAACTGGAGGGCTGACAATTTATAACATTCATTCCTTATAATTCCTATGAAATCGTTTTTGTTTGTGTTTTTCCAAAATCACATCCTAAAATAGGATTTTTCAATGAGAGTTTATACGAGATTGATCCCTCGTTTCCATGCTTGTTTCTGAAAATTTCGAATTTTTTTATGATCACTGCCTAACAAAAGGCGAGAGAAGAAATTTATGCATTGATCACCTTGTTTCCAAATTTTTTACTGATCTCTTCCTACACGGTCTGCAGCCTAAAGATATTGGTGACATGACGGTTACAATTGAGTGTCTAACCAGAGATGTTTCATTTCAAATTACGATTGACATATACCAAGCTAAACATTTCTCAAAAAACTTTTTACTTACTTTAAACATCATTTTAACAAAGGTTACAAAGATAAGCAATATATATATATATATATATATATATATATATATATATATATATATATATATATATATATATATACTTCCCCACATATACCAACACCAATCCATTAAATGCTAGACACCACCTCTCCGTCTTAAAATAGAAATAACAAAATCTACCTTTACCTGAGAAATGACCATTCTAGCCCATTGCTGCCTCTCTCATCTAAGACAAGCCAAACACTAACAGGGACAGGAAACATACATCCCCTGAACCCACCTCTCACAGACACATCCATTTCAAACCAAATGTCATCCTCAATTTCACACATACAAACAACTCCCCTCCCTCTCCGACTAAACAACCAAACCACAGAAATATTTGTATTCTCCTCTTCAGCATCGAATATGTAAACAGCATATTTTTCTCTGTGAACAGCCAAAAATATTTTTCTATGATAGAGATGGCTGGCCCCTATCGACATGCATTGAACTACGCCCACAGAATGATAATTAAAAATTGAGATGTAACACCTATCTTTTGAGTTTATCTCTTCACCTTCCAATCGTCATTTTCATTTAAACACACACACACACACACACACACACACACACACACACACACACATATATATATATATATATATATATATATATATATATATATATATATATATATATATATGTATATATGTGTGTGTGTGTGTGTGTATGCGTGTGTGCATAGAGTTGTACAGTAAAAAGATGAGATAGAGTTTGGGAGGTGTTGTGTACATAGAGAAGTTTATTTAAATAGTCATTCTGAACAAGTTTCGAAGTGAAAAAGCTTCATCTTCTGTAGAAAGGTCTGACATCTTCAGCATTGGTGGAGTAGAAGATGGTTATGTCGAATCAGCAAAATGAGTCATTTCATTGCAAGTCCGCCCCGCTATTGTGGGTCAGGGAAATGAATTGATAGTGATGGCCCTCTTGGGAATTGGCTAATGGCTTGTATCAGAAGGGTTTATCTAGCGGTCAGCTCTTGAAGAGTCTGGTTGACATGGGGATGTTCTAATGAGGAGAGACAATGCCTGATAAAATTAGGGGGTTAAAACTGGAAATGGGCGATGAGCAGGAATCCTGGTTTGAAAGAACCATTTGAGATAATTTGATAGGTAGAGTCATTATTGGGAAGCGTCATCATCATCAGCCTCATATTGTCCGTCGGTGGACATAGACCCTCCCCACGATTCACCGGACCTCTCTACCATGGGCGTCAAGGAGGAAATACTTTCTGAATTGTCTAGTTCATCTCTTCATCTTGTATTCTGCCAGCCTTGGTTTTACATGTGATCTCTGGGGATTCATGTTGTGAGCTATGATGTCCATTGGTTGTCTGCCATTCTTGCAACATGACTAGCCCATAGCCATATGAGTTTTCTAATAGATACTATGATGTCTCAGACTCCTCAGTGATTAAAGCTTATCAAATTATTGCAAACAAAGTCAGTTGGACTTGTTTCTATGTACTGAATAAAATTGATGAACACTTCTAAGATTTCTTTAATATTATGCTGTTGTTGGTGCTGAAAACCTATTTCCTATTAAAATGTTTATCATTCTTGCCTTAAGAAAGAAATTTTCTACACAGCTACACATACGTATATTTAGATAAAAATACATATATATGATATCATACATATATATAAATGTATATACGATAAGATATTATAGATACCCGAAAACAGCATTTTATATAAAGTTCATTATAATCTTTTCCTAGAATATCAGTAGCTTTATATACCCATGACCCAGATGTATTATCCTTCGAGCAAAGGCTGTTTTGACATTTCTATCAAACTGTTCTTTGTCCTTATAGTTTTGAGATGTCTTGCCCTTTGGCATTATGGGAACAGATGACTCGGGACAGATGAATCGGCAAGAGATGAGGGACTTCATAACATTATGGCTCACCCTGCCAAGCTTAGTATGGCTCGGAGCAGAATAGGCATGGCAGGTACACAATTGCGACTGAGTGAAATCTTTTAATGTCCTCATTTTTTTTATCATTTTATTCTGTTTACCAAAACTTGATGAGTTCTATTATGCAATTACAACGTTCAGGTCTGGATTTGAAGTTTGTTTTTCTGTTTTCTTGGCAGAGAATAAAGTTGATTCCACACTTTTTTCTTTGCTTAATTTCAACTACAAGAACTGCTAATTTTGACATTACGCAGTAGGATATATACATATATATATATCTATATATATATATATGTATAATGGTAATTAAATAATTGTGTCATTCACAGACAGCTGTTTCGTTGTATTGCAACTCTTCAGTGTGGCTATATATATATATATATATATATATATATATATATATATATATATATATATATATATATATATATATATGCGCTCAGTTACATCTATTCATTTCACAACTTCAAGTTTCATGCATCAGTGACCAAAATATTGGTCTGCAATCATCAGGTGAATGTCCAGATATAACTGATGATTTTTAATTTGAGATCTATTTTCCCCCTATCAAACAATCTCAAGAGAGTTCCACTCTCCTGTTCTGAAATCAGAGTTGTCCTTCTTTTAGATTGGTTGCCTTCCAAGGGCTAGGGAGCATGATCATGCCCTTCACGAGGGTATTAGTGCAAAGTGAACTTAAACAGACCTGACCAGCTTTTGAACTTGGGTCGCCAATTCCATTGTCGACGCCGTTATTGCCGTACCAATCACACCTTCATAGATAATATATTGAACCATAAGCAGTATCTTTTGATAGAGAAGATTTTTTTCATTTCTTATTTTGTTTTTATCGTCAATTAGCTTCCATTTACTCAAGGGTCAAATTCTGATCAATTATTTCTTCTGTTCAATTTAAGGCTTAATTTACGCAGCAAATAAAAATACCAAATTGCAAAGAAATTGAATGAATAAAAAAGAAAGTAGCTTGACTTTGATTAGTAATATTCGTCTTCGATTTTTCAACACAAAATACCTTCAACTTTTAAAAGGGGAGAAAAATTACGATCGATGATTATGGATTCTTTTAATATAAAAGTCAGTTCAATTTTTTCCTGGAATTTGTTTTATTCAATGGTATGGAATCAAAGATTCTGTGTTCTTTTGAATTAAGATAATGATTCAAAATTCTGTTATGTAACAGAATATCAATAACTGAATAAAAATGCTGCTTAAAATAGTGTCAACCAGAAGGAAAAACTCCAGTGATTGGTCTTGTACCAGACTAGGGCCTCAATTAGAATTTGAGTGGGAGCCCACTGTCTCTTGGGTTGGGTAGGGGATTCCTACCATCTGGCAAGGGGACATAACACCTCTGGGGACCTTCATTACTCTTAAGTCCCCTAAACATCTGCTCAGTGCAGTTATGCCTCAGGCCGGCTCTGAAACTAATTAAATTTCCATCTTATGTTTGCAGTAGTGATCCTTGTATAAATGGAAGATTAGCACCAGAAACATTCAGTTAAAGGAGCCTATGTTCCCAAAATTCCTCACTTGCTGATATGCAACATTTTTAAACATTAAAAGAGTTCCTCTACGTCCAAACAATCATCAAAATCTTTGACAAAATCTTCTCCCCGTCAATTTTCAATTATCCATTTGTATTGCTTGTATTAGTCAAGGCAGATTTTCATCCAGTGAATTGATAAGTTCTTACATAATTATTCTAGATGTTGAACAACTATAGCTACTAAACATGGTGAAAGGTTTCATCCCTTTTTATAAAGTTGTGTGTTTGTGTATTTGTGTGTGTTTTATGTTTGTATATTCCAACACTCCTGGGCATACCATTTAGTCTATAGACTTGGAAATATGCATCAGTACTCCATTAGACCCCTTTTTAAAAAAGTTATTTTTTCATTTTTTGGGAAAAAAAACTTTTTTGATCTTTTAAGGTCTATATTTTAATGGGTTTATTAAAAAGATCTAGATTCTCAAGAATTTAATTGTCTCTAGATGCTGGTTTTGGTCTATTTTAGAGGTTTCCCAGTGAAATAATGACTAGAATCTCAAAAATGTTGATGTTTCTCGATGTTTTTTTCTCATTTTATTTTATAGGTTTTCCTGTAGAAATAACACCAAGATTCTCTAGAATTTAGATGTTTCTAGATCTTTTTTTCTTTCCTAGAAGTTTTGCAGTGGAAATAAGATCTTGATTCCCAACAATTTAGATGTTTATTGATGTTTTTTCTAACTGTATTTCAGGGGTTTTCCTGTGTTTAATTCATCATCAGCAGTCTTCTATCATCTGTTGTTAGACATGGACCTTCCTCAAGATTCACCACTCCTCTCTATCATCAGGGCCAATATTTCCTGGATCTGTCCAGTTTGTCTTACCATCTTATATTCTGCCAGCCCCATATCAGCATTCAATCTCTCTCATTTTGCATGGTTCTCAGTTGGAGGGTCAATCTCTTGGTTAGGTTCGATGTTTCAGCTCCATAGGTGACTATCAGGAGGATGCATAGGTTGTAGTCCTTTCTTTTTAAAACTGTTGTAATTTTTATTGTTCTTGAAGGTTGAGTTTGCTCCACCGAAGGCATGCCATACTAGAGTGAGACTCTTCCTTGGTAGACGTAATGGTCTACTTTGTCTAGCTTTGCATTTTTGATTTTGATCGTTGTATGTTTATTTCCGAACGTGTTGGTTTAACATGATCTTTGTCTTACTGAAGTTCATGTGAAGGCCAGTTTTCAGGCTTTTCTTTGTTCAGTTTACTTAGCATTAGTTGGAGGTTCTCCGCAAAGGATTTAGATCTTCCAGGTTTTCCAGTGGAAATAGCGTTTAGATTCTCTTGAGTTTGGGTGTTATCTTGATGTTGTTTTCATTCTATTTTAGGTGCTTTCTAGTGGAAAATGCCTGTGAAGTCATAAATAGAATTTTATTCCGACCATATTTATCCTTTGATTCATATTTTGATGCAACGGTTGTTGAATTATTTATTGACTGTGGTGGTAAGCTTATCTGTTTCAATATTGTAAGTACTTGAAATTTCAATGATGAACTAATTTTTCAAATGGAAAAAATAAACAAATTAATTTTGAAAATATTTAAAAAAATCTGTAAATTAATGTACAAATTTGCATGTGTGTGTCTGTGTTTGTGTGTGAGTGTGTGTGTGAGTGCATGTGTGTGTGTTTGTGTGTGAGTGTGTGTGTGAGTGCATGTGTGTGTGTGTGTGTGTGTGAGTGTGTATGTGTGTGTCTATGTGTGTGTGGGTGTGTGCATGCATATTTGTGTGTGCCTGTGTGTGAGACAAATATTTTATCATAAAGAAATCTTTTTGAAACTTACCAGATTTCAATGTTTGGGTGTGAGTTATTTCTTTTCTTAAATTTGTTTTTTTTTAATTGGGGAAAAAAATGCTATAGTTTCATTAGCTAGAGAAAAACCAAAATTTCTGTTTGATGAAATCAGATCCTTTCAATAAATACAAACTGTGTCCTTCCAATGATATCAATTCCATCGGTCCCAGGTCTACACCGTGTTTAGAACAGAACAAAAACTAAATACAGGAATATATGATTTATAACTAATAAAAGGGAAAAAATCAATCAGGTTAGTCACTCCATAGAAATTGTCATTTGACCAACATCTTATGGTAGCATGCCATGTTGGGGGTAATCGATTAAAAAATAGGAAAAGGGGGTGATCAATGAATAAATTACCTCTCTTGCTTTCTGTTGGGTTGTGATCACTGAAAAAAAAGTCTATAAAAAGTATCAAAAACTTACTTTCCTCAATCCGAAGAAATCAGAGGAGAAGCCGATCAGAATTTTGTGCTGCAAAGAATTCAGTGAGAAGAAAGAAAATGCCAGACAAAATTCATTGCAATAATCATTGAAAATTGTAGATTTATATAAAAAGTAATTTTTGTATATTCAAAACATAAAAACAAGATGGCTTCCGAATATTCAATTCTGAATCTTTATAAGCTGAACAATTGAAATAACACCAAGTGAAAAGGTATAAGAAATAACAGAACACACTAACAGACACATATACACATACAGGTACACACTCATACATGCATATACAGATGAATGCTCTGGTGCACATAAGCACACACACTTGGTCATATGGATAGACACATAAGTGTGTAGAAATTCTTTCATTAAGCAGAACAAAAGGCCTAAACTGCTTGAAATTTTACTTGGTTTAGTACAAACTATACTGATTTGCCCAAAGATTAATACATTTTGCCCAATTGGGGGGGCATTTCCACCCCCTGCCCCTTTGGTTAATATGCCTATGCACATGCACACACACACACATACACACACACACACACATACATACACTTATGTACAAAGACTCTCACAACCACTCAGGCCCACATGCAGAAATCTGGAGAAGAGATCATCATAAAATTTTCCCCATTTTGAAGAAATTTTTTAAAATCTGAAATAATCTTTCAGCAAATAATCAGAGATTGTGAACTGAAATACAGAGATAGATTTAATCATCATCATCATCAACACCGCCACCACCACCACCATCATCATCATCATCCTTAGCCTCTGCTTGTCAGAGTCCATTGTTGGACACACACCTTCCTTTGTCCTTTTCATCACGGGCATCACAGAGCCAGCACTTCCTGAATTTAACTAGCACATCACACCATCTTACTTTCTGTTGGCCACAATTTTGCACATGATCTCTGGGGATCCATATTGTGAGTCATGATTTACAGCGGTTGTGTGACTTTCTTGCTGCATGTCCAGTCCTCTGCAAATTGAATTTTTTAACCGTTTCTATGATATCTCGGACAGTCTTTTCTTTGATATTCTTTGCTTTATGATCTCTACACATGAGATTGAGCATGATTTTCTCATGCACATTGCATGATTCTCAGTTTGAGGGTCAATCTTTTGGTAAAGTTCCATGTTTTAGCTCCCAAGGTGACTATCAGTAGGGATACATTGGTTGTATATCCTTCTTTTTAGGACAAATGGGATTTGTCTGTTATTAAAAGTCGAGCTTGCACTACTGAAAGCCAGCCAACCCAGAGTAATTCTTCTCTTCATTTCTTCTTCTTTTGATGAATTCATAGAGACTCACTGTCCTAGGTAGATATTAAATTACTTCAAAGTTCAGGCACAAATTCAAACAAAAAGGAAAGGTTTTACAGTCCAAACAAATAAAAAAGAACTTTGAAGGAGAAACTATCATGGATAGTCACTCAATAAAAACCATCATATAATCAGTATTTTTTGGTTGCATGCCATGTTAGGGATGATCAATCAAAAAATTGGAAAATTGTTTGACTGTGATTACTGAAAAAATCAGAATAAAAAAAAAAGCATGTATGCTTCCAAACAAAAAATAAAGGAACAATGTAGCACAAACTTACATTTCAAATTAAACTTTCCACTAAAAATCTATTCAGGGGGTTTTAAACAAAAAAAAGAAGCAATCTTTTTCTCAACATAATAATGAGTTAACATTCTAATTTTCTGCTCTTCAGCTTCACTGATGCAGTTTGCACACATGATACATTTATAGGCAGCGAGCCAGACCAACTTAAAAACCTGAGAAACCTATGTTTTGGTTGACTATTCCTAATCAAGAAACCAAAAGAAGGAATTGACGACATCTGTAAATGTCAAAGTAGAAAATGGGACAAAACTGTTGAACTCTTATGATATTTTATTCATACCTTGGAGTTGAAAATAAATATTTACAAAAGAGTACTTGTCTGTTTCCTCAGATGAACAACCGTAGCCACCAAAAATGGTAAAGGGTTATATCCTTTTTGATATCCACTTGTTTGTACTCGAGTGCTCTTGGCCATACTGTTTTGTCAACAGACTTGAAAATAGGCATCAGTACTCCATAGGCCCCTTCAAAAAAATTTTTTGAAAAAAAGCATTCTTGACCATTTTGGTTGGCTTATGTTGACAGATTTGTTGATAATATTGAGATTCACCAGAATCTATAATTCTATTTTAGATTTTTTCTGGAGGAAAACATCCGCAATGTCATAAGTAGAATTCATTCTGATTATGTTTATTTTCTGACTGAATTTTTTTACATGTATTTTCACACAGTTATACAGTTATTGACTTTAATGACAAGCATTTTCTATTTTTTGAGATGCAAGATGGATAAAGATTTTTCTGGTAAATTTCTTGATCATTTGAAAAAAAGTTAAGAATTGTAACTTTTCTGAACAATTAAAATAAAAGAGAAAAAAGTTGACATGCTATTATACAGCACATTTAGATTATAATCAAATCCATAAGTTGAGTGATCATTCTATAAGAATCTTTTTTATTTTAAAGAATATTGGGTTGAGTAAACCTTTTCTGGCTTTTTGAAGAATAGAATATAACCATTTTTTTCCTTCTCATGAACTTTCAACTTAAAACTTAATTTACAATTGACAAGATCAGAAATCTCAGCTCTATCAAATGACATCATTGTTTTTATAACTCAGAACCTCTCTAAAATTGCTTGAGAATTCTGATAGTGAAAAATTGCTATAAAATAACCAAAGATAATTTAGTGAAAATCTATGACAAAATGTCATTGATTTCATTGAAAATAATGATTATTTCTTAAACACTGAACCAGAAATTTTAGACAATTATGTCAACAGAAAATATCTATGGAGTAAGATCTGTTGACCTCTCTCAGAATATAAATTTCTGTCTGTTATTTGATAACTAATTCTTATTATGTATTTATCTTAGATGAAGAATTATAAACCACTATCATTAATTATTGCTACTAAGATTAAAATAGATTGGAGCAAAAATTAATGACATTGAACTAATTTTCAATTTGTTGAACTCCCAAACTGGAGTTGACTTTATTTTTCTGTAGTAAGAAAATCAAGAACAACAAGAAAAATCCTCAACAAAATGAGAGGGGAAATCAATATGTTCGCATTCCTCTATCTTGATTTGATCACAAGACCAACTGATTACATGGAGACTATCTAACTAACTGAGCTAAACTGACAAGCCTCAGACATCAATCAAAGTTCATCATGCAGATAGACTCGGGCTTATTTCATTCTAATAAATAAATACATTTTTACAAAAAATGTATATTTTTATAATTATATCTATTATATATTCAATACAAAAGTTGTAATAATCATCTGCGGTCAAAATAGAAGTGGGAGTGTGGTTTAACCCTGAAGCAGACAGACTTGTTGAGATTAAAGTCATGAGACTGAATTGAATGGACAGATAAAAAGCATTGATTATTTATTATCTATCTATTTATTAAATAAAAATGCTTCTATGGCCACTTGGTGTACAGTTTACATTAAAGAGTTCAACATAAAAATACACAATATTTTCAATTTTATTTTTCAATGAAGTATTACAACATTATTATCAATTTTGATTGGCTTCTTCCCTTTATAACTTTCAGTTACTTTTTATCACAACTATGAATCAGACCTTAATTCTACGGCAACAAATAAACTGCATAATTGGAGAATGAAGGGCAAGCCCATAGCAAAAATCAAACTCATACTCTCTAGCCAGAGGAGGTTGTGTATACACCAGGCCACTTTTTAACCATTTGGCCATAGGGGACTTCATAGATAAACGGAAGCTGGTTTTACACCTTAAACCTAACTCCTTACGACTGATATTCCACACTGAACATTTACCAGGTGTATTTTTTTCTTTTAAATTCTTCCTTATATTTCAGCTGATAACATCCCATGCTTCCCAGTCAATCTCTTCCATCCCAGATAAATCAGAATTTATTTAAGTTATTCTTGAAACCATTTACTTTTGTACTATTTATTACTTGAGTTGATGAACTATTCCAGTGTTCTTCCTTGGAGAAATATCTATTAGCTTTTGCTACCTTGTTTTGTAATAGACCTAGCCAGTCAATTTCCAAGACTTATTGAATATTACACCTCCATAATCTGTAAAATCATTTAATATCTTGAAAGTTTCGTTGAAGTTGCCTAAGCCATGTATCAATCTGATATTTTTTTTTCAGTAGTGTCTCCAGTTTCAAAATTAGTTTCCAATTACCCTGGGATCCCAGCCTAGACACAAACTTCAAATGTGATCATAATAGATTTAAATATAACCAAGGAAATTCAAATTTTCCCATGAAGTTATCAATTTTTATTCAAACAATTTTGATTTTACTGTACCAGAAATACACTAATACCAGTGATTTTTTTTTCAATAAAGCATGAAAGTTTCAGGTAATTGCTAAAATTTTCTGTTATAATTAAAACACTTTCAATCTAAAAAATGTATTGATTTACCTCCAAAGAAAAATTTATTCTGAACTCAATATTTCAGCTCTCGTACTTTCCACTAACAATAAACAAAAGCCACAGACATTATTATTAAATTTCTGCCATTATTTACCTTCAACTTAATTCTTGTTATAGCTGGGTACTTTTCAACAGTGTATAGATAAATCAATAACCTGGATTAGAGTAAAGAACAAGTTTCAAGTGGGAATCAAACTCACTGGTTTGTTTAACGTGCAACCGCTCTTACCACTGAGTTACTGGAACTCAGTAGCAAGCAAGAATCCAAATCAAACCCTTTAATCACATTCCCTATGCTGATTGCTTGTGCACCAAGTTTGTTATTAGATCTTAGTTTGGTATCGGTAATCCAATTTTTATATTTTATGTTATTTATTTTTGTTAGATGAAGCATAGTGAAAAATTATTTGTTTTTGGTACTATTTATCTTTAGTTGTACCTTTGATTATCACAACTAAACTCAGGCTGGTTTCCCTTCAGCAGTGGGCAAGTGAATTAACGAAATGCGTTGGAATAAAGAACAAAGTCCAGGTGAGAATCAAACTCACATCCCTCTATGCTTGAGTGGGGGGGGGGGTTGCTCTATACACCAACAATAAAGATGAAGGTATATAGTAGTAAAATTGAGAACGTTGATTTACAATACCATATCTAACAAAAATGAATGAAACCTGGTCTGGTTAATCATTTTATAGGGACTGTCGCATAACCAACACCCTTTGGCAGCATGCTATATTGGGGGTGTTTAATTAAAGAATTGGAAAAGGGGTGATCAATGAATAAGTTACTTTTCTCACCTTTGGTTGGATCACTGAAAAGTATGAATTTTTGGAAAACAAGCAGGACAAACTAGTGACCAATTTAGCACAAACTTACATCGTTAATTGAAACTTCCACTAAACACCCGGGGGTATGATCTTAAAAAATAAAAAAAATGTTTTTTCTCTTGACATAATAATGAGTAAACTTTGAAAATGTCACCCCTCTATCATCATTGATGTAGCCTGTATATAATGTATATAATGTATAATATATATATATATATATATATATATATATATATATATATATATATATATATGTGTGTGTGTGTGTGTGTGTGTATATATATATATATGTGTGTGTATATACATATATATATGTGTATATATATATGTATATGTATATATATATATATACACACACACACACACACACACATACAATCACATAGCCAGCCAGACCAACTTGAAATCTAAAGAAACCTATGTTGACAAATTTGGTAACAGTTTTGGTTGTCTGTTCCTGATGAAATAAAATCGAATCTGCCATCACAGTCAATATTTGAACTGCTGTACCATCATATTTTGAAGTCATGTAAAAAGAATGATCAATTTATGACAACACTGGCATTTTCCACTGAAAAAACATCTAAAATGGAGTGAAAAAAAAATTCTGGAGAATCTAGATGTTACCAATAAACCCGTCAAAATAATGTCCAAAAGGTCAAAAACTTTTTTTTTTGTTTCACAAAAATTCATACATTTTTAGGAGGTGTCTAATGGAATACTACTGTTGTCGATTTTCAATTTTGTAGACAAAACAGTGGGACCAGGAGCTGGAAAACACCTACAAACAAACGCACAAACATATAAAAAGGGATAGAACCCTTGGTCGCCTCTGGTGGCTACAATTGTCACTTTAAATGACTGACGAGTGCAAGATGAAAATTTCGTCTTTCCTTTTCGTCAAATAAATCGCTTTTTCTAATTTTATGGGGCACATGTCAACAGCAAGTTATAATGAGGTGTTTGGTGTAAAAGAATTGTGTGTAACTCTTGTTTTGTTTTTAAGAATAAAAGACGCTAGACGTGAGGCGGTCTGCCTGGTTCGTAAGTTGTCATTAGAAATGTTCAGAGGAAATGATGGGTTTGTGAGAGCGTTTAATCGTTTTACACTTCACATGGCTTTATGTCTGCCCTCCACAGTCCGTTGTAGTCAGTGTCATGAGTGGCAAAAACTTGGTCTTTATTGTGTCATCAAATGTGGTCAGTGCTTGGGTGTCAAAAAAACAAAAACAAAAAAAACAAAAAACAATTGGAGTTAATTTGTGATTCTTCTTGGCTGACTTGTTTTTTTGTATCTCACCAATGAATGTCTGACATGAAAAGGAAATAAAAGATTGATTTGTTTTAAAAAGAACACAGGTTGGATAGTGATAATGTTTTTTGCTGTTTCTTAACAAACTTATGGTAGCCCTGAGTAAAGCTTTTCAATCACTTTCCGCATGAAAGGGTTGGTAGAAAGGACGTTATTTTTACCACAGAATTAAGACCAGTATATACATATTTGAATAGCTTATTGAACTTAAAACTGTATAAGTTGGAAACGATAAGACTTGACGCTCAAATTGAAGACTAAAAAAGCCTAAAAAAGTATTGAGAGATTTAAAATGACTTATATGACTTAGAAACACTAGAATAAATAACGGTGAGAGACTTGAAAAAGAAACTTACATTGGCAAAGGCACTTATTTACTCGGAATTTAAAATATCGTCAGAAAAATGATAATAACCAGTCGAATTTGGCTTAAGGAGATTGTGTCTTCTAAGAAACAAATCTCTGACGCTAAATGGCTTTCAGTTTTCATGAACTGTAAACCAAAACTGTCATAAAACTATCAACGCAGGTCTCTTCAGTTTCTAAGCTGGTCTGGCAGGCTGGAGACTGCACCAGTGGAGGGAGGGCAGAAAATTTGAATATTTTTTTCTCATTATGTCAAGAGAAAATTTTTCTTTCGTTTCTGAAAATTCCCACATAAATAAGTTTTTAATGTTCAATTTGCGATGTAAGTTTATGCTAAATTGGCCCTTTAGTTTGTGTCCAGCAGCATCTATACTTGTTTTTTTATGCAGACTTTTTTAGTGATCTCTGCCCAACGAAAGACAAGAGAAGTAACTTATTCGTTGATCAATCTTTTAAACAATTTTAATTGATCACCCTATGCTGCCAAAATTCGTTTGGTGAGGGTCTCTGTTTTGTGGTTAAATAGACCGATTCTCTTTTTTAAATGACATCCCATACTTTGTGAATTGGTAAGGCATAGACCAGAATTATATTGAGATAGAATATTTTGATGACATTTATACCCAAGATCGAAATAGTTGCAAGAGGTCGATATAAAGATTGTTTGGAATTAATTAGTCTCGTCACATCTGACTGTTTGAACCTTTTAGAATGATGTTTCTGTATAAAAACGATTATGCAATAGCATGATTTGCACATCAGTCTTGGTCAACGCAAATTTTCGATTTATTTACAACCGATTGTTTTCCATAAATTTTCCATAGATCAGAGCTTTCCAAATGTTCAGCATTGGCGACACACTATTCAGAGATAAATCTTTTGGGACACATTACTCAAGTTTTGTCAGCCAAGCCAAATATTTGATGACACTCCAACAGTTCAACTGTGGGAAAGTATCTTTTGAATGATATACAAAATTATACATAATTTCATGACACACCTAGGAATTATCGGCGACTCACTAAAGTGTTGCGACGTACAATTTAGAGAGTTCTGCCATAGATAATTGGATAAGATTTGCATACTATTATAAATGCATATATCATTTTTCACCATTTATTTCTCTCAGTTTTCTCCGCTGCTACTGTTTCAAATTTTCTCTTAAGAAATACTGAGTGCTGTTATTTCATTGTTACGTTTACAATAAGTTCTTGGAAGAAAAATACAATAAACCATTAAGATTTGTTTAAAACAGATCGGTGAACTGATCGCCTTGGTTTTAGTTGTGTACTTGTGCTAGCAGCTAAGGTTCAGGCCCATGTACAAGACATGATTGTTATTCCTGATTTTCAAGGCAGACAAACTTTCTCTTCTAGAAAGGTCAGCATGACATAATATTAAAAAATTGGCAAACTAAGCTAGCCTCCGTCTGAAAACCAATAATTAACACAACATTTACATTTGACTAATTAGCAGAAAGGTCTGGTTAGTAACTCAGTAGATACTTTTGGCAGCATGCCTTGTTGGGATGGTCAATTAAAAAAATGAAAGATTTAATGGTCAATAAATAAGTCACTTCTCTCGATACAAACTAACGGATCCATTTAGCACAAACTTACATTACAAATTGAACCTGTCACAAGCATATCCGGCCAGCCAACCAACCAGCCTAGATTAAAAACTGAAGAAACTTTCAATATGTATGTATGTATGTATGTATGTATGTATGTAGGTAGGTAGGTAAATAAGTATCACGTGTACAGGCCGCTAAAAGGGAGCTAAAGGGCTGAAAATTACAACATTCTCTCCTTATCATATGAAGAACAAAAAAAAATTCATCTTAGATCTCCTCCTCTCTAAATAGGTTTTTAGTGGTGGCTTCAATTTGCAATGTAGGTTTATGCTAAATCCGTAATCGGCAGCATCATTTTTTAATTGATCACTGCCCAACAAAAGCTGAGAGACGTAAGTCATTATTTATTTGATCACCCTTTTTTCCCTATGTTTTAATTGACCACCCTCATGCTACCAAAAAGACTTTAGTCATGTGACGGTTTCTACTGAGTGACTAACCAGACCTATGTATCATTTATAATAATTAACTTTTATTTCTCAAAATCCGAAACTAACATCTCGGAAAAATGTTAAACACATCAGTTATGCCAAAAATGTACCAATTACCAACTTCTCTGTGGTGGATAATGTAGTTACCAGTTTCCAGATAGTCATATACTTGAACCCTGAGGCCCTCCCCACATAGAATTTTGGTGGACACGATCTCGACATCTAGCTCTTTCTAAACAATTTCTGTCAGTATCCATCAAAATCATCAACAGCATTCTAGTGTCCGTCGTTGGACATAGACCTACCATGGGATCCGGCTGACCTCTTTTTCATGGGCGTCGCAGAGCCAATACTTGTCTAAATTCGTCACGCCATCTTGAATTTTGCCGGCCATAGTTTCGCATACAATCTCTAGGGATACACACAGTGAGTCATAATGTCCAGCTGTTGTTTGACATTCTTGTAACATGGCCAGTCCATTGCCATTTGGCTCCGCCATGCCCATGATGAAGAGGTCTGGCAAATCTTTGGGAAGGTCTATGTCCAACGACGGATGCCCACAGACTGATGATGATGATGGTGATGATGATGATGATGATGATGATGATGAATGGATTCTGTGATGTTCCTGACTCCGGTTTTTTCTCTAATCTCAACTTAAACTAAAAGATTAATTTCTAGATTTTCGTCAACCTGATTGCGAAATGACAGTTCATGAAACCAAGGGTTGCTGAATAAACTGAGTTATCTCCCTTACACTTGCCATCATTGACCATATTTTTATTATTTGCAACTTCAAACGTTATTTACAACGATTAAATCAATTCAAAACTTTCGAAACTTTGTACCTCAAACTTGATAAAAAATACCCATATTTTAGATCTAACGAAAAATGATCACATTAAATTCTGCCTGTACTATAATGAAGAATTATTTTTTTTTTTATGAAATTTCAATCACTTAAAACCTGAATCGGATAAAATATACAGACACATGTTTTCTTGCAGTATTTTCAAATCAAATTTAATGAGCTTGGTTTTGATTTAAGCTTCTATTTCGTGAAACAATCATAAAGAAATTCTAAAAACCACATTTGCTAATTAACTTTCAACAGAAATTCTTATTGCAAAATTAGTTACCACCCAAGACCTAATCTTAGCTGCAATCCTAACAATAATCATTTATGTTTATCCAGGCAGTTCAATATAAAATAAAAAATATACTTTCATATTTCGACTGAAGATTATTACTTCAACTTTTGTATTGTATATATAATAAATAGATTTGTAGTTATCTAAGGCTTGTCAGTTGGCGAGATAACCGCCTTCCAATCCCATTGTCTTGAGTTCAAATCCTTGGGAAAACGAAGTCAGCTTCAATTTGGATTAGAGTTTGACAACATATATTTTATGATATCTCACGTATTATCTACATTTGAGTAAATTACAATTCCAAAAATAATGTCTTTTCATTACACCAAATTGTTTTCGCTTAAATATTTAAACTACAAGACAAATGACTTTTTTGTTTACATTTGAAAACCTTTCAACCAATGCCATGAGTTCCATTTAAAATTCGACTTGTTTAGAAAAAAATATTGGTTCATCAAATTGATTTCACGTAAATATTTCAAAAAAATTGATTTTTAATGGATTTGAATACCTAATTTCAAAAAAAATTACAAATCCTCCTCACAAGAGAATCAAAAACAAAATAGAAATAAATACAGTTATACCTTGTTACTTGCAGGGTTATGGGCGTCAAGGGGCCACGAATACTCCGCGAATTTTTTTTACCAGAGACTCCCCCATCTGAATCCTTTCGGTCCCCAAACCCACGAATATTGTACCATAAACAATAAGCAAACACTTTACCGTTCCCAAATTATAGATGTACAAATAGATAAATGAATTAGTAAATAATTGAGTAAATATTCTAAATTTTTAAACTCGACTCTATTTTCGTCAATCATAGCTGGAATAAATATGTTTTTGGTCAAAAACGTAAAAAAATGTCTCAATCAGCCCAGAAATTCTCTACCAAGTGCACAAAGGAACTTTTCTTTTTCCTTACGACTAACTTTTTTTTCCTTGCAGTTATAACCAGAATGGAACTTTCAAAGAAGATATTTAATTATTGCAATATGTTTTAGAAAATCTTTGAAAAGTAGATGTTTGTAAAAGAAAAATAAATACGGCTAATTAACACAAAATATGAATATCATAAAGCTGCTATGCACTGATCATCAAAATTATTTTTTTACGCAGCTACTTACATTGAAATTATTATTTTGGCTGCTATTTTTTTAAGGAAAATTTGCGGTAAAAAAACAACGAAAATATTAATATTAAGTTGAACAGAAGCATTAAATTAATTTTGAATTGTTAACGGTGATTTATTGATCTAAATCTATTGAAAAATAAAAGAAAATGAAAATTTATATACTGGATAGTGAACTGAGAAGAAATTGTACGTCTAAAATACCGTCTGCTAATGTTTAATCCGTATAGAAGCTGGGCTCATATTGTCTACATAAATAAATTATTATCATAAATATTATCATGATGCATTAATGACTTCCTAAACTTGTTATGTTTTCTTCGTACTACAAAGCGTATTTTATATGATGTAATCTTTCGTAGTACGCCTCTAACCACACCACATTCAAATTCTTATCAAATCTTTCAAAACTGAACCACGAATTATCGAAATCACGAATAGAAAACGCACGAATACCCAGGGATAACTGCACATAAGTTATGTTGTTATTGCTTCAATCAAATCGTCATTTCTGAGCGAGCAAGGGTATGAATCTTTACAATCCACCTTCCCTACATAATGTGTTTCTTTTTTCTCCAATATATGAGGATTATAACTTAAAATCAATAATTCATAGGAACTAATAACCTTAGCTCTGACTCTAACCATCAACCCTAACCCTAAACTGAGGCCTGAACCTCAAACAATAATTCAATGTAATTTAATTTCAAGCAGAATTTAGAGATTATCTCGCATAGACTCATCAAAATTACTCCAAGTTGCTAAAATAATAACCTTGTAATTTTTTTAAAAATTAAGCATTTTCAACATCAAGTGAGCGAGTGTGTTAAAAACAAAGAACAAATAAAATTAATTGAAAAAAAAAACAACTTATTATTTAAAAAAAAATAATTGTCAATCTTAATTAAAATTTATAAGAATTATACAAATATCATCTAGATTTTAATGGAGTTGTACGCCGTCGTATTTGGATATTTTAGGTTAAATAATATCGACCAAAAGATGTCATGGGAGGCTGTCAGACGAAGTTATGTCCCTTACATGCTATAACGAGGCATGTGAATGAGTTGAAATATTTCAGTATTATTCTCTGATATAGAGGAGAAGAATTTTATCATCAAACAATCAAAAATGAGAATTTAGAGTGCAGGATACCTGAGTCAAATATCAGGAAGTTTACTCAAGATTATTATGATAGACTGGGAATAGAAAATAAATAAAAACCAGGAAAAAAAACAAATTTTCTTCAAAAAATAGTTTTTGAAAAGTGTTTTTTTTTTATAATAATAATGACAATGATAATCTACTGGTGTGAGATTGCAAATAATAATAATAATAATAATAATAATAATAATAATAATAATAATAATAATAATAATAATAATAATAATAATAATAATAATAATAATGTTGATTTGCAGGATCCGTTCGTGAAATTGAGATAACTCTTGTTAGGCTCAAAATGTACTAATGATTATCTCCCTTTTAAAGAGGGTGCAAAAAAAAAAAAAAAGATTGAAAACTTAATATCTAAAAAAGAGAAAATAATTCAACGTTTCACACAATGGTAAAAATGGTGCACAGATAAAATAAATACAATCAACTGTTGTTTTTTTTTATAAAAAAAACAAACTAAGGTTTCACATAATCGCCCACCCGACATTGAAAACAGCGCACAAACAGAAAAAAATAAAAACAACTCTGTTTCCCCAACAGATCTTCAGAGTTTCATTCACTCGCCAACTCGGTGTTGAAAACAGGGCACAAAATAAATAAATAAAAAGATTTTTATTGAAAAAAAAAAACAAACTTTAACATTTCCCACACTCGTTCACTCTATGCTGATAACGGCGCACAAATAAAACAAATAAAATCAACTTCATTTCAAAAAAAACTTCTACATTTCCCACCCTTACCCAATTGAAATAAAAACAGCACAAAGAGGTAATATAAGAAAAGAAAAAAACTTTTAAAGTTTCACACAATGTAAAAAAATGGCGTACAAATAAAAAAAAAAGAAAGATAACTTTCCATACAAACCTGAAATGTTTCACTTACTCGATGGCTCCATGTTAAAAACAGTACACAAATAAAAACAAATTAATCCATCAAAAGCGATAACAATCAGTTTTTTTTTTCAATTTTCAGAGGGGGGGTAATCCATTTCGAATTTAACTGGAGTTATCTCAATTTTATGCATGCATTCTAGGAATACAGTCATGTTTATAATAATGTATGTTAACAACTACATCTATGTATATATCTAGGTGTATAGATTTACGATGAAATACGATTATTATTTGATTAAAAAAAAATCTGTTATTGCTACAGTCGAATCAAACTTCTTTAGGATCGAATCTTGTCAGTGTTCTTTATAAGTTTTTTTTTTTGATAATTTACACTGAATATTGTTTGTTTGCTTTTTAAAGTAACGTCTTTATTTTGATTTCTGTCCCCTCCTCAGATGATCTACCGAAAAATGTTTCTAATTTATAATTCAATGATGTTTTTTTCTTCTCCAGTGGTTTTACTGACTGTGCAATGTACAATATACAACAGCCCTGAGGTTAATAAAGTGGAATGAGTGAATGTGTTAAAAAAGTGAGATATGTATCAAACACTGACTACAGGGCTGAAAATTCAAACATTTATTCAAAACGTCTGGGTAAACGATTCTTTATTTTTTCTTCTCAAATACATCTCTAAATTTTTTTTTAAGGGCAAACTGCTCTCTGGTCTTGGTTTGTGATGAACCAAGGAGATGGACAAGCTTTAAGGCGATCGGATGGTAACCGATTCCTTTTCGCTGCATCCCTTTTGCCCTACACCAGCGACTGGCCATCTTAGAATCGCCAGGCTCGCGATCTGGAAGGGCCTCATCAATGTCGTTCCATTATCTATCTATCGATTTATCTAGAGAGAGAGAGAGAGAGAGAGAGAGAGAGAGAGAGAGAGAGAGAGGACCTCTTTAGTATCCTGAGTTCTACAAATATCGGATTGGCAGTTTGTGGAGAAGGAATCTTCAGTCAAGGTTTAAGTTAAAGATAGTAATGTACAGGACCGGTCCGTCTGATAGGTGAACTAAAACGCAAAGGTCATAGGGACATAATCCAAACCGAAGAAAATAATTTCTATTCAACAGAGTGTGTAAATTCTAAGTCTAAATCTAAGGCACCTGGAACCCTTGCACCGGCCCTGGACATCCAGGATTTCTATACATGCAATGGTTTTTTTTGTTTTTTTTTTTGTGTATATATATATATATATATATATATATATATATATATATATTAATTATCATAATGATTAACGCTCCCTTATTCAGGGTTGAGCACTCTTTAAGTGAGGTAACTCGTTCATTATAAGCTTATGCAATGCTCTTCCAACTTAGGAATATAGCACTCTGGTGGATGGAGAATTACGCACGAGTGAATATATCGCTTAAATTCAATCTAGCTGACCGTCCAGTTCAGCGTAGGGCAGAGGTAAGATGCCAGCCTCTGGGTCTCTAAGCGAGAGTTCCGATCCTATCTTGTGGTTCTGGATGAGATGATGGATAATCTATAGCCACACTGAAGAGTTGTAATACAATGAAACAGCTGTTTGTGGATGACACAATCATTTAAATATCATGGTTTTTCTTTGCGATTCTGAGAAATGTTCACCTAGATGAATTGTCCACTGCCAAATTCTACCTAATGAAAAGAAAAAAAAAAAAAAAAGTTGAGAGTGGTCTGTTGTTTCTTGGAGCTGCACGTGGGTAAGTGGAATTAAATTTAAAATTTATAGTTCAATGCCTAGCTACCCCCGAGTATGAATGAATGGAGTCTGTCCACCCCTGACCGTTAGGACCCCTTACTGCTAAGTAGATATAGGGGGAAGTCCACCATTGGGAAAAAATCACAGATCGCTCGACGGGATTGTTGTTACCTTTTTTTTGGCCAAGAAAGACAAGTTTCCTGCGACCACACCGAACAAGATAACGGACTAGTAGGACCCCCTTGAAACTCTAGTTCGAAAAGATAAGCCCTTGTTGTTTTTTCGATTTGATTCGAATTGATTCGATTTGACTCGATTTTTTTTGTTCCGATTTTTTTGTTGTTTGTCTTGATTTTGTATTTTTTTCTTTCCCTTCATGGCCGACGAGGCCAGAAGGGCTTTGTTTGCTTCCCCCGATAAGGGGGAGGGCGGGGGCACATCCACACCCCCTAAAATAGGGAAAAAAAAACAAAAAAAACAAGAAAAAATGTCTACAACACAGACAAACAGTCCAGTTAAAAAGAATACAGACATGAAAAAATCCCCCGTCCATGAAGGGAGGGGGGAAAATACAGACTCGCCGATTCCGGCGGGACAACAACAGCAACAAGAAAAGACAAGTGGGGACTCTCCTAACGTTTGGTCATCCCCTCCCGTAATAAATACAGTCAATGTGGCGGAATTCGTCAAGCGTTGCCAGACATACAGTCACCTTGTAAAAGAGGACGGCTTACTGGTGGACTTGGTCGAATTGAAAGACATTGAAAAGAAAATGGTGTCCGTCTTTTTGGTCGACAAGAAGTCAAACCGAATTGTCCGATCAAACAAAGACATAGTGTTGAAAGCACTGGCTAGCTTAGGAATCAAAGCCAAACAAGTTGTTAAAGGCGATGGCTTTGCGATGTGGGACGTACTATTGCCCACTGAACAGGACTGTTCAGATCTCCTGCGCCGAGAGCTCCAAACGAAGGAGCATTACATTCGTGTTGAGTATCTCGGCCGGAGAAGGACCCGGGTAATAGCACATGAGGTGCCCAGCTTCGTACTCGGGGAACATATCGGGGCTTTTCTCCTGAAATACGGAGAAATTGTCTCGGTTGACTCCGAGGCGATGCGTGGGGAGTGGCGTTTTGATCTTATGATCGACAGGAAGGCGTTCCTGGCCATTCCCAACTATTTGGACATAGGTGGTCGGAGGCGACTGCCTCTTATCGTAAAAGGTAGGAGGCCAGTCTGCTGGATATGCGGGGAGGCCGGTCACCTCGCCGCTATCTGCAAAAAGAAACCGTCCAGCCTGACGCAAGACCCTTCCCACTCAGTTTCTGTGACCGCCCAAAAGGAGGCTCCCGTAGTCTCGCCTACTGCCATGACTGGAGGAATCCAGTCAGATGCCGGGAGAGGTAAAAGTCTCCCCTCACCTAAACCGTCGACTCCGTCACCAAAGGTGGTGGCACAAAAAGAGAAGACGGAGGGGGAGTGGCAGGTAGTAGGTCGTAGTGGGAAGAAGGCCCAAATAGAAGCACCCCTGTTGCCACATATCCTAATGCGAACCGACACCGACAGTCCCCAAGGAGAGACCCCGCAGTCTTATGCGGAACGGGCTAGAGTAGGGGGTTATGCTAGTCCGAGTCGTGAAAAAAAAGAAATGGCGGCGGCGTTGCTCATAAAACTTAAGTCCAGGCAGCCAGCAGAGAGGGTTACCCCTCCACCCTCTCCCCGAACAATACAAAGTCCTTCAATAAAAAAATCACCCCCCCAAAAAACAGAATTGACAGTTTTAAAAAAATCACCCCCCAAAGAAACACAATTGACAGTCCTAAAAAAATCTTCCCCCCAAAAAACTGAAATAACAACTTTGAAAAAATCCCCCCCCAAAAAAACAGAACTGACAACATCTCCCAGACACACACCCAGACACACACCCAAGAAAAATCAGACAGTGCCAGAACCTACATCTTCTCCAACTCCTCCATTGCCGCCCACTCTACTGTTATTTTCACAACCTCCCCCGCCACCGCCGCCGCCGCCGTCGTCGTCCCCCCCATCAACACCATCAACAACAATATCAACAACACCAACACCTACACAAACACCAACACAATCGGCCTCACAAAAGAGGCCGAGAAGCCCAGCCGGGGGAGACGCCGGCGAGCCAACAACAAAAAAAGAAAAAAAAGTGAAACACAAGAGAGGGGTCCACATCTGCCGTGTCGACCCGGACATTATAGAAAAATCGAAGCTTCAGCAGCAAGCCCTAAGGAATTTAAAAGTCCTCCACAGTTTCCGGTTCGTCGAGCCCGGAAGACGCGACGTGGAGGACCCCACCTTGTTCCCAGGGCTTAAAAAGCTGCTGACGGTAGTCCGGGTCGGAGACACCTCGCGGCAGGTGTGGGATATGCTCCGGGAGGCCAATGGGGCCTTCCAAATGACCACACCACTGGCTGTCTGGCATCATCCGGACTTGCAGAAACTGAAGAACTTTTGCTCTGGGAGGGTCCCCGTCTTCATGCACCCCTCCCTTTATAGGGCAGCAAAACTAACATTCCCTAGGCACGTCGGCGGCGTGTCCCTGGATGGCACCATCAGAACTGAGATGGGCACTGATCCTATGGGACCCGCTGTCGGTGTGCTATCACCGGCAATGTTCGCGTCAGGAGGGCAACGCCAATAGACTAACAAGATGGCTCTCTATTTAGCAAGTTTGAATGGTCGTGGTTGCCGGAATGAGTCGAGAAGAGCTAGACTCTGTCGTCTCCTCCGGCACCTCGACGTGAGTATTTGTTGTTTACAGGAGACTCATTTTATTTCGAGCGACAATGAGAGTGTGCTGTCTCGAGACTTTCGTCTCTTTTCAGCATACTTTGATTGCCGCTCCAGAGGTGTCTCTTGGCTAATAAGCCATTCTTTGAATGCGGTGTGTTCCCTTGTGTATGCAGACCCGGCGGGCAGATTGTGCGTCGTTGATGTTACCATAAGAGGGGAGGCTTTTCGTTTGATTGGGGTTTATGCGCCCAACGGCCAGGGTGAGCGAATCAACTTCTTTCGGCAGATCGATCAGTTCGTAGTTCCGTCGAGACGGCTAGTGTTAGCGGGTGATTGGAATGCCGTCCTTGATCCCGATATAGACCGAGGGGTAAATAGGGGAACTAACAACGGTGACGTGATTCCGTTTCGGGATTTGATCAACAGGCTTGACCTGGTGGATAAATTCCGAAACGAACACCCCCGCCAAGTAGTATGGACTTGGACTAATAGTGGCGACCCGAGTTCGGTGCAACGTTCCAGTTACATCGATCGGGTCTTAGCTAGAAGAGTCGACCATAAGTTTTTGGAATGTCCAAGTTTCCATAGCGTCCCCTTTTCGGACCATAGATTAGTAAGGGCCCGAATGAATTTAGGTATAGCTAAGCCCTTCAAGTCTGGTTACTGGAAATTCAACACATCCCTCGTGGATATGGAGGATTTTCGGGACCAGCTAACATCACTAATCCAGCGGGAACTGACGGGGGCTATCCTGGGCAATAAATTCTGGGGGAACCTCAAAAATAAAATTAGGTCCTTTGCTGCCGATTACAGTAGGCGACTCAACCTAGTGAGACTAGCGGCACAAAAGGCACTAGAAGATCGGATCGAGAGGGCGGTGGAGGGAGGGGACTCTAGCCAGGTTAAGATAGCTAAGGCAGAGTTGGCCTCCTTGCATGCCAAGAAGGATCAAGCTCTAGTAGTTAGAGCTAGATTAAAAAGAATGTCCCCCGAGGCAACGAATATGGCCGATGAGCTGAGGCTAGAAGAAATTAGGAGTGCGTCTAGTCGGCATATCTCCAGCGTCACATCGCCGGACGGACGTCTTGTGACCACAAACGAAGGTATCTGTGAGGTGTTTCGTGCCAATTTTCAGGAACTATTCACCAGGGAAGCTAGACTGAATTCGGCTCAGTTCGACGCCTATTTAGCTGACTTCCCTCGCCTTGAGGCGACTGAAGCAGCTGGGTGCGAGGGGCCCATAACAGAGGATGAAATCCGGGAAGCGTTAAAGAGCATCGAGAAGGAGAAGACACCGGGGATCGATGGTTTACCCTACGAAGTGTATTTGAGGCTGTCGCCCATTTTTGTTCACTTGCTGGCTTTGATCTTTAACCACTGGTTAAAGCAGGGGAGAATCCCCAGCCGCTTTACCAGAGGGGTGGTGAAATTGCTATGCAAGGACAAAGATGGAGGGGACGGGGTAGATAACTTCAGGCCCATAACTCTGCTCAATACAGAGTTGAAGATTTTGGCCAAGGTCCTCGCCAACCGACTGCAGACTGTGCTGGAGAGTCTGATTGGCCCCGAGCAGACTTGCTCTGTAAAGGGTCGGACTATCCAAGACAATCTGCACACGGTGCGCACGATCATTGAGAAAGTCGACAATGGAGCCGCGCTGATCAAGTTAGATCAGTCCAAAGCATTCGATAGGGTCGACCATCGTTTTCTCGAGTCCGTCTTATCCGCGTCTGGCTTCGGTGAGATCTTTCGCTCCTGGATTCGTCTCTTGTATGCATCCCCCAGCTCGGTGGTGGAAGTGAATGGAGTGAGGTCGAAAGCCTTTCAGTTGTCCAGATCAGTTCGTCAAGGTTGTCCACTTTCGCCGATGCTGTACATTCTTGCGCTGGAACCTTTCCTGCGCAAAGTAAAGGCGAATCCGGTCCTGCGCGGGCTAACCTTGCCTGGTGGTCACACGCCAGTCAAGTATACCGCCTACGTTGATGACATAACTTTGCTTGTAACGAGCAGTGCCGAGATCAGGGAAATCAGCGTAGAGATCCAAAGGTATGAGACGGTGACAGGGGCCAAAGCCAACTGCGGCAAGTCTGAGGGCTTGTTGCTGGACTCGTGGAGAGGGCTCTCTCTCCCTGGTCCCTTTGCCTGGACGGAAGGGCCGTGCAAGATACTCGGCGTCTGGTTCGGTCCCGACCTCCAGTTGGAGAAAAATTGGTCGGGTGTACTGGAAAAGGTAGAGAAAGCAGTTGATCTGTGGACTCGGAGGAAGCTCTCCTTCAAGGGTAGGGCCGAGGTGTGCGTCTCTCACATCTACCCCCTTATCCTTTACCGACTTTCAGTGCTCCCTCTTCCGTGTACCGACCAACTAAAGTTGGAAGGTGCCATGTTTCGACTCCTATGGGGTCACAGGCACCCCATGGTATCTCGCAAGATCTGTCAGCTCCAACCTGCGGAAGGCGGCCTAGGAATGCCGAACATCGAAGCTCGGCAACATACCCTGCGCTTAACTTTCTTAGGTCGGATGTGTACGCAAGAAGAGCAGAACGGCGAATTCTGGAAGGAAGACGCCAGGAAGGCTTTCCCAGCCTTAAGAAACGTGCGTTCCGACGACGGGGGTGAGGCCCGCCGTAGACCCCGGGCGGAATGCTCTTTCTATCGAGAATGCCGACACGCTCTCCGAGTTTTTTCTCGGGTGAAGGAATGCCTCAACGACACCCAGTCGTTGTCGAGGAGGGCATTATATCGGGTAATAGTGAGGGGGTCCGTTCGAGACGAAACGATCGAGGGGCTCGGTTTAACGAAAGCGGAGAGTCGCTCAATCTGGCCTTGGACGCCCGGACTGAGGTGCCTCAATAACAACGAGGCGTCCCTCACCTGGCTAGTTATACGGAATGCTCTCTGGGTCGGCAAACGGCTTTTTTCAGCGGGTCTGGTAGTTTCACCAGAGTGCATACGCTGTGGTGGAATGGAGGAGTCTATTGAGCACGCCTTCTTCCACTGCAGCGTTGTGCATCCGCTGTGCAAGCTGGTTGAAGGCCACATGGTTCGCATCGTCGGGGCACGGTTTTTTGCCTTGGATGCCAGTGCTGTCTGCAGCAATGTGTTCCCATCGTTGGAGAAGGACGCACATATAGTGCTAATGTGCTTACTTGGCGTGATGCGAATGGTGATTTGGACGACGCGTCAGAAGGGGTTCCACGAAGGAGAGCATTTCACTCCCGAACAACTGATTGCGTTCTTTGGGCACCAGCTCAAAGTCAAAATCAGGGTCGAGAGGGAGAGGCTCCCTTGGTCGGAATTCAACGGAAGGTGGGTGAGAGTTGCGCGACTGTGTCGAGTGAAAGGTGCTGAATTAGAGTGGTTTTTTTGAAGGTCTATTGGTCAGCAAGGATTTTGCAGTCCTGAAACGAACGTGCTAACCCAGCCCAGTTTAGGATAGATTAGATTTTCCTTTTCTGTTAGCCAACAGTTTCTTAGCTAGGGAGAGAATGATCATCGGCCCCCGTTTTTTTCTGTCCTTCACTTTTTTTCGATTCCCATCCCCTCCCCCTCTAGATGACAGAAGGTAAAGTTTTCCAGAGGATGTTTGAGAGAATTTTTTTTTTTTTTTTTTTTTTTTTTTTTTTGGCTCGACATCCATCTTTTCGTCTGGTTAACTTACTGTTCTGCCACGTTAGGTCTTTTGTGGGGGGTCACATACTAATTTCGATTTCGTTTTTTTTTCTGTAAATATATATCAGTCATTGGGGTTCATTTTTATTTGTAAATATTCATCATATTTTTTATTCCCCCCCCACACACAAAATTGTAAATAGGGGTCTAGAGTAGTTTTTACATCATAGAGAGAATCTGACTTTATGGTAAATGCAGTATGAAAGAGACCAGGAAAAATGTGTTGTTTTGGTAAATGGATGTATATAGTGTGATTGGGTCAGTGCATGAGACTAGCTAAGATAAGATTAGGAATAGAGTTGACCAGTCCTTATACCCCACTCCCCCCTTCGACTTCATGTCATATTTCTCTCTTTCAGAGAATAAATAATCACAGATCGCTCGACGGGATTGTTGTTACCTTTTTTTTGGCCAAGAAAGACAAGTTTCCTGCGACCACACCGAACAAGATAACGGACTAGTAGGACCCCCTTGAAACTCTAGTTCGAAAAGATAAGCCCTTGTTGTTTTTTCGATTTGATTCGAATTGATTCGATTTGACTCGATTTTTTTTGTTCCGATTTTTTTGTTGTTTGTCTTGATTTTGTATTTTTTTCTTTCCCTTCATGGCCGACGAGGCCAGAAGGGCTTTGTTTGCTTCCCCCGATAAGGGGGAGGGCGGGGGCACATCCACACCCCCTAAAATAGGGAAAAAAAAACAAAAAAAACAAGAAAAAATGTCTAAAACACAGACACCCGGTACAAGTGAAAAGAATACAGACATGAAAAAATCCCCCGTCCATGAAGGGAGGGGGGAAAATACAGACTCGCCGATTCCGGCGGGACAACAACAACAACAAGTAAAGACAAGTGGGGACTCTCCTAACGTTTGGTCATCCCCTCCCGTAATAAATACAGTCAATGTGGCGGAATTCGTCAAGCGTTGCCAGACATACAGTCACCTTGTAAAAGAGGACGGCTTACTGGTGGACTTGGTCGAATTGAAAGACATTGAAAAGAAAATGGTGTCCGTCTTTTTGGTCGACAAGAAGTCAAACCGAATTGTCCGATCAAACAAAGACATAGTGTTGAAAGCACTGGCTAGCTTAGGAATTAAAGCCAAACAAGTTGTTAAAGGCGATGGCTTTGCGATGTGGGACGTGCTATTGCCCACTGAACAGGACTGTTCAGATCTCCTGCGCCGAGAGCTCCAAACAAAGGAGCATTACATTCGTGTTGAGTATCTCGGCCGGAGAAGGACCCGGGTAATTGCACATGAGGTGCCCAGCTTCGTACTCGGGGAACATATCGGGGCTTTTCTCCTGAAATACGGAGAAATTGTCTCGGTTGACTTCGACACGATGCGTGGGGAGTGGCGTTTTGATCTGATGATCGACAGGAAGGCGTTCCTGGCCATTCCCAACTATTTGGACATAGGTGGTCGGAGGCGGCTGCCTCTTATCGTAAAAGGTAGGAGGCCAGTCTGCTGGATATGCGGGGAGGCCGGTCACCTCGCCGCTATCTGCAAAAAGAAACCGTCCAGCCTGACGCAAGACCCTTCCCACTTAGTTTCTGTGACCGCCCAAAAGGAGGCTCCCGTAGTCTCGCCTACTGCCATGACTGGAGGAATCCAGTCAGATGCCGGGAGAGGTAAAAGTCTCCCCTCACCTAAACCGTCGACTCCGTCACCAAAGGTGGTGGCACAAAAAGAGAAGACGGAGGGGGAGTGGCAGGTAGTAGGTCGTAGTGGGAAGAAGGCCCAAATAGAAGCACCCCTGTTGCCACATATCCTAATGCGAACCGACACCGACAGTCCCCAAGGAGAGACCCCGCAGTCTTATGCGGAACGGGCTAGAGTAGGGGGTTATGCTAGTCCGAGTCGTGAAAAAAAAGAAATGGCGGCGGCGTTGCTCATAAAACTTAAGTCCAGGCAGCCAGCAGAGAGGGTTACCCCTCCACCCTCTCCCCGAACAATACACAGTCCTTCGGTAAAAAAATCACCCCCCAAAAAAACAGAATTGACAGTTTTAAAAAAATCACCCCCCAAAGAAACACAACTGACAGTTTTAAAAAAATCTTCCCCCCAAAAAACTGAAACAACAATTTTGAAAAAATCCCCCCCCAAAAAAACAGAACTGACAATATCTCCCAGACACACACCGAGACACACACCCAAGAAAAATATGACAGTGCAAGAACCTACATCTTCTCCAACTCCTCCATTGCCGCCCACTCTACTGTTATTTTCACAACCTCCCCCGCCACCGCCGCCGCCGCCGCCGCCATCACCGCCGCCGTCGTCGTCCCCCCCATCAACACCATCAACAATATCAACAACAACAACACCTACACAAACACCAACACAATCGGCCTCACAAAAGAGGCCGAGAAGCCCAGCCGGGGGAGACGCCGGCGAGCCAACAACAAAAAAAGAAAAAAAAGTGAGACACAAGAGAGGGGTCCACATCTGCCGTGTCGACCCGGACATTATAGAAAAATCAAAGCTTCAGCAGCAAGCCCTAAGGAATTTAAAAGTCCTCCACAGTTTCCGGTTCGTCGAGCCCGGAAGACGCGACGTGGAGGACCCCACCTTGTTCCCAGGGCTTAAAAAGCTGCTGACGGTAGTCCGGGTCGGAGACACCTCGCGGCAGGTGTGGGATATGCTCCGGGAGGCCAATGGGGCCTTCCAAATGACCACACCACTGGCTGTCTGGCATCATCCAGACTTACAGAAACTAAAGAACTTTTGCTCTGGGAGGGTCCCCGTCTTTATGCACCCCTCCCTTTATAGGGCAGCAAAATTAACATTCCCTAGGCACGTCGGCGGCGTGTCCCTGGATGGCACCATCAGAACTGAGATGGGCACTGATCCTATGGGACCCGCTGTCGGTGTGCTATCACCGGCAATGTTCGCGTCAGGAGGGCAACGCCAATAGATTAACAAGATGGCTCTCTATTTAGCAAGTTTGAATGGTCGTGGTTGCCAGAATGAGTCGAGAAGAGCTAGACTCTGTCGTCTCCTCCGGCACCTCGACGTGAGTATTTGTTGTTTACAGGAGACTCATTTTATTTCGAGCGACAATGAGAGTGTGCTGTCTCGAGACTTCCGTCTCTTTTCAGCATATTTTGATTGCCGCTCCAGAGGTGTCTCTTGGCTAATAAGCCATTCTTTGAATGCGGTGTGTTCCCTTGTGTATGCAGACCCGGCGGGCAGATTGTGCGTCGTTGATGTTACCATAAGAGGGGAGGCTTTTCGTCTGATTGGGGTTTATGCGCCCAACGGCCAGGGTGAGCGAATCAACTTCTTTCGGCAGATCGATCAGTTCGTAGTTCCGTCGAGACGGCTAGTGTTAGCGGGTGATTGGAATGCCGTCCTTGATCCCGATATAGACCGAGGGGTAAATAGGGGAACTAACAACGGTGACGTGATTCCGTTTCGGGATTTGATCAACAGGCTTGACCTGGTGGATAAATTCCGAAACGAACACCCCCGCCAAGTAGTATGGACTTGGACTAATAGTGGCGACCCGAGTTCGGTGCAACGTTCTAGTTACATCGATCGGGTCTTAGCTAGAAGAGTCGACCATAAGTTTTTGGAATGTCCAAGTTTCCATAGCGTCCCCTTTTCGGACCATAGATTAGTAAGGGCCCGAATGAATTTAGGTATAGCTAAGCCCTTCAAGTCTGGTTACTGGAAATTCAACACATCCCTCGTGGATATGGAGGATTTTCGGGACCAGCTAACATCACTAATCCAGCGGGAATTGACGGGGGCTATCCTGGGCAATAAATTCTGGGGGAACCTCAAAAATAAAATTAGGTCCTTTGCTGCCGATTACAGTAGGCGACTCAACCTAGTGAGACTAGCGGCACAAAAGGCACTAGAAGATCGGATCGAGAGGGCGGTGGAGGGAGGGGACTCTAGCCAGGTTAAGATAGCTAAGGCAGAGTTGGCCTCCTTGCATGCCAAGAAGGATCAAGCTCTAGTAGTTAGAGCTAGATTAAAAAGAATGTCCCCCGAGGCAACGAATATGGCCGATGAGCTGAGGCTAGAAGAAATTAGGAGTGCGTCTAGTCGGTATATCTCCAGCGTCACATCGCCGGACGGACGTCTTGTGACCACAAACGAAGGTATCTGTGAGGTGTTTCGTGCCAATTTTCAGGAACTATTCACCAGGGAAGCTAGACTGAATTCGGCTCAGTTCGACGCCTATTTAGCTGACTTCCCTCGCCTTGAGGCGACTGAAGCAGCTGGGTGCGAGGGGCCCATAACAGAAGATGAAATCCGGGAAGCGTTAAAGAGCATCGAGAAGGAGAAGACACCGGGGATCGATGGTTTACCCTACGAAGTGTATTTGAGGCTGTCGCCCATTTTTGTTCACTTGCTGGCTTTGATCTTTAACCACTGGTTAAAGCAGGGGAGAATCCCCAGCCGCTTTACCAGAGGGGTAGTGAAATTGCTATGCAAGGACAAAGATGGAGGGGACGGGGTAGATAACTTCAGGCCCATAACTCTGCTCAATACAGAGTTGAAGATTTTGGCCAAGGTCCTCGCCAACCGACTGCAGACTGTGCTGGAGAGTCTGATTGGCCCCGAGCAGACTTGCTCTGTAAAGGGTCGGACTATCCAAGACAATCTGCACACGGTACGCACGATCATTGAGAAAGTCGACAATGGAGCCGCGCTGATCAAGTTAGATCAGTCCAAAGCATTCGATAGGGTCGACCATCGTTTTCTCGAGTCCGTCTTATCCGCGTCTGGCTTCGGTGTGATCTTTCGCTCCTGGATTCGTCTCTTGTATGCATCCCCCAGCTCGGTGGTGGAAGTGAATGGAGTGAGGTCGAAAGCCTTTCAGTTGTCCAGATCAGTTCGTCAAGGTTGTCCACTTTCGCCGATGCTGTACATTCTTGCGCTGGAACCTTTCCTGCGCAAAGTAAAGGCGAATCCGGTCCTGCGCGGGCTAACCTTGCCTGGTGGTCACACGCCAGTCAAGTATACCGCCTACGTTGATGACATAACTTTGCTTGTAACGAGCAGTGCCGAGATCAGGGAAATCAGCGTAGAGATCCAAAGGTATGAGACGGTGACAGGGGCCAAAGCCAACTGCGACAAGTCTGAGGGCTTGTTGCTGGACTCGTGGAGAGGGCTCTCTCTCCCTGGTCCCTTTGCCTGGACGGAAGGGCCGTGCAAGATACTCGGCGTCTGGTTCGGTCCCGACCTCCAGTTGGAGAAAAATTGGTCGGGTGTACTGGAAAAGGTAGAGAAAGCAGTTGATCTGTGGACTCGGAGGAAGCTCTCCTTCAAGGGTAGGGCCGAGGTGTGCGTCTCTCACATCTACCCCCTTATCCTTTACCGACTTTCAGTGCTCCCTCTTCCGTGTACCGACCAACTAAAGTTGGAAGGTGCCATGTTTCGACTCCTATGGGGTCACAGGCACCCCATGGTATCTCGCAAGATCTGTCAGCTCCAACCTGCGGAAGGCGGCCTAGGAATGCCGAACATCGAAGCTCGGCAACATACCCTGCGCTTAACTTTCTTAGGTCGGATGTGTACGCAAGAAGAGCAGAACGGCGAATTCTGGAAGGAAGACGCCAGGAAGGCTTTCCCAGCCTTAAGAAACGTGCGTTCCGACGACGGGGGTGAGGCCCGCCGTAGACCCCGGGCGGAATGCTCTTTCTATCGAGAATGCCGACACGCTCTCCGAGTTTTTTCTCGGGTGAAGGAATGCCTCAACGACACCCAGTCGTTGTCGAGGAGGGCATTATATCGGGTAATAGTGAGGGGGTCCGTTCGAGACGAAACGATCGAGGGGCTCGGTTTAACGAAAGCGGAGAGTCGCTCAATCTGGCCTTGGACGCCCGGACTGAGGTGCCTCAATAACAACGAGGCGTCCCTCACCTGGCTAGTTATACGGAATGCTCTCTGGGTCGGCAAACGGCTTTTTTCAGCGGGTCTGGTAGTTTCACCAGAGTGCATACGCTGTGGTGGAATGGAGGAGTCTATTGAGCACGCCTTCTTCCACTGCAGCGTGGTGCATCCGCTGTGCAAGCTGGTTGAAGGCCACATGGTTCGCATCGTCGGGGCACGGTTTTTTGCCTTGGATGCCAGTGCTGTCTGCAGCAATGTGTTCCCATCGTTGGAGAAGGACGCACATATAGTGCTAATGTGCTTACTTGGCGTGATGCGAATGGTGATTTGGACGACGCGTCAGAAGGGGTTCCACGAAGGAGAGCATTTCACTCCCGAACAACTGATTGCGTTCTTTGGGCACCAGCTCAAAGTCAAAATCAGGGTCGAGAGGGAGAGGCTCCCTTGGTCGGAATTCAACGGAAGGTGGGTGAGAGTTGCGCGACTGTGTCGAGTGAAAGGTGCTGAATTAGAGTGGTTTTTTTGAAGGTCTATTGGTCAGCAAGGATTTTGCAGTCCTGAAACGAACGTGCTAACCCAGCCCAGTTTAGGATAGATTAGATTTTCCTTTTCTGTTAGCCAACAGTTTCTTAGCTAGGGAGAGAATGATCATCGGCCCCCCTTTTTTTTTCTGTCCTTCACTTTTTTTCGATTCCCATCCCCTCCCCCTCTAGATGACAGAAGGTAAAGTTTTCCAGAGGATGTTTGAGAGGTTTTTTTTTTTTTTTTTTTTTTTTTTTTTTTTTTCTCTCGACATCCATCTTTTCGTCTGGTTAACTTACTGTTCTGCCATGTTAGGTCTTTTGTGGGGGGTCACATACTAATTTCGTTTTCGGTTTTTTTTTTTCTGTAAATATATATCAGTCATTGGGGTTCATTTTTATTTGTAAATATTTATCATAATTTTATTCCCCCCCCACACACAAAATTGTAAATAGGGGTTTAGAGTAGCATCATAGAGAGAATCTGACTTTATGGTAAATGCAGTATGAGAGAGACCAGGAAAAATGTGTTGTTTTGGTGAACGGATGTATATAGTGTGATTGGGTCAGTGCATGAGACTAGCTAAGAAAAGATTAGGAATAGAGTCGACCAGTCCTACTACCCATTCCCCCCTTCGACTTCATGTCAAATTTCTCTTCCTTTTTTGTAGAGAATAAATACTCACAGATCGCTCGACGGGATTGTTGTTACCTTTTTTTTGGCCAAGAAAGACAAGTTTCCTGCGACCACACCGAACAAGATAACGGACTAGTAGGACCCCCTTGAAACTCTAGTTCGAAAAGATAAGCCCTTGTTGTTTTTTCGATTTGACTCGATTTTTTTTTGTTCCGATTTTTTTGTTGTTTGTCTCGATTTTGTATTTTTTTCTTTCCCTTCATGGCCGACGAGGCCAGGAGGGCCTTGTTTGCTTCCCCCGATAAGGGGGAGGGCGGGGGCACATCCACACCCCCTAAAATAGGGAAAAAAAACAAAAAAAAACAAGAAAAAATGTCTACATCACAGACAGTCAGTACAAGTGAAAAGAATTCAGACATGAAAAAATCCCCCGTCCATGAAGGGAGGGGGGAAAATACAGACTCGCCGATTCCGGCGGGACAACAACAACAACAAGAAAAGACAAGTGGGGACTCTCCTAACGTTTGGTCATCCCCTCCCGTAATAAATACAGTCAATGTGGCGGAATTCGTCAAGCGTTGCCAGACATACAGTCACCTTGTAAAAGAGGACGGCTTACTGGTGGACTTGGTCGAATTGAAAGACATTGAAAAGAAAATGGTGTCCGTCTTTTTGGTCGACAAGAAGTCAAACCGAATTGTCCGATCAAACAAAGACATAGTGTTGAAAGCACTGGCTAGCTTAGGAATCAAAGCCAAACAAGTTGTTAAAGGTGATGGCTTTGCGATGTGGGACGTACTATTGCCCACTGAACAGGACTGTTCAGATCTCCTGCGCCGAGAGCTCCAAACGAAGGAGTACTTTATTCGCGTTGAGTATCTCGGCCGGAGAAGGACCCGGGTAATAGCACATGAGGTGCCCAGCTTCGTGCTCGGGGAACATATCGGGGCTTTTCTCCTGAAATACGGAGAAATTGTCTCGGTTGACTCCGAGGTGATGCGTGGGGAGTGGCGTTTTGATCTTATGATCGACAGGAAGGCGTTCCTGGCCATTCCCAACTATTTGGACATAGGTGGTCGGAGGCGGCTGCCTCTTATCGTAAAAGGTAGGAGGCCAGTCTGCTGGATATGCGGGGAGGCCGGTCACCTCGCCGCTATCTGCAAAAAGAAACCGTCCAGCCTGACGCAAGACCCTTCCCACTTAGTTTCTGTGACCGCCCAAAAGGAGGCTCCCGTAGTCTCGCCTACTGCCATGACTGGAGGAATCCAGTCAGATGCCGGGAGAGGTAAAAGTCTCCCCTCACCTAAACCGTCGACTCCGTCACCAAAGGTGGTGGCACAAAAAGAGAAGACGGAGGGGGAGTGGCAGGTAGTAGGTCGTAGTGGGAAGAAGGCCCAAATAGAAGCACCCCTGTTGCCACATATCCTAATGCGAACCGACACCGACAGTCCCCAAGGAGAGACCCCGCAGTCTTATGCGGAACGGGCTAGAGTGGGGGGTTACGCTAGTCCAGGACGAATAGGGAAGGAAAAGGCGGCGGCACTTCTACAACAACTAAAGTCCAGGCAGCCAGCAGGGAGGGTTACCCCTCCGCCCTCCCCGAAAACATTACAAAGTCCACCGATAAAAAACTCATCCACAGAAAAAACAAAACTAACGGTATTGAAAAAAAAATCTACCCCCCTGAAAACTCCTGAAAAACAAATACCATCCCCTACACCACCATTACCGCCCACATCACCGCTACCTCCGCCGCCGCCTCCGCCGTTGATTATGATTCCTCCCTCTACAACAACAACACCAGCAGCCACACCAAAACCTTCTCCTAAAACAACACCAGCAGCCACACCAACCTCCAAATTAACTCCATCACCAGCAACAACAGCAGCAACAACAACAACACCCATGTCACCCACACAATCGGCCTCACAAAAGAGGCCGAGAAGCCCAGCCGGGGGCGATACCGGCGAACCAACAACAAAAAAAGAAAAAAAAATCAGGCACAAGAGAGGGGTCCACATCTGCCGTGTCGACCCGGACATTCTCGACAAGACAAAATTACAACAGCAGGCCCTGAGGGATTTAAAGGTCCTCCACAACTTCCGGTTCGTCGAACCCGGAAGACGTGATGTGGAGGACCCTACCTTGTTCCCAGGGCTAAAGAAAGTACTGACTGTGGTCCGGGTTGGTGACACCTCACGGCAGGTGTGGGACATGTTAAAAGAAGCCAACTTAGCTTTCAAAATGTCATCACCGCTGGCTGTCTGGCATCATCCAGACCTCCACAAACTGAAAAACTTTTGTTCAGGGAGGGTCCCCGTCTTTATGCACCCCTCCCTTTATAGGGCAGCAAAATTAACATTCCCTAGGCACGTCGGCGGCGTGTCCCTGGATGGCACCATCAGAACTGAGATGGGCACTGATCCTATGGGACCCGCTGTCGGTGTGCTATCACCGGCAATGTTCGCGTCAGGAGGGCAACGCCAATAGATTAACAAGATGGCTCTCTATTTAGCAAGTTTGAATGGTCGTGGTTGCCGGAATGAGTCGAGAAGAGCTAGACTCTGTCGTCTCCTCCGGCACCTCGACGTGAGTATTTGTTGTTTACAGGAGACTCATTTTATTTCGAGCGACAATGAGAGTGTGCTGTCTCGAGATTTCCGTCTCTTTTCAGCATATTTTGATTACCGCTCCAGAGGTGTCTCTTGGCTAATAAGCCATTCTTTGAATGCGGTGTGTTCCCTTGTGTATGCAGACCCGGCGGGCAGATTGTGCGTCGTTGATGTTACCATAAGAGGGGAGGCTTTTCGTTTGATTGGGGTTTATGCGCCCAACGGCCAGGGTGAGCGAATCAACTTCTTTCGGCAGATCGATCAGTTCGTAGTTCCGTCGAGACGGCTAGTGTTAGCGGGTGATTGGAATGCCGTCCTTGATCCCGATATAGACCGAGGGGTAAATAGGGGAACTAACAACGGTGACGTGATTCCGTTTCGGGATTTGATCAACAGGCTTGACCTGGTGGATAAATTCCGAAACGAACACCCCCGCCAAGTAGTATGGACTTGGACTAATAGTGGCGACCCGAGTTCGGTGCAACGTTCCAGTTACATCGATCGGGTCTTAGCTAGAAGAGTCGACCATAAGTTTTTGGAATGTCCAAGTTTCCATAGCGTCCCCTTTTCGGACCATAGATTAGTAAGGGCCCGAATGAATTTAGGTATAGCTAAGCCCTTCAAGTCTGGTTACTGGAAATTCAACACATCCCTCGTGGATATGGAGGATTTTCGGGACCAGCTAACATCACTAATCCAGCGGGAACTGACGGGGGCTATCCTGGGTAATAAATTCTGGGGGAACCTCAAAAACAAAATTAGGTCTTTTGCTGCCGATTACAGTAGGCGACTCAACCTAGTGAGACTAGCGGCACAAAAGGCACTAGAAGATCGGATCGAGAGGGCGGTGGAGGGAGGGGACTCTAGCCAGGTTAAGATAGCTAAGGCAGAGTTGGCCTCCTTGCATGCCAAGAAGGATCAAGCTCTAGTAGTTAGAGCTAGATTAAAAAGAATGTCCCCCGAGGCAACGAATATGGCCGATGAGCTGAGGCTAGAAGAAATTAGGAGTGCGTCTAGTCGGTATATCTCCAGCGTCACATCGCCGGACGGACGTCTTGTGACCACAAACGAAGGTATCTGTGAGGTGTTTCGTGCCAATTTTCAGGAACTATTCACCAGGGAAGCTAGACTGAATTCGGCTCAGTTCGACGCCTATTTAGCTGACTTCCCTCGCCTTGAGGCGACTGAAGTAGCTGGGTGCGAGGGGCCCATAACAGAGGATGAAATCCGGGAAGCGTTAAAGAGCATCGAGAAGGAGAAGACACCGGGGATCGATGGTTTACCCTACGAAGTGTATTTGAGGCTGTCGCCCATTTTTGTTCACTTGCTGGCTTTGATCTTTAACCACTGGTTAAAGCAGGGGAGAATCCCCAGCCGCTTTACCAGAGGGGTAGTGAAATTGCTATGCAAGGACAAAGATGGAGGGGACGGGGTAGATAACTTCAGGCCCATAACTCTGCTCAATACAGAGTTAAAGATTTTGGCCAAGGTCCTCGCCAACCGACTGCAGACTGTGCTGGAGAGTCTGATTGGCCCCGAGCAGACTTGCTCTGTAAAGGGTCGGACTATCCAAGACAATCTGCACACGGTGCGCACGATCATTGAGAAAGTCGACAATGGAGCCGCGCTGATCAAGTTAGATCAGTCCAAAGCATTCGATAGGGTCGACCATCGTTTTCTCGAGTCCGTCTTATCCGCGTCTGGCTTCGGTGAGATCTTTCGCTCCTGGATTCGTCTCTTGTATGCATCCCCCAGCTCGGTGGTGGAAGTGAATGGAGTGAGGTCGAAAGCCTTTCAGTTGTCCAGATCAGTTCGTCAAGGTTGTCCACTTTCGCCGATGCTGTACATTCTTGCGCTGGAACCTTTCCTGCGCAAAGTAAAGGCGAATCCGGTCCTGCGCGGGCTAACCTTGCCTGGTGGTCACACGCCAGTCAAGTATACCGCCTACGTTGATGACATAACTTTGCTTGTAACGAGCAGTGCCGAGATCAGGGAAATCAGCGTAGAGATCCAAAGGTATGAGACGGTGACAGGGGCCAAAGCCAACTGCGGCAAGTCTGAGGGCTTGTTGCTGGACTCGTGGAGAGGGCGCTCTCTCCCTGGTCCCTTTGCCTGGACGGAAGGGCCGTGCAAGATACTCGGCGTCTGGTTCGGTCCCGACCTCCAGTTGGAGAAAAATTGGTCGGGTGTACTGGAAAAGGTAGAGAAAGCAGTTGATCTGTGGACTCGGAGGAAGCTCTCCTTCAAGGGTAGGGCCGAGGTGTGCGTCTCTCACATCTACCCCCTTATCCTTTACCGACTTTCAGTGCTCCCTCTTCCGTGTACCGACCAACTAAAGTTGGAAGGTGCCATGTTTCGACTCCTATGGGGTCACAGGCACCCCATGGTATCTCGCAAGATCTGTCAGCTCCAACCTGCGGAAGGCGGCCTAGGAATGCCGAACATCGAAGCTCGGCAACATACCCTGCGCTTAACTTTCTTAGGTCGGATGTGTACGCAAGAAGAGCAGAACGGCGAATTCTGGAAGGAAGACGCCAGGAAGGCTTTCCCAGCCTTAAGAAACGTGCGTTCCGACGACGGGGGTGAGGCCCGCCGTAGACCCCGGGCGGAATGCTCTTTCTATCGAGAATGCCGACACGCTCTCCGAGTTTTTTCTCGGGTGAAGGAATGCCTCAACGACACCCAGTCGTTGTCGAGGAGGGCATTATATCGGGTAATAGTGAGGGGGTCCGTTCGAGACGAAATGATCGAGGGGCTCGGTTTAACGAAAGCGGAGAGTCGCTCAATCTGGCCTTGGACGCCCGGACTGAGGTGCCTCAATAACAACGAGGCGTCCCTCACCTGGCTAGTTATACGGAATGCTCTCTGGGTCGGCAAACGGCTTTTTGCAGCGGGTCTGGTAGTTTCACCAGAGTGCATACGCTGTGGTGGAATGGAGGAGTCTATTGAGCACGCCTTCTTCCACTGCAGCGTGGTGCATCCGCTGTGCAAGCTGGTTGAAGGCCACATGGTTCGCATCGTCGGGGCACGGTTTTTTGCCTTGGATGCCAGTGCTGTCTGCAGCAATGTGTTCCCATCGTTGGAGAAGGACGCACATATAGTGCTAATGTGCTTACTTGGCGTGATGCGAATGGTGATTTGGACGACGCGTCAGAAGGGGTTCCACGAAGGAGAGCATTTCACTCCCGAACAACTGATTGCGTTCTTTGGGCACCAGCTCAAAGTCAAAATCAGGGTCGAGAGGGAGAGGCTCCCTTGGTCGGAATTCAACGGAAGGTGGGTGAGAGTTGCGCGACTGTGTCGAGTGAAAGGTGCTGAATTAGAGTGGTTTTTTTGAAGGTCTATTGGTCAGCAAGGATTTTGCAGTCCTGACACGAACGTGCTAACCCAGCCCAGGTTAGGATAGATTAGATTTTCCTTTTCTGTTAGCCAACAGTTTCTTAGCTAGGGAGAGAATGATCATCGGCCCCCCTTTTTTTTCTGTCCTTCACCTTTTTTCGATTCCCATCCCCTCCCCCTCTAGATGACAGAAGGTAAAGTTTTCCAGAGGATGTTTGAGAGGATTTTTTTTTTTTTTTTTTTTTTTTTCTTCTCTCTCGACATCCATCTTTTCGTCTGGTTAACTTGCTGTTCTGCCACGTTAGGTCTTTTGTGGGGGGTCACATACTAATTTCGTTTTCGTTTTTTTTCTGTAAATATATATCAGTCATTGGGGTTCATTTTTATTTGTAAATATTTATCATAATTTTATTCCCCCCCCCACACACAAAATTGTAAATAGGGGTTTAGAGTAGCATCATAGAGAGAATCTGACTTTATGGTAAATGCAGTATGAGAGAGACCAGGAAAAATGTGTTGTTTTGGTGAACGGATGTATATAGTGTGATTGGGTCAGTGCATGAGACTAGCTAAGATAAGATTAGGAATAGAGTCGACCAGTCCTACTACCCATTCCCCCCTCCGACTATATGTCAAATTTCTCTTCTTTTTTTGTAGAGAATAAATAATCACAGATTGCGAGATAGCCGGTAGAAGAAGCATTTTATTTTTTGGCAAAAAGGTAAATCTCTTTCTTTGAATGATTTCTGGTGATTGACTTTGAAAACTAACTCAGACTAAATTCTTATATGTATATTGTCTCAATAATGATAATAATGATGATAATAATAATAATAATAATAATTATAATAATTTTAATTATAATTATAAGTGGTAGTTGTAACATTTGGACCGTATGAATGAACCCAGTGATGATTTTCGAAGGTTTAAAAGATATTTTACTTTAGGCTTTAAGAATGATTATTCTTGACATATTGATGATATTTCTACTTCTGAGATGGTTTTTCTTTGCGATTCTGAGAAATGTTCACCTAGATGAATTGTCCACTGCCAAATTCTACCTAATGAAAAGGAAAAAAAAAAAAAAAAAAAGTTGAGAGTGGTCTGTTGTTTCTTGGAGCTGCACGTGGGTAAGTGGAATTAAATTTAAAATTTATAGTTCAATGCCTAGCTACCCCCGAGTATGAATGAATGGAGTCTGTCCACCCCTGACCGTTAGGACCCCTTACTGCTAAGTAGATATAGGGGGAAGTCCACCATTGGGAAAGAACACAGATTGCGAGATAATTTTGTTGTGACTTTTTTTGGCAGAAAAAGACAAGTTTCCTGCGACCACACCGAACAAGATAACGGACTAGTAGGACCCCCTTGAAACTCTAGTTCGAAAAGATAAGCCCTTGGTTTTTTTTGTTTCGATTTGACTCAAATTGATTCGATTTTTTTTTTCGATTTTGTTGTTTGTCTCGATTTTGTATTTTTTTCTTTCCCTTCATGGCCGACGAGGCCAGGAGGGCCTTGTTTGCTTCCCCCGATAAGGGGGAGGGCGGGGGCACATCCACACCCCCTAAAATAGGGAAAAAAAACAAAAAAAAACAAGAAAAAATGTCTACATCACAGACAGTCAGTACAAGTGAAAAGAATTCAGACATGAAAAAATCCCCCGTCCATGAAGGGAGGGGGGAAAATACAGACTCGCCGATTCCGGCGGGACAACAACAACAACAAGTAAAGACAAGTGGGGACTCTCCTAACGTTTGGTCATCCCCTCCCGTAATAAATACAGTCAATGTGGCGGAATTCGTCAAGCGTTGCCAGACATACAGTCACCTTGTAAAAGAGGACGGCTTACTGGTGGACTTGGTCGAATTGAAAGACATTGAGAAAAAAATGGTGTCCGTCTTTTTGGTCGACAAGAAGTCAAACCGAATTGTCCGATCAAACAAAGACATAGTGTTGAAAGCACTGGCTAGCTTAGGAATTAAAGCCAAACAAGTTGTTAAAGGCGATGGCTTTGCGATGTGGGACGTACTATTGCCCACTGAACAGGACTGTTCAGATCTCCTGCGCCGAGAGCTCCAAACAAAGGAGCATTACATTCGTGTTGAGTATCTCGGCCGGAGAAGGACCCGGGTAATAGCACATGAGGTGCCCAGCTTCGTACTCGGGGAACATATCGGGGCTTTTCTCCTGAAATACGGAGAAATTGTCTCGGTTGACTCCGAGGCGATGCGTGGGGAGTGACGTTTTGATCTGATGATCGACAGGAAGGCGTTCCTGGCCATTCCCAACTATTTGGACATAGGTGGTCGGAGGCGGCTGCCTCTTATCGTAAAAGGTAGGAGGCCAGTCTGCTGGATATGCGGGGAGGCCGGTCACCTCGCCGCTATCTGCAAAAAGAAACCGTCCAGCCTGACGCAAGACCCTTCCCACTCAGTTTCTGTGACCGCCCAAAAGGAGGCTCCCGTAGTCTCGCCTACTGCCATGACTGGAGGAATCCAGTCAGATGCCGGGAGAGGTAAAAGTCTCCCCTCACCTAAACCGTCGACTCCGTCACCAAAGGTGGTGGCACAAAAAGAGAAGACGGAGGGGGAGTGGCAGGTAGTAGGTCGTAGTGGGAAGAAGGCCCAAATAGAAGCACCCCTGTTGCCACATATCCTAATGCGAACCGACACCGACAGTCCCCAAGGAGAGACCCCGCAGTCTTATGCGGAACGGGCTAGAGTAGGGGGTTATGCTAGTCCGAGTCGGGAAAAAAAAGAAATGGCGGCGGCGTTGCTCATAAAACTTAAGTCCAGGCAGCCAGCAGAGAGGGTTACCCCTCCACCCTCTCCCCGAACAATACACAGTCTTTCAATCAAAAAATCACCCCCCAAAAAAACAGAATTGACAGTTTTAAAAAAATCACCCCCCAAAGAAACACAACTGACAGTTTTAAAAAAATCTTCCCCCCAAAAAACTGAAACAACAATTTTGAAAAAATCCCCCCCCAAAAAAACAGAACTGACAACATCTCCCAGACACACACCGAGACACACACCCAAGAAAAATCTGACAATGCTAGAACCTACATCTTCTCCAACTCCTCCATTGCCGCCCACTCTACTGTTATTTTCACAACCTCCCCCGCCACCGCCGCCGCCGCCGCCGCCATCACCGCCGCCGTCGTCGTCCCCTCCATCAACACCATCAACAATATCAACATCAACAACACCTACACAAACACCAACACAGTCGGCCTCACAAAAGAGGCCGAGAAGCCCAGCCGGGGGAGACGCCGGCGAGCCAACAACAAAAAAAGAAAAAAAAGTGAGACACAAGAGAGGGGTCCACATCTGCCGTGTCGACCCGGACATTATAGAAAAATCAAAGCTTCAGCAGCAAGCCCTAAGGAATTTAAAAGTCCTCCACAGTTTCCGGTTCGTCGAGCCCGGAAGACGCGACGTGGAGGACCCCACCTTGTTCCCAGGGCTTAAAAAGCTGCTAACAGTAGTCCGGGTCGGAGACACCTCGCGGCAGGTGTGGGATATGCTCCGGGAGGCCAATGGGGCCTTCCAAATGACCACACCACTGGCTGTCTGGCATCATCCGGACTTGCAGAAACTGAAGAACTTTTGCTCTGGGAGGGTCCCCGTCTTCATGCACCCCTCCCTTTATAGGGCAGCAAAACTAACATTCCCTAGGCACGTCGGCGGCGTGTCCCTGGATGGCACCATCAAGACTGAGATGGGCACTGATCCTATGGGACCCGCTGTCGGTGTGCTATCACCGGCAATGTTCGCGTCAGGAGGGCAACGCCAATAGACTAACAAGATGGCTCTCTATTTAGCAAGTTTGAATGGTCGTGGTTGCCGGAATGAGTCGAGAAGAGCTAGACTCTGTCGTCTCCTCCGGCACCTCGACGTGAGTATTTGTTGTTTACAGGAGACTCATTTTATTTCGAGCGACAATGAGAGTGTGCTGTCTCGAGACTTTCGTCTCTTTTCAGCATACTTTGATTGCCGCTCCAGAGGTGTCTCTTGGCTAATAAGCCATTCTTTGAATGCGGTGTGTTCCCTTGTGTATGCAGACCCGGCGGGCAGATTGTGCGTCGTTGATGTTACCATAAGAGGGGAGGCTTTTCGTTTGATTGGGGTTTATGCGCCCAACGGCCAGGGTGAGCGAATCAACTTCTTTCGGCAGATCGATCAGTTCGTAGTTCCGTCGAGACGGCTAGTGTTAGCGGGTGATTGGAATGCCGTCCTTGATCCCGATATAGACCGAGGGGTAAATAGGGGAACTAACAACGGTGACGTGATTCCGTTTCGGGATTTGATCAACAGGCTTGACCTGGTGGATAAATTCCGAAACGAACACCCCCGCCAAGTAGTATGGACTTGGACTAATAGTGGCGACCCGAGTTCGGTGCAACGTTCCAGTTACATCGATCGGGTCTTAGCTAGAAGAGTCGACCATAAGTTTTTGGAATGTCCAAGTTTCCATAGCGTCCCCTTTTCGGACCATAGATTAGTAAGGGCCCGAATGAATTTAGGTATAGCTAAGCCCTTCAAGTCTGGTTACTGGAAATTCAACACATCCCTCGTGGATATGGAGGATTTTCGGGACCAGCTAACATCACTAATCCAGCGGGAACTGACGGGGGCTATCCTGGGAAATAAATTCTGGGGGAACCTCAAAAATAAAATTAGGTCTTTTGCTGCCGATTACAGTAGGCGACTCAACCTAGTGAGACTAGCGGCACAAAAGGCACTAGAAGATCGGATCGAGCGGGCGGTGGAGGGAGGGGACTCTAGCCAGGTTAAGATAGCTAAGGCAGAGTTGGCCTCCTTGCATGCCAAGAAGGATCAAGCTCTAGTAGTTAGAGCTAGATTAAAGAGAATGTCCCCCGAGGCAACGAATATGGCCGATGAGCTGAGGCTAGAAGAAATTAGGAGTGCGTCTAGTCGGTATATCTCCAGCGTCACATCGCCGGACGGACGTCTTGTGACCACAAACGAAGGTATCTGTGAGGTGTTTCGTGCCAATTTTCAGGAACTATTCACCAGGGAAGCTAGACTGAATTCGGCTCAGTTCGACGCCTATTTAGCTGACTTCCCTCGCCTTGAGGCGACTGAAGCAGCTGGGTGCGAGGGGCCCATAACAGAGGATGAAATCCGGGAAGCGTTAAAGAGCATCGAGAAGGAGAAGACACCGGGGATCGATGGTTTACCTTACGAAGTGTATTTGAGGCTGTCGCCCATTTTTGTTCACTTGCTGGCTTTGATCTTTAACCACTGGTTAAAGCAGGGGAGAATCCCCAGCCGCTTTACCAGAGGGGTGGTGAAATTGCTATGCAAGGACAAAGATGGAGGGGACGGGGTAGACAACTTCAGGCCCATAACTCTGCTCAATACAGAGTTGAAGATTTTGGCCAAGGTCCTCGCCAACCGACTGCAGACTGTGCTGGAGAGTCTGATTGGCCCCGAGCAGACTTGCTCTGTAAAGGGTCGGACTATCCAAGACAATCTGCACACGGTGCGCACGATCATTGAGAAAGTCGACAATGGAGCCGCGCTGATCAAGTTAGATCAGTCCAAAGCATTCGATAGGGTCGACCATCGTTTTCTCGAGTCCGTCTTATCCGCGTCTGGCTTCGGTGAGATCTTTCGCTCCTGGATTCGTCTCTTGTATGCATCCCCCAGCTCGGTGGTGGAAGTGAATGGAGTGAGGTCGAAAGCCTTTCAGTTGTCCAGATCAGTTCGTCAAGGTTGTCCACTTTCGCCGATGCTGTACATTCTTGCGCTGGAACCTTTCCTGCGCAAAGTAAAGGCGAATCCGGTCCTGCGCGGGCTAACCTTGCCTGGTGGTCACACGCCAGTCAAGTATACCGCCTACGTTGATGACATAACTTTGCTTGTAACGAGCAGTGCCGAGATCAGGGAAATCAGCGTAGAGATCCAAAGGTATGAGACGGTGACAGGGGCCAAAGCCAACTGCGGCAAGTCTGAGGGCTTGTTGCTGGACTCGTGGAGAGGGCTCTCTCTCCCTGGTCCCTTTGCCTGGACGGAAGGGCCGTGCAAGATACTCGGCGTCTGGTTCGGTCCCGACCTCCAGTTGGAGAAAAATTGGTCGGGTGTACTGGAAAAGGTAGAGAAAGCAGTTGATCTGTGGACTCGGAGGAAGCTCTCCTTCAAGGGTAGGGCCGAGGTGTGCGTCTCTCACATCTACCCCCTTATCCTTTACCGACTTTCAGTGCTCCCTCTTCCGTGTACCGACCAACTAAAGTTGGAAGGTGCCATGTTTCGACTCCTATGGGGTCACAGGCACCCCATGGTATCTCGCAAGATCTGTCAGCTCCAACCTGCGGAAGGCGGCCTAGGAATGCCGAACATCGAAGCTCGGCAACATACCCTGCGCTTAACTTTCTTAGGTCGGATGTGTACGCAAGAAGAGCAGAACGGCGAATTCTGGAAGGAAGACGCCAGGAAGGCTTTCCCAGCCTTAAGAAACGTGCGTTCCGACGACGGGGGTGAGGCCCGCCGTAGACCCCGGGCGGAATGCTCTTTCTATCGAGAATGCCGACACGCTCTCCGAGTTTTTTCTCGGGTGAAGGAATGCCTCAACGACACCCAGTCGTTGTCGAGGAGGGCATTATATCGGGTAATAGTGAGGGGGTCCGTTCGAGACGAAACGATCGAGGGGCTCGGTTTAACGAAAGCGGAGAGTCGCTCAATCTGGCCTTGGACGCCCGGACTGAGGTGCCTCAATAACAACGAGGCGTCCCTCACCTGGCTAGTTATACGGAATGCTCTCTGGGTCGGCAAACGGCTTTTTTCAGCGGGTCTGGTAGTTTCACCAGAGTGCATACGCTGTGGTGGAATGGAGGAGTCTATTGAGCACGCCTTCTTCCACTGCAGCGTGGTGCATCCGCTGTGCAAGCTGGTTGAAGGCCACATGGTTCGCATCGTCGGGGCACGGTTTTTTGCCTTGGATGCCAGTGCTGTCTGCAGCAATGTGTTCCCATCGTTGGAGAAGGACGCACATATAGTGCTAATGTGCTTACTTGGCGTGATGCGAATGGTGATTTGGACGACGCGTCAGAAGGGGTTCCACGAAGGAGAGCATTTCACTCCCGAACAACTGATTGCGTTCTTTGGGCACCAGCTCAAAGTCAAAATCAGGGTCGAGAGGGAGAGGCTCCCTTGGTCGGAATTCAACGGAAGGTGGGTGAGAGTTGCGCGACTGTGTCGAGTGAAAGGTGCTGAATTAGAGTGGTTTTTTTGAAGGTCTATTGGTCAGCAAGGATTTTGCAGTCCTGAAACGAACGTGCTAACCCAGCCCAGTTTAGGATAGATTAGATTTTCCTTTTCTGTTAGCCAACAGTTTCTTAGCTAGGGAGAGAATGATCATCGGCCCCCCTTTTTTTTTTTCTGTCCTTCACTTTTTTTCGATTCCCATCCCCTCCCCCTCTAGATGACAGAAGGTAAAGTTTTCCAGAGGATGTTTGAGAGGATTTTTTTTTTTTTTTTTTTTTTTTTTTTTCTCTCGACATCCATCTTTTCGTCTGGTTAACTTACTGTTCTGCCATGTTAGGTCTTTTGTGGGGGGTCACATACTAATTTCGTTTTCGTTTTTTTTTTCTGTAAATATATATCAGTCATTGGGGTTCATTTTTATTTGTAAATATTTATCATAATTTTATTCCCCCCCCACACACAAAATTGTAAATAGGGGTTTAGAGTAGCATCATAGAGAGAATCTGACTTTATGGTAAATGCAGTATGAGAGAGACCAGGAAAAATGTGTTGTTTTGGTGAACGGATGTATATAGTGTGATTGGGTCAGTGCATGAGACTAGCTAAGAAAAGATTAGGAATAGAGTCGACCAGTCCTACTACCCATTCCCCCCTTCGACTTCATGTCAAATTTCTCTTCTTTTTTGTAGAGAATAAATAATCACAGATTGCGAGACTTAGTATAAGTCAAGACTTAGAAGATTTAAGGGAGACGTATGACCTTCAAGGTTGTTAATTTCACCCAGATGAAGCTTAATGTGTTAATTGTTAGGTCTGAATGTAGAAGGGGATGGTCATACCACCAAATAGATATATCTGTGCAGCAGAATGGCCTATCCATGTAAGGTTATACCATGGGTTGTAACAGCTGGTGGGACTCCGAGAGTGTCACTGAGCTAATTGCCCACAATGAACCCACCAAGGTCTGGTGCTACCTTAAAAGAACCAAAAAGGGCTGGTGGGGCTCTTCGGTTATTTCTGAACCACATCGGTCTTAACCAACCCACCAAGGTCTGGCGCTACCTCAAAGAACCAAAAACCCCTATCATGACAGTACAACCTAACCATTTTACCGCAAAAAACGGGGCACAAATCCGAGATTTGTGTGTCGTAACCGGCAGGTGTTCCCTTGTTAGCCACCAGGAGGGACCCGGTCGTCATCCTGTGACTGCTGGCCAAAACTCCGGCTCGTGTACCCTTAATGGCCTTCAGGAGGGACACAGTCGTCACATAGCTACTGTTGGCCAAGACTCATATACCACTAATGACACCCAGGGTAGGCGCGGTCCTCACGGAGTGACTGCTATAAAGAGAAAGAGATGGACAAGGGAGGAGAATAGGCTAGTTATGTATTGTTACTTTAAAAGCAAGCCTTCAGTGCGATCTTATAGGGAGCGTATGCTCCAAATATGGAGGGAAAAATCTGATGTGGAAGTATCGAACCAACGCCTTGCTGACCAAGTAAAGCAAATTCAAAAGAAGAAATGGCTGTCTGAGACTGAACTACTAGAGATTCGCATTAATGTAGAGAGAGGTTCAGGTGACACATCTGAAGAATGCCCCCCCAGCACAATTAGTACCAATAACAAAACTAGAATAACTCCCCATGAGACCCCCACAGTAAGCTATGTATCAGAGGGTGATGACGAGGCACCAACGGAAGAAGAGAACACCAAAATACAAGCTTTGAAAGAGATCATGCGAGGAGAGAAAACAACACTCCCCTCCCTAAGAGACAAAGACAGAAAGAAAGTCGGAGAAGTGACCGAGCAGGTCAACTGCCTCTTACAGCACATAGAAACAAACACCCTCCTAGAACTTAACAACCTAATTTACGCAGGGGCGAAAATGGTAGCACAAAGCTTTACAACACAAGATAGGAACCCGAGCAATAATAGGGAAGGGAAACCCAACTGGGAGAGAAGGTTACAAAGGCAGATCTCCCAACTACAGAGAGATGAAGTACTGCTTAGAAATACACCACACACAGACAGACCACGAGTAAGACTTTATAACAAATACAAGGTAACGCAAAAAGGCATCGCAACTGTAGTCGAAGAGTTACACCAGAAAAGACTAGCCAAAGAGGCAAGACTAAAAAGATACAGACTAAGAACGGCCCAATACACACAAAACCGCACATTCCAAAACAATGAGAAAAAGTTTTACCGAGATTTAAATGGGGAAAGAAGGCAGGACATGAAACCAGATGCCACAAAGGCCAAGAACTATTGGAATAGCATATGGGGGCACCCAAAAAGACATAACGTAACACCGCAATGGTTAGGAAACATGAGAAAAGAACTAGGAGATATAGACAAGGGAGAACCAATAGTACTGAATGAAACCACATTGAAACATACTCTTAGGAAAGTAGCCAACTGGAAAGCACCGGGGCCCGACGGGATCCATGGGTATTGGTTCAAAAAATTTACCACGTTACACGGCAGACTCACTCACCTACTCCAAAATTGTCTGAATGAAGGCAAAGCACCAGAATGGATGACTAAAGGCAGAACCACCCTCATCCAAAAAGACCCGGGAAAGGGGAACATAGCAAGCAACTATAGACCAATCACTTGCCTACCACTTATGTGGAAAATCCTGACCGGGCAAATAGCAGAGAGAATATACATGTCAATGGATAGAAGGGGGCTACTACCAGAAGAACAGAAAGGGTGTAGGACAGGAACCAAAGGGGCAAACGATTTACTCTACATAGACCAGATGATCTTAAAAGAAGTAAGGAAAAGGAGAAAGAATATCGCAATGGGATGGATAGATTACAAAAAGGCATACGATATGATTCCACATAGCTGGATACTCGAATGCCTTAGAATGTTCAAAATTAGCGAACCGGTGGTTAAATTCATTGGTAATTCAATGGAAGACTGGAAAGTAGATTTGACAGCCGCAGGGGACAAACTAGCCGAGGTAGGGATAAAAAGGGGGATCTTCCAAGGAGACTCGTTGTCCCCACTATTATTTGTTCTAACAATGATACCGCTTAACAGAATCCTGAAAAACAGCAAAGGATACCACTTCTCTAAAACAAAAGGAAAGGTCAACCACTTAATGTACATGGACGATATTAAATTGTTTGCGAAAAACAGGGGAGAGCTTGAGACTCTGTTCAACGAAGTAAGGGAATATAGTGAGGACATAGGAATGGAGTTTGGGATAGAAAAATGCGCAATCATGGTAATGCACAAAGGAAGGCTTTCAATGACTGAGGGAATTGAACTTCCGGACAACAACAAGATTAGGGCATTGACTGCACAAGACCGATACAAGTACCTAGGTGTCCTTGAATGTGACACGATAAAACGGGAAGAGATGAAGGAGAAAATTAAGAGGGAATACCTTAGAAGGATAAGGAAAATATTAGAAACCAAATTAAATAGCAGAAATCTAATAAAAGGAATGAACACCTGGGCTGTGTCAGTAGTTAGGTATACAGGACCATTCCTAGGATGGACAAAGGAAGAGCTCCAATCAATGGATAGGCGAACAAGGAAACTTATGACGATGCATAAAGCATTACACCCTAGGGATGATACAGATAGACTATACGTTAAGAGAAAAGAAGGTGGTAGGGGGCTCATCAGCATAGAAGATTGTGTCCAGAGAGCTAAAGTAGTCCTAGATAAATATGTGCAAACAAATAGTGAAGAAATCATAAAGAGCGCGAGGGATAGTGCAACAAACAAAGTAGAAAGCAATGGAACGGTACAGCAAACTAGAAAAGAAAAGTGGGAAGGGAAAAAATTGTACGGCGAGTTTAAAAGACAGATAAAAGATATAGCAGACGAGAAATCATGGACGTGGTTACGAAAGGGAAACCTTAAGAGAGAAACAGAATCGCTCATCATGGCAGCCCAAAACAAAAGCATAAGGACAAACTACATAAAAGCAAAAATCGACAGAACACAGACAAACAGCAAATGCCGCATGTGCGGTGAAAGAGATGAGACAGTAAACCACATAACTAGTGAATGTAGTCAACTCGCCCAGAAGGAGTATAAGCATAGACACGATAGAGTAGCAACGATGATACACTGGGAACTAAGTAAACAAATGGGATTCAACCATGGGGAAAAGTGGTATCAGCACAAGCCAGAGGCAGTTTTGGAGAATGACAACCACAAACTACTGTGGGACTTTGACATCCAAACTGACCACCTCATCCAGGCAAGAAGGCCGGACTTAGTAATAGTAGATAAAAAAAAGGAAGGCCTGCCAAATAGTAGACGTTGCTGTGCCTGCAGACCATAGAGTAAAAAAGAAGGAGGATGAAAAAAGGGAAAAATACCAGGACCTAGCAAGGGAGTTAAAGAAAATGTGGAACATGAAAACCAGGGTAGTACCAGTCATAGTGGGAGCACTAGGAACTGTCCCCAGAACGCTGAGGGAGAGACTGGAGGAGATCGGGATTAGGGGGAGGATAGAGACCGTACAGACCACAGCACTACTGGGAACTGCACGGGTACTGAGGAAGGTGCTAGAGATATAAGTACTGCAACGAATTGTAGCTCTGTCATGATATGCGAAAGAGGGAGGAGACGTTAGCTGAAGACCTGAGGAGACTTATTGTCACTCAGCCCTCAGCGATAACCACTGGGCAACCGGTGTGAAACTGTAAATCGCAGAATTACTGCGACCTGCTAGTAATAGGAGAGGAGGGCTGGAGACTTGAGACTTGCTGTCACTCAAACTCCAGCGGTTACTACCACCAGGCAACTGGTGTGAGATTCCAAATAATAATAATAATAATAATAATGATAATGATAATTTACATACATATATATATATATATATATATATATATATATATATATATATATATAGATTGATAGATAGATAGATAGATAGAGTATTTGCAGTTTTAACGAGAGACACTGACGCAAGATTTACGTATTGGCTATTTTTATAAATAAACTGATTGAATAAATTTTCAGACAATTCCTTTTGCGATATAATGTAAACATAGATAAACTATCTGATTAAAGAAAGGATGATCAAAGTATTAACGGGATAAATCTGATTGAAAATGCTCAACTCATTTCCTATCTATATCTTGCCGACACTGGATTGATTTCTAAATGCTTGGCTAAAGTGTCGTCTGGTTTGCTTAGAAGTACGACAAATAATTAGAGAAACCATGAATTTCTCTTTTTGTGTTACGTCTTTGATTGTTTTTCTGTGGATTTCTTTGTTTTGTGGCGGTAAGAAATTTTATATTTATATTCAGTCTGTAAGAAGTATTTTATGCATGTGTTTGTTTTGTTTTTTTGTTTTTTTTTTTTTTCGTTGTTCATCGAAAAGTGACCAGTGAACCAGATTTAGGTTTCTACCTGATTATTGTATTATTTTACCGGGATTTTTGACAATTGTTAGACAAAATGTGGGTACCGGCCGAAACTTAATAGAAATGTTTAAGATTATACATGGTATAAAATAAGTAGATCCCGATGTATATTGCACTAAAAGGGGTCAAGTGAGGCTGATAGGTTCTGTAGATAATATACTCTTCACACTGAAATAAATGTTTAAATGTTTCAAGTGTTTATATTACGCCTTATCAACAAAATTGCCTAATTGGCGAAGTTTTTACTTTTTTCTGCCTAAATACATAAATACCTTGTTTTAATTTGATCAAAAGATTATTTAATGAAAAACAAAGATATAAACTGACTGTTTTTTTCCATTAAAGTTTATGTAATCAAGGTGAATTTCTTTTTTACAAAAAAAAATGTAAATGCTTGGTTTTCATTTTGATTTTGCAATAAATAAATAAATACGTGGTTTGAACATAATCAGAGGTTAATATAATCAAAACAAGGATATGAAACAATTAATTTTTAACGATCAAAAGTTCATGTAAACAAAATGAAACCCTTTTTTTACAAAAAATAAGTAAATTCCGCCAATAAGATAATTTCGCCGATTCGGCTTAAAATTTATGTATGAGGTTGTCAAGAAACTTATGACGTTTTCTTGAACGTTTACACACTATATTGCAGTGAAGTCAAACTTTTTAAGCATGGTGGGTCGATATTTAAATTTCTTGAATAATCCTCTTATCAGAATGTCAGTTTCACTGAAAGGCAAAGTCACATTGCTGTTTGGAAAAGTTGTGAAACTTGGAAGTTAATTTGAACCTTCTGCTCGATATTCTTAATCGCTTTTGCAATCTTAGGCAATGAAAATAGAGTAAGTACCTATTCAAATACTTATGACAAGTACAGTAACAAGATTTTATCGCCAATTGCACTTAGAACCCGTTAAAAATAGGAATGATTTCAGATTTTCTTATCTCTATCTATTGACTTCATGCTATTCAACAACTCACCAATAACCTTTAGTCATTTTTTTGCTCTAACAAACTATCGTCTATTTTTTAATGCGGATCGTCTGTGAATATAAAACGAGGCCAAATCAGAGCAGAAAAGCTGAATAAATCGGACGATTCGAATATAAGCAGAACCCCAGACCATAATCAAAACATCTGACGATTTGGCCTTAGTGTGTGTGTGTGTGCGTGCGTGTGTGTGTGTGTGTGTGTAATTGAGAGAGAGAGAGACAGAGAGAGAGAGAGAGACAGACAGACAGACAGAGAGAGAGAGAGAGAGAGAGAGAGAGAGAGAGAGAGAGAGAACAAAAAAAAAACACTCATGAATTGGCTCCATAATTCATCATTTAACATCGCCTGAATATAGATAAATAATGACTTGTAAATATAATCTGTATTTATTGAAAAAAAAAACAAACAAAAAAGTTGAAGCAATTTAGAATCAGTTTACTCAAATCCTTAGACGTCCTCTTCTTCATCAGATTCAACCATCAACCATTGGGCTTGACCTCTTGTCTTGACGTCATCATGGAAGTAAGCTCAGCTTGGCAAGATGGTTCTTTCTACAAAATGTCATCTTCCTCTGTTCCAACCATGACATCGTTGATTCCACCATTCCTAAAGATGTGATCATTATGATCGCTCCCTTGAATATTCGTCCACTCTTGAGTTTTGTCCATTCTTCGTGACTGACTGATCTGTCTAAAAATCGAGTTATTGATTTCAGACTACTTATTAGGTGACAAGGACGGTGTGTCTTCATTCTACCTGTCATTACTACAATGCAATAACTATTTTACTTCCATCACTTTTCTGTGACAGACTGAGAATATTCACATTTAATATGAGGTCAGGTGAAAAAAAAAACTAACTTTCTAAAGAAAGGGTGTCTGACTGATCAGATCGAATTTCTATGAAATCAGAGATTTTTTTTATTCTCTGAATGATGTAATTTAAATGGCAATAAAGTCAGGATTCAGTTCAACATTTGTAATTATATTTTAAATTGAACCCTATTCTGAAACCAGGAGTAACTGGCAGAAAAGACCCGGTTTAGATTTATTCTCTAAATTACAGCCTGGTGAAGATACACGGTTAAAAATTATTTCCACCGTGTGTCGAAAATCGATTTCGGAAATATTGGAGACGAATCGACCAAGAGACCGACCGACCGACTGACCAATATAGAGAAGCGTTTGGCCGACTCATATTTAAAAAAAATCGGTAGTTTGATTGAAGTGTAAAAGAAAGAGGACAGAAAAATTTTTTTTTCCCCATGAGAGTATATGTTTCTGTTGGAAGGAGAAATTTTGATGATTAAGCACCGAATTCTTGCAATTTTGGGTTTGAAATTTGTTAGAGCAAATTTCAGTACCCAAGGTGTTTGTTATGAATTGAAAACCAGGAAGAAAGGGATTGTCAGTGGTCAGGAATTGAGGCAAGTGTTACTGGCTGAATATAGTTATAATAACATTTTGAAGATGAATGGCCCCGTTCTGTCTCGACAGATAATGGAACATTTCCTCCAGGAAGTGTATTAAGATACTGGGATACTTAGTTGTCAGAACCCCCCCTCCCGATGAGTAGAAAGCAGGAAGCGACACTTCTGGTATCAGCTTGGCTGCAGGAGCTGCCGGAGTTACCGGAAGGACGTCAGATTGGGCGCCAAACCACGTTAAGGAAGACTCTACTATCTAGTTTGTAATCAGAGCTGTCTTTCTCCTAGACTGGGCTAGCCTGCCTTTCCAGGGCTAGAGAGACTACTCTGCCCTGCTATATTACCCATAGCTTTAGACGTGGAAATTTATTTATGCCTTTCCAAAGATCATTGGCAAATACAAAACACATAATAAATGAAACTGTAAAAACAGATACAAAATATTTTGTCTTGGGGCGGGGATGTTTAATTCGTGTGAGTTTTAACAAGAGGTGAGAGAGGTAACTTATTTATGAGGCACCCTTTTTTCCAATTTCCTAATTGATCACCCCCAATACAGCTAGCTAACAGAAGACGTTGGTCCCATGATGGATTTCGATGAATGACTCACCAGACTTGTTTCTTTTTTTTTCTTTTGCAGCGACAGCTTCCCTTGATTGTTCATTTGCAGTTGACACATGTGATTGGAAACAGACAGTGAAACAATGTTCTTGGGAGGTCAACAGAGTTTGTTTTGGTGGCGTCAAAGGTAAGCGATTCGTTCAGAAGCGTTTATTAACCTCTACCTGATTCGTCCACTCACTATCTCCAATAGTTCTCATATGTCACCGGTATTATTTATTCCCCCTATTTAGTTGCCCCCTTAAGAGACTCACGATTTACTTAATTTGCTTACTGTATTTATGTTAGATTGAACCTGAGTAAGTAAATGTCTATATAGGGCACCTGCAGTGGAACGATACTCAGCGAGCAAGTCTTGCCAAATAGCTAGTAGATATTGAGCAGAATATAAAGATCAAAGAGTAAGTTTGAAAGTTCTTTCTATGTATTTATTTGCTTCAAATGGGTTTTAGTGACAACTGAAAATGTCCTAGAAATAAGAGTATTAAATCAATGCATCCTCCAAATGGTCATCTATGGAGCTGAAACATGGAACCTATCCAAGAGACTCGTCCTCAAACTTCACAATATGTATGGGTAAAAAAATAGGAGCCTAAGACATCATAAATTCCATAAGAAAACTCAAATGGCAATGGGCTGGTTATGTGGTAAGAATGGCTAACAATCACTGGAAATCACGACTCACAACGCGGATCCAGAGATATCACATACGAAACGGTGGCCGGCAGAATATTAGATGGTAGGTTCAGAAAGTATTGGCTCCACGACGCCCATGATAGAGAGACGTGGTGAAATACATCCTGATACATTGTGCTCTCTTGTGTTCTCTCCGTGTGATGTTGAGCATGATTCTTTTAGGTGCACGTTGCATGGTTCAAATTGATTTGGTTGGTGATAACTTTGGTGATGCAGTTATTGGTCTGTAGTTGTTTAGATCTTTTGGATTTCCTTTTCTTATATGAAAGCGTTATGATTGAAATATTCAAGTCTTCTGGACTTACTTTATTTTTGTCTTAAGTTGAATAGAATGGCTAATTTCCTCGTGATGGCCTTGCTAGCTTTTTGAGTAGGTTGTTGATGATGATGTTATCTGGTCCAGGAGCCTTTCCTAAGTTTGTTAGTTTGATGGCTTGTTTCACTTTCCACAGTGTAACTTCTGGGAAGTCCTCGAATAGATTGCTCACGTGTTGCACATCCTGTTCGATGTTTAGTGTACCTTGTTTGGAGGAGGAGAATTTTCGATTGAATTTTTGGAAACGTTCGACGATCCTGTCTTGGTCTGTTGCTATCTCTCCATTTTCTTCGAGTACACTGGTTATTTGTTCCCACCCTTTATTGAAAATTTTGTTGATAGCTTCGATACCCCCGTGAACTTTTTTGATAATTGCTGTCATTTATTTTTTTTTAAATTTTCTCTTCGTTTCTTTTGGATGTTTTTAATCAGTTCAGTTGCTTCAATTTTCTCTTTTGGGACCAATGACCAAGCGGGAACGGTCAGTTTAATTTTCATTGTGCAAACTATGGAGTGTGTTTGGCCACACCATGCCATCCTGACAATTGACGCGTTAGAGGGTCTGGTGGACTGGTCAATCAGAGTAGCCGAAAAGTTGCACCGGCTCTTTACACCCGTTGTATCTGCTCTTGGTAAGGTAGATATGGGTGTTTGCAGTGCCTTAAGGAATAAAAATCAGATATGGAATATGGGAAGGACAATTAAAAAAAAAATTGTTTTGTTCAGTGGTATAGCTATGATTTCCATTCCTATGAATTAGGGTATTGAAACAAGAGACAAGGTGGGAAAACTTGACACTAGCGCATTTGAGATGACATCAAGATCAATCCTTCTCTCGTGAGAGAGTGATTTACTAACTGGTCCTACGAATTTGTTTCACATGTTGTTTGGTGAGCAGTTTGACATTGGTCATAACTTTCCCTAATTTCTAAAGGTTTCAACTTAGTAAAAGTCCACAGAGACGTTGCATTCAAGGCGATGATGAGAGGAGGGAGGAGGAACGCAAGAACAGTCCTGAATATGTTTCAAAGTCACTTTTGTTTATTTTGCATTCAATATAAATGCAATAAATGAGGAATTACAATAAAGACATTCGTTATCTTTCTTTTTTTTGGATGTGAAAGAGAGAAGGAGGAGAGACATAAATGGGGTAGACTTCTCATAGTAAAAATAGATATTGGATGTAAAAAAAATGGCACTTATCTGGAATAGAACTAGCTTTTACTTGAATTTGGTTGAACCCTTCCAATTTCTTGCCGTCAAAGGGCGCAAAAATCTTATGTTGTGCAAATGATTTTCCTGTGACAAAAATATGTGTGACCTTTGAGTTCGACACGGGGAATCGATATTCTTTCAATAAGAACTCAGTAGACTATCAACAGAATTTGAAATCTTTTATGTGCTCACTAATTTCTTCTAATGCTTGGTTGCAAATTGTGCGTGTGTGCGCACACTCATAGCTTAGAGGTAACTTTGATCCCACCATATCATACAATTATAGCTATTGCAGCTTACCGTATTTTTGTTTGCTAAATAAACGAAAATTCAAAAAAAAAGTTCAAATCCTCCAACACAAACTAATACTTGCCCTCAATCCAAACGTAACCCTTATCTACAAGATGATAACAATCGAGTTGCTGGAATGTCCTTTACTTTTTTATTTACATGTATTTAGCAAACGAAAATATGGTGAGCTATAATAGCTATAATTATTTCGTGGCCAAAACAATACCATAATGTCGAAAAAATTCGAGAAGAAATCCTAGTCAATCATCTTCGAACTACTGAAGAGTCTAAAGAAGTTGTAGGCATTTGCTTGTGCTTAAATAAAATCCTGTTTCTATAAAATTTGAAATTAGAATTAAAATCTTTATTTTGACCACGGACGTCTGCTAAGGATCTGCTATGAATCCTTTTGGATCAGGTCCTCTTACCTTGCGTGAGGTGGGGATGGAAGTTGGAACCTCAAGTGGGCTCTTGACATTTAACCACCACACCCCACTTCCCCACGAATCCCCCCCATCTTCCACGAAATGAATAGTTTTAAATAAGAACGACAAATATGTGGAGAAAGTCAACTCCAGATCCTATCTTCTAATAATCAACAATGTGCACAAGTCGTCTGTCACGCTTACGTCATCAGCGACGTCTACTGACGTAACTTTGTTGAAAGAGAATTTTTTTTCTTACTTTAAACTTGGTAAATCTTTACTGAATCTCAACTTTAAATTAGTTTAATATTCGGTGAAAGAAAATGTTGAGCAACATAATGTTTTTGATATTCTCTAAATACAATGCAATTTGAAAATAACTTTAATTATTGCCGTCATTCTTTTAACGCCGAGGTAAAGTTGGATATTTTGTTAATCATGATATTATGCGAACACTTGTGGAGAAAATTCTTGAAATAATCAGAGCAAATCTTACCTTTTATATATATATATGGGGGGTATTATTATCGATCTATTTATCCACTAATGTATCCATTGATCTTTTTAAAATGTTATTTTCAGGTTGTGCTTTTGTCAACGTGAACAGTGGTAAAAATTGTTCGAGTGTGGGCCTGACAGCAAGCATTGGAAGCCAAAGAACTCGGGGGATCTACTTTGAATACCTCATCTTCAGTTATGGAGTGAGACTACACGTTAAAGACGATAAAGGAAAGATACTGTGGTCTTGTTCTAAATCGGCTGATTCACGTTGGCACAGCGCACAAATATTCCTGAAAAACGGTGGACATGCAAAGGTATATTATTGGATAATTCCTCAAAGTATACTATCTATATCAGGGGTAGACAACCTCCGGCACCCGAACTGGGTCCGACCAACAAAGGAATTTTTGCCAACCTGCGAGCAAATATTCCGATACTATATTTTTCATACTTTAAATATTGTTCGAGTTTTTTTTTTAAAAATAGACAAAAAAGCCGCTTTGTTGGAAATGAATTGTTAGTAAGTTGAGCTCGTTGATCAGTAATTGGCATCATTGCTTAAGCATAAATGATTTGCTAGCCTGTGTAATACATTGCTCTTAGGCAAAATATAACTAGATGTATTTAAATGGATAACTACCATATTTCAAGTCTCTTATGATACTTATATGGTCCACCATTTACTCTATAATACACGATCCGATCCGCAGAAGAGAATAGGTTACTGGCCCCTGATCTATAGTGCTGGGAATGGACATTAACAGCGTTTCTGTTGACCCATTCTACGGCCTACTCCAAGATTGCTATCCAAATGTAATTTTTTTTTCAAGTAGCTGCAACGCTTATAATACAGGATTCAGGGATTTCTTTTGCCCTTCATTATACGGCCGGGATTACATTTTTCTCTCCAGATGTCGAAAGAGAAAGAGGAACAATTTCCTCTTTGGGGATAAGTCCATATTTCAAACAGGAAACGCCTTTGGGAACTGAGGAAATCACAGAAGCGACATCATCGACATGGCTAGATATACGGATCAAGCAAGTGTAGAATTCAACTCAATGAGGCTCACATAACTCAGAAGGGACAAAGCGTAAATATTCTGTTCGTCATTACATCTGATGAGTACACCTTGAGAAGGCTGAAAAATCGTATTAACAACATAAAGAACAAGAAGGAGTCTAAACGTTCAAAGAACTCCTTGAATCCTCAAATGATATTGCACAACCTCTCTCAAGCATCATTCCCCTATTTCTTTTTACTAAAAATAGCTGAAAATTCCCGACCTCCGGGCGGATCTTCCTAGCAAGATGAAACCTACATCCTTGAAACCTCGTGTGAAATAATCATTCACATATCTTTTAACACTCAGCGAAATACAGTATTTCATGAAGAGCATTGTATTCTTACCTTCATACAAAAACTAAAACTTTAGCAAAAAAGAAATATCATTAATCCAAGAAGATCTACTAACATTCTAAATTCGATTCAAAAGAACCTTATGGACTAAAACTTTATTTTGTACGTACATTTGATTTATAGAAAGTCTTCTGCAGTCTTCTATCTCAGGTTTTCCAGACATATATATATATATATATATATATATATATATATATATATATATATATATATATATATATATATATATGTATATATATATATATATATATATATATGTATATATATATATATATATATATATATGTATATATATATATATATATATATATATATATATATATATATATATATATATATATATGTATATATATATATATATAAATCCTTCTACACTCTACACTTATGAATCTGGTTGCATAAATTGCTGTTATTGAAATCAACGTTGTTGACAATACCTACCAAAGTCCGTAAGATAGATAAAGATTTGAATATCTCCTACTTAATTTCGCCTGTCTACACTGTCATATCAAAGATGTCTCCATGGTAACCACTCGGCTGAGCAGTTAATTAGTTATGAATTCTAGGGAACATATATATGCATATACACACACACACACACATATATATATACATATATATATATATACATACATACATAAATATATATATATATATATATATATATATATATATATATATATATATATATATATATATATATATGCACGTAAATGGATGTAAAATACCAGCCACACACATACTAATAAATCAAAAAAGTAAGTAGACAATTCACTCCCACGTCCACCATCCCTAAAACTTCCTATCACCATTTTCTACCTCGAAAAATGCCCCCCAAAATTATAAATTAAAAATTAAGAATAATATTATCCACTAGAGTCACAGAGGATATCAATAGGAGCAATAAAACCCATTGCCAAAATACAAAGGTCAAGATAAGAACAGCCCCCAGAAAACTACTAAGCATCCTCTCAGAGATGACCCCTAGATCCAGTTCACACCCCTTGACAAAATGAATAACCCCTACCACTCACTTCCACACTCACAACATTTTCACCAAATTCCCCCGAACTAGAATCCAAAAACAGATAATCATTCGCCTGATGAGGCCCCAAGAGAGCAGAAACATGAGGTAGTTTGTTAAGCGAATCCACATTATTCCATTTATTTCCAGCTCTGAGTGTTGAATGTATCGAGCACTCTATGAAATAAATCCATCACATATCAGAAGTTGCTTAATATTATTAATAAATCATTATATTTTGCTATACTGCTAGCCTGATTTATACCATATGTATTATATATATATATATATATATATATATATATATATATATATATATATATATATATATATACTGCTCCATTATTGTAGGGATTTCTTTAGATGAAATGCTCTATTTTCGGGAAATACGCATCCACTGTGTAGTCGTTTTGAGTTTTAAAACAACAGACATGTAGTATTGGGGTCTGAAAAGTGATAATTCTTTTGAGTGATCTTTTCTTTTTCAGGCAATCACCCTTGAAGCTAATTTTTCTCCGAATTCAAGAGGATTAGTTATCGTGAGAAATATACAGGGAGGTAAGTTAAGTTCATCAGAATTCAGTAAGCGAATAGCATATCTCAATTACGATCTCCTGGTGACTCTTAATTTTGCCCCTCAAAATCTATTGAACTGATAGAAATGTTTCTGCCTGGTTGTTCCTTTAAATGAGGAAATATCATAATGTAAATTTTTTTGCGGACTTTTGTCCTCGTCTTGGTTCATTTTTTCAAAGATGTTTTTTTCAGTTCTCAAATTGATCTGGCTGGCTGTAAGTATCAAGCGTACAGGTCGCAACATTGGAGCTAAAAGGCTGATAATTAAAAAATCGAAGTCTCTCTATGTTAGAAAAGTATTTTTAAATACCTCCCAATACGTTTTTTGGGGGGTGGAGGTGGTGTAATTTTCAATGTAAATTGAAGCTAAATTGACCTTTCATTTGAGTCAAGCAACACCCACGCTTGCTTTTTTTTCTTAAAGATTCAGACTTTATTTAGAGATCACTGCCCAACAAAAGTCGAGAGGATCAACTTATTCATTGATCAAACCTTTTCCGTTTTTATTGATCACCCCCAACACGACATGATGCCAAAAGCATGACTAATCGGACCTGTCTACATTTTTTTCTTTTCAGTTTCTCTGTCCGATAACAATTTTGCTGATAAAAGTATCTCCTACCTACCTTTTGAAACAATGGACTCTTCCAGTTGAACATTTTCGCTTGTTTATTTTCTTTAAATATATATCAAAGAAATCTTAATATATTCGTGAGTTTTCTTCCCGGGGATTAACTAATATATATATATATATATATATATATATATATATATATATATATATATATATATATATATATATATATGAGTTTCAGGGTTAATCCATTAATCGAAAGTGGAGTACTAATCTAATTACTTGAAAAAATTAGGGCATAGTATTTGAAATAAACACAAATGGATTTTATAATTTGGATTTTGCTCATGAAAAGAATGACTAAACGATTTTGTCACGAGAATGTCAAACTGATTCTTAACAATTTTTTTAACGTTCTCAAAGTCAATTTGAAAAAAGGCGTTATTTATCATTGTAATGGCAGTTCTCAAATTCCTGTGGTTATATTTTAATCACTTAGATAAAGTTGATTTTATGATGTGTTAATTTTCAATTCTAATGTAGATTTAAATTCATATATTTTCTTTAATAAATAAAGGTTAAATATATGTTGATGTTAGAGAAAATTCTATAATAAAGAACAAAAACATCATAGAATTATATCATGTTGTTATTTGATAAAGTGATTGAAAGATTTTTTAACATACATTATTACTAGTATTTTAAATTTGTGTTATACTATAAGGCGAAATAATCAAATATTATGATTGATAAATCAATTAGATTTCTACGCACTACTTTTTTTTTTATTAAAATCATTTTTAAATCAAGTATTTTATATATATATATATATATATATATATATATATATATATATATATATATATATATATATATATATATATAACGTAGCGTCCGATTTTCTGCTGCAGCCCCATTTTTTAGAATTGTTCATTCTATTCACGTTGCCTAGATCAAGTGATACATTCACCGTACAATAACGGGACATGTATGTGTGTGCGTATGTCATGATGCTAGTAAATAAATATCATGATTAGATTTACATGCAAATAAGTCAAAACTTCCATTCACTCAAATCATTACGGCTGTCATACTTTCTTGACAAACAGGTGACTGAATATTTTTGGTAGGAGCTTAGCTCGAAATCTGGAGACTTGCCTCCTTCAGGACCCCTTCGAACATTCAGTGAGATTCGGATAATTTAACTATAAATAAAACATTATCCATTGAGCTTTTAGAGTCTCCTCCAATCATTCACTCCCATCTCCTTTAGCTACGCATCTGATTTCAGGCTGCAAGAAAAACTTTGATGATCAAATATCAGAGCTTCACCATTTTCGTGTGAAGATTTGTGCAAATTTCGATTATCAATCTGCATTTTATGTCCTGGGAGTCAGGGAAAAGGGGATTGTCTGTGGTCAGGCACTAATGCAAGCGTTGCTGACTGAACAGAGTCATTATACGAACATTACTATTGAAATTATTGTACACCTTTTGGTATCGTCTCATTTTATTTTAAAACCCTAATTACACTACGAAGATGTGAGCAGTTGTACATGTCTTTTTTGGAAATTGCCAAGTCTTTAGAAAATGTGGAAAGTTGTTTTTTGCAAATTGGAAATAAAACTATCTTTTTTTAAAATTTGAAATTCCCCATCACCCGCTCTCTCTGAAATGCCCTGGCGAGAAATGTCCATCATTTCTCCTTCATGTAGAATACACTTCTTGATTTTGCCGCTTTTTTTGGCAATTTCATCGAAACTCAAGGGGGTATCCTACAGATAAACTTAAATTTGGGCATTTTCTCCTTGGGTTCAGATCTTAACCAAAATCCCATGATTGCATAATAACAAGCACGCAAGGTAATCACAACTATAAGAATAACATTCTTTATTTGAGATCTGTTAATATAAATGAGGTTGAATGGACACATGGTAGGAAACACGAAGTCTTAAAACGACATGTTAGTTCACCTGGGATCAGCTGCCATCCCGTCGTAGGATGAGGTCAAGTTCGCTTAAGGTCGATCAGAGGTCACATGAAGTCAACAATGGTTTGACTTCTTCTTGTACAGAATACTTGAATGTTTATAGAAACCAAAATGTTAAAGAAGATGTCTTGATGTTGATATCTTTGTAGTTTAAATTGTGTTTTAAATGAAATGAGACAATTTTGAAAGAAAAGGTATGTACAATAATTCTAACAACTCTATATGATGCATTGCCGAGAGTTTTTTTCTTAAATTAAAAATCAGGTCGAAAGGGATTGTCAGAGGTCAGGATTTAAAGAAAGTGTTACTGATTGGATATCTTTATTTATGCATAATGTGTATGCATCGCTAATGATTGCACAAATCGAAATGCATAGAAAATCAGGGAAAAGGGGGGATTGTTAAAAATGAATACAAGCGTTACAGGCAGATCAAATAGTGCGTCTACACACACACACACACACACACACACACACACACACACACACACATATATATATATATATATATATATATATATATATATATATATATATAGTAGAATATGGATTCGCTACACAAACTGGATCATGTTTCTGTCCTCTCAGGGCCTCATCAGGCGAATCTATACTGCTAGCCTGATCTGTACCGCATGTAATATATATATATATATATATATATATATATATATATATATATATATATATATATATGTATATATATATATATATATATATATATATATATATATATATATGTGTGTGTGTGTGTGTGTGTGTGTGTGTGTGAAATTTAGGCTTGTTTGGTGGGTTGCACAGTTGCTGTTTTATTATTAGTTTATTCATGTGTGCTTCCATACTTGTTTGTAACATCTCAAAGCCTTTTTGTTAATCTTTCAGACGGTAAAAGAATTGTTTGAAATGTTGTTTTTCAGCCGTGAGAATGAAAGCCAGCACGACTTGTAATCCAAATCGAGTAGTTAGGTCAACACATGCAGCAGCCATTCCAACATCCAGTTTGTCTACGATGAAGAACTTTTCGGATCGGTTGACTACATCATCGTCTCTCAAGACCTCTGCAAAGTCAATAGGGACGACGAAAGCCCAAGCGGCCATAACTACTACTAGAGCTTCAAAGACGACAAGACGACAGAAAGAAAACCCGTCGACGCACGCGCAGACAGATGGGAATCGATTGACTAAAACACGCCCAACAACCTTAAGTAAGTTTAGAACGATAATCTTGAAAGATTTGTGCGAAAGAATGTTAGGAGACATTCGGGGGAAATTATTCCCTCAATCATTCGGACGAATATTCACTCTTTTGTTGTTTTGATAGCTTCGTTTACGTCAATCTTCTCCCGGGTCTTGATGGTATTGATTGAGAAGTATTATCACTATACCCCGATTTATTCGGATGAAAATCTTCATCATTATTGTTTGACTCCTAAGTTCGGCCAGTATGCCCTCGGACCATTCTATTTTTATTTGAAGTTGAGTATTGCCATTATTCTATTGATTATTTGGACGACCATCTCTATACCGTCATGTTGACGAAAACAATAAAGATGAAGATAATAATCTGCATGTTTTTTTCTGGTCTCTACATTCTCTACGAAGCACATGATGGAAATTTCACATCATCAGATGATCTTTATTGTCGTCCAGATCAATAAACAAAAAATCGATTAGGATATTGCTGGGGTCGGGGAAAAGAAATGAATACAAATGATAAAGATGAGGACACTACATACTACAATAATGTATATTCAACGATTTGTTTTTCAATCTATTTTTCTAATAAATTGGTGGTTTCATGTTGCACCGTTTGATCTGGCATATTAATGCTTTGAAATTCTTCCTCATAGAATTTTTGCAATCATTTCTTTTATCAGGTTTTTACATACTAAATGTCGCTTTTATCAATAGTAAACTGGAGGATGATGTAAACACCCAAGAGATAAATATTCAATCTAAATATCACTTATTTGAAGCGATAACCTTTTCCCAACGAATCCTCAAATGGTAATCTGCCATTTCTCATAAATTATATAGCTTAAGTGGTCGCAAATTCAGTAGAACACAAATTATGGCTTGCCTATTATAGAATTTCTTATTACTGAAATGGTGTTCAAAATGCTTGCAAAGATGCTTATCTGCGGGAGAAATGACGGGTAAATATGAAGGATGCTGCAAACATCATATCCCTATTCTCTAAAGTCAAACACAATTGGCTGGGAGATATGAGGAGTGGAACACTCATCACCTGCCTTACTGATGAATTGAATTGAGATAATCATCCATACTATATGAAATGTGGGCTTCATTTGGTCAGGAGGTAGGGGACAACTTCATCCCTTAAAATTCGGTCCAAGCCGTTTAAATTTTTGGGCAAATCAAGCTCCCTATCTCACTTAACCGAATCGTTCTCATACGTTTATTTTGGTTGATTCGATAGTTATTTTTATCTTATTATTATTTCATACCTAAGTGAGTGTCCATATTTTCCTATTTGTAAGTTATCAATGACATTTTATGTTTGAAACGGGTAAAAATCCAATAGAAATTTTGTTTTCCAGCTGAGAAAATCAAAGCCAGCACGAGTCATTCTGCATCTCCTGCCAACACTCACACAGCCGTTACCTCCACGCCCAGTCCGTCTACGACGAAAAAATCCTCGGATCGCGTGACTACATCATCATCTCTCAAGAGCACTTCTAGGTCAATAGGAACAACCGGAGCCCAAGCGGCCAGAACTACTACCAAAGCTTCAAAGACGACAAGTCGTCCAAAAAAGAACCCGTCGACGCATGCGCAGAAAGATGGGAATCGATCGTCTGGAACACATCTTACGACCCCCAGTAAGTATATGAAGATAATTCTGAAAGATTTGTACGAAAGAATGTAAGGAGACATTCGATGAGAATTATTTCGTATCGTTTCCCTCTCTCCCCCCTCTCTCTCCTTTTGTTTTTGTTTTTATGGCAACTTTTGAATCAGTTTTCTCCCCGGCCTTAATGGTATTGTCTGGAAATCTGTGAGGTATTTCCACTATTCCATAATTCATCTAGAAGGATAGCTGATTGATCTCTAACTTCGGCCAATATGCTCTCCGGCCATTCTATTATCAATTGAAGTTTATTACCATTATTTCATGAATTGTTTGGATAAGCATCCCTGCATCGAAATATTTCGACAAAATCCAGAGAGATGGGAATATTGATATTGCATTTCGGAAATTCATGCAACACAAGAAACTTTTTAGAGTCCATCGGTCGAAATGCATTAATCAGATCAATAAAGATAAGGATAGTCGTCAAACAAATTTATTGAATAATGACAATCATCATCATCATCATCATCATCATCATCATCATCATCATCATCATCATCATCATCATCATCATCATTCTTTTAACGTCCGTTGTTGGACATAGACCTTCCCCAGGATCCACCACATTTCTTTATCATGAGCGTCACGGAGCCAGTATTTCCTGAATTTGTTTTGTTCATCTCTCCATTTTGTATTTTGTCGGCCTCGGTTTCGCATGTAGTCTTTTGGGATCCATGTTGTGAGTCGTGATATCCATCGGTTGTCTTTCATTCTTGCAACATGACCAGCCCATTGCCATTTGAGTTTTCTAATAGATTCTATGATGTCTCGGACCCCTGTTTTCTTCTTTATATACAGTAATGTCTTGTGATCTCTCCATGTAAGGTTGAACATGATTCTCTCATACACACGTTGCATACTTCTCAGTTTGTAGGTCTGTCTCTTGGTTAGGTTCCATGTTTCAGCTCCATAAGTGACTATCGGGAGAATGCATTGCTTGTGTACTCTTCTTTTTTAGGATTATTGGGATCATCTGGTTCTTGAAAGTTGGGCTTGCTCTGCCGAAGGCTTGCCATCCCAAAGTGATTCTTCGCTTGATTTCCTCCTCTTTTGAGGGTCTCATGGAGATTTGTTGTCCTAGGTAGATGTAGTGGTCTACCTTGCTGAGTTTTGCATCTTCGATCTTAACAGTTATGTTCTTATTCTCAGCATGATTGTTGCACATGATTTACTGAAGTTCATGAGTAGGCCAACTCTTTTGCTTTCTTCGTTTAGTTCATCTATCATTAGTTGGAGGTCGTGTAGATTCTCTGCGAAAAGGACGATGTCGTCTGCAAATCTAAGATTGTTCAGATATTCGCCGTCTATTTTGATTCCTCTATTTTCCCAGTCCACGAAACATGAAGGATTACAATGATAGCGATGAGGATTCTGATATGAAAACCAAAAATGGAAATCTTTTCGTTTTTACTACAACAGGGGCGTGTGACTCTAAACACAGTTGCCTGAGGGATGTCGAGCGTGGAACACTCATCTTCAGCCTGACTGAGAAATCGGATTGGGATTATCATATTTACTATATCAAATGTGAGCATGATTGTTCAGGGACAGAGGGCAACTTCACCCCCTCAATTCTTCGGGTAAAACCGTGTAAGTTCTCAGGCAAATAGATCCCCCTGTCTCGCTTTACAGAACAGTTCCAGTACGCCTATGTTGATGGATTAGAGAGTTGCTTTTGTTTCTTATTATTTCAAACTTGTGTTTCCATAATTTCTATGCAACTTATCTATGATTTTTTGTGTTTGAGACGGATAGAAATTCAATTGGAATATCGTTTTCCAGCTGAGAAAATCAAAGTTGGCTCGAGTTATTCTACATCTCCTGTCAGAACTACAACTTTGGCTGCAAAGACGAAAAGTCAACCGAGAGAAAATACATCAACAAATGTACGGACAGCTAAATCGACTGAAACACACTTTACGACCCCAAGTAAGTTTATGAAGATAATTCTGAATGATTTATGTGATTTGGGTGTGGAACACTAATCATCAGCCTGACTGACATATCGAATGGGGATAATCATGTATACTTTACGAAAGGTAGGCTTCATCGGTCAAAGGATAAGGGCCACTGCTCCCATCCCCAAATTAGGGTAAAGCCGTGTAAATTGTCGAGTAAATGAAACCCTCCATCCCCTCAAATAAAGAGTTCCCATACGCCTATCTTGGTTATATAGATAATTGCATGTTTCTTATGATTAGTTTATACCTTAGTGTGTTTGCATAGTTTTTTTTTTTCATCAATGACTCTATTTGTTTGCGAAGGATGAAAGTTCAATTGAAATTTTGTTTTCCAGCCAAGAAAATTAAAGCCGGCACGAGTCATTCAACATCTTCAGCCAGTTTGTCTACGACGCAAGACTCCTCAGTTCACCTGACTTCACGGTCTCACAAAACCACTGCGAGGTCAATAAGGACAACGGAAGTCAAAATAGCCATAACTACACCGGAAGCCTCAAAGACGACTAGTCGACCGGAGGAGAACATGTCGACACATGCGCAGACAAAACGGAATCAATTTATTGATCCAGTAACACAGCCAACAACTCCAGGTAAGTTTATGGAGAGAAATTTTGGAAGAGGTAATTTGTTAATGTGGAAATGAATGATTGGAAAGAACACGCGTTAAAGAAAGAGTATACAACAAATGCATCCTCCCGATAGTCACTTATGGAGCTGAAACATAGAACCTAACCAAGAGACAAACCTGCAAACTGAAAAGCATGCAACATGCGCATGAGAGAATCATGCTCAACCTCACTTGGAGAGATCATAAGATAGCACAGTATATAAGGAAGAAAACAGGGGTCTTATTGAATCTATTAGAAAACTCAAATGGCAATGGGCTGGTCATGGTGACCACATGCGTAACTGAGGCCGACAAAAAAAAACAAGATGGAAAGATGAACTAGACAAAATCAGAAAATACTGGCCCAGCGTCGCCCATGGTAGAGAAATGTGGCGGATCCCGGGGAAAATCTATGTCCAACGACGGACGTTAAAAGACTGATGATGATGATGATCATAAAGATAGGACCCAAGAAATCCTAGTCAACCTTTTATGCACTTGCAGCACATTATGAGGCTTGTTACATTTCGCCCTGTTTTCGGTCGGCACCTTCAGGAGCTCTTTTGCAAAGCAGAAAACTGTAGCAAATATAGTCTGTCTCAGGTTGAGAGAATACACTAAACTGGAGAAACAGCAAGCAATTGTCGTTTGTTAGAAAAGAGGAGGAGAAGGTGCATCAGTGAGTCTGGATGTGGGTCGGGGAGGTCAACTGGGGTTATCCTCAGTATGCAGTTGGGGTGGGAAGCAAGGAATGGCATATATCCTTCTTGTGTTGGTCGGACCCTGGGTTTCCTGGCGCCCCGAGCAAGCTGAACTTCGCCGTCCTTTGGAATGTACTTTTATCTTGTTCATTTTTCAGTCTACAGTGAAAATTTTAAATTCATAAGAATGAAAGATCATAAGAATTTCCTTTGCTCACTTGGATTTCACTACAACGGAAAGTATATAACTATCAGATATCCATGAAAAATCTGACTTCACATCAAGGAATTTTATTTTATTTATTTACTTTTTTTATTTACTATTTTCATTCTGTTTAATACATTCAGTTTTCCGTTTTTTGTATTTGGAAAGTCCTGCTGTCTCAGACATACGACAGGTACGCCTTGCACTCGTTGTCCTGTGCGACCGGTGCCTCGGGCCGAACCTGAGGCAAGTTAACATGGAGAAAATTGTTCATAACTTCGAGAAGAGTCATTCGCGTTTCAAATTTCGTTTGGGCTATTGAATTGCATTTTCCTGTCGTCATGATTGGCCGGAGAGATAAATGTTTGCATCTCTTCTCGGATTATACATTTGTCAAGGGCTAAAGAATGGATCGATCGAAACTTTGCAATGAAAAGATTAAGGAAATGGAGAGGACATTCAATTTTCAAAACTCTCCTTTTGTTCTCGCTGATGGGGTCCAAAAGAAAGCAAAGAACGATATGTCTGTCATCAGCTTGGCTGCAAGGGCTACCGGAGGGACGTCAGATTGGGTGTCAGACCACCTTGATGGGGCCCACTCCTTGGGATGAAATCAGAATTGTCTTCCTCCTTGACTGGTTGTTTACCAAAGGCTAGAGAGTGCAATCTGCCCTGCAATCTCAGCCATCGCTGGAGGAGTATGGATTCATGTCTTTTAGGGAATTTTAGTGCAAAGGCGCTATGAAGACAACTAATATCGAATAATAAAGACACGTTTAGGTAAACAATGATCATTATTGAAAGATGAAAAGTTTACTTTCATGTACAACCAAGGACATGCATTTCTCAAATTAGTAGACAATACATGGAATACTCAAAAGTGCTGCTAGTATACAAAGGGATAACTAGAATAACTAAGTAGCAAAATAAAGATGGCGTACTGATCCGGAGAGAAAGATGTAGTAAAATGACTATGAATTTGCAATCCATTTAATCGTAAAAACTTCCATGACAGAGGTGGTTGATGCAATGGCCATAAAACACGAATTCTCAAAGTGTGGATTTCGTGTTAGTGTCGTCGGAATCTATTTCTTCATTTCTGATTTTTCAGATCATTTGTTTTGGCAGTCGAAGACTAACTACCCAGGGTGTTGTGATATACTACTACTACTACTACTACTACTACTACTACTACTAATAATAATAATAATAATAATAATAATAATAATAATAATAATATCCCTGTGGTAGTGGAAGAGATACATCAGAAGAAAGATGCAAAGCTGAAGAGATACAGGCAAAGGACTGCCCAATACACATAGAACCACACATTCCAAAACAACGAGAGAAAGTTTTATTAAAATCTGAACAGAGAAAGATGATAGGACATTAAGCCAGATACCACAGAGACCAAGAACTACTGGAACAGCATACGGGGACACCCGAAAAGACACAAAGTAACCTCACAATGGTTAAAGAACATGAAAAGAGAACTAAGAGATATAGACAATGGTGGACCAATAGTACTGAATGAAACCTCATAAAAATATGCTCTCAGGAAAATAGCCAACTGGAGAGCGCCAGGACGGGATCCACGGATATTGGTTTAAGAAATTCACCACACTGCACGACAGACTCACCCACCTACTCCAAAGCTGCATAAATGAGGGTGAGGTACCAGAATAGATGACCAGAGGCAGAACCACCCTCATTCAAAATGACCCTGAAAAGGGTAACATGGCAAGCAATTATAGACAAATCACGTGTTTACCATTCATGTGGAAAATCCTGACCGGGCAAATAGAGGAGAGAATGTATATATCCATGGAAAGAAGGGGAATATTACCAGAAGAACAGACAGATTGCAGGAAAGGAACCAAAGGGGGCGAATGACTTACTCAACATCGAGTAGATGATCTTAAAAGAAGTAAGAAAAAGGAAAGAGAACATCGCAATGGGATGGATAGACTACAAAAAAGCATACTACATGATTCCTCATAGTTGGATACTTGAATGCCTCAGAATGTTCAAGATCAGTGAAACAGTGGTTAGACTCATCGCCAACTCTATGGAAAACTGGAAAGTAGACTTGACAGCCGCAGGAGGAAATTTAGCTGAGGTAAGCATAAAAAGGGGAATCTTCCAGGGAAACTCGCTGTCTCCACTATTATTTGTTCTAACTATTATATCGCTCAATAGAATCCTGGGAAGCAGCATTTGACACCATTTCTGTAAAACAAAAGGAAAAGTTAACCACCTAATGTACATGAACGATATAAAACTATTTGCAAAAAACAGGGGGGGGGGATTACAGTGATGACATTGAGATGGAATTTGGAATAGAAAAATATGCAATTATGGTAAAACACAAAGGAAGGGTCGCAATGACAGAAAGAATCGAACCCCCAGACAACCGGGAGATTAGAGCACCGACTGCACAAGACCGATACAAATACCTGCGAGTTCTGTAATGTTGCACGATTAAACGGGGAGGAATGAAGGAGAAAATAAAGAGAGAATACCTTAGGAGGATAAGGAAAATATTAGAGACCAAATTAAACAGCAGAAATCTGATAAAAGGAATGAACACATGAGTTGTATCGGTAATAAGATACACAGGACCATTCCTTGGATGGACAAAAGAAGAACCCCAATCAATGGACTAGCGAACAAGAAAGCTTGTGACAATGTATAAAACTTTATACCCGAGAGATGACATGGATAGACTGTACGTGAAGAGAAAAGAAGGTGGCAGGGGGCTCATCAGTATAGAGGACTGTGTCTAGAGAGCCGAAGCAGATCTAAAAGCGTAAGTGCAAAGAAACAATGAAGACATCATAAAGAGTGCCCGAAGCAGCGCAACAAACAACTAAAAAATAGAAAACTATGGAGCAGCACAGCGAACAAGGAAAGAAAAATGGGAAAAGAAAAAATATACGGAGAATTTAGTAGACAGATACAGGATGTGGCAGACGAGAGATCATGGACATGGCTACGCAAAGGAAACCCTAAGAGAGAAACAGAATCGCTCATTATGGCAGCTCAAAACAAATGCATCAGGACAAACTATATAAAAACAAAAATCGACAGAACACAGACAAACAGCCATTGCCGCCTAGATGGTGAAAGAGATGAGACCGTAAACCACTGAACTAGTGAATGTAGTCAACTAGCTCAGAAGGAGCTCAGCACACGATAGAATAGCAGCAGTGATACACTGTAAACGAATGGGATTTAACCATTTGGAAAAATGGTACCAGCACAAACCGGAGACAGCTCCGGAGAATGGAAACCACAAATCACTCTGGGACTTTGACATCCAAACCGACCACCTCATCCAGGCAAGAAGACCGGACTTGGTAATAGTAGATAAGAAGAGAAAAACCTGCCAAATAATAGACGTGGCTGTGCTTGCAGACCATACAGTAAAGAGAAAGGAGAGTGAAAAAAATACCAAGATCTAGTAAAAGGACTGAAGAAGATGTGGAACATGAAAGTCAGGGTAGTACCAGTAATGTTAGGCGCACTAGGAAATATCCCAAAGACACTGAGGACGAAATTAAAGGTGCTTGAGATAAAAGGAAGGATTGAGACTGTACAGACCACATCACTGCTAGGAATCGCACGTATACTGAGGAAAGTGCGAGAAATATAAGGTCTGCGACATTAAATCTTAGCATTGGCCGAACAGAGGAAGGAAAATGGAAGCAGAGATGTGAACCATGGCACTGGCGTGATAGGCGAGGTAGAGAAGAGACGTGGGCTGAAGACTTGAAAGGACTTACTGACACTCAGCCTTCAGCAAAGACCACCAGGAAAAAGTGTAAATCACAGTATTGCTGTGGTCTATGAGAATGTGGCGTGGAGGGCTGGAGACTTGTGGAGACTTGCTGTCACTCAACCTCCTGCGGTAACCTCCAGACAACTGGTATGAAATTGCATATAATAATGATAATGGAGGAGAACCAAAAGATGAAGAGTGCATCGACCCAAAGTTTTGTAATAAAGTGCAACGATTATAAGATGGGAAAATAACAAGTATTAAAAATTCATTTATTGACCACTGACGGTTCAATCTTTGTTTTCTCTTGTCAGGTGAAACAGACCAGCGTACTCCGTCAAAGCGGATCATCCCTGTAAAGCCAGTCGACTCGTTCCCGAGTCAAAAACCGAAAAAGTCCGTCGCTTCACTTATTGGCGTCCTTGTGGGGATCATAAGCTCCATTTTTCTGCTTGTTATTTTTACCATTGTGACCGTGAAGTGGTTACGAAAGAGCGCCTCGTCTACACATATGTACACGTTGTTACACATGAATCCGGAATTCAGATCCTAGAGAGAAAAAAATGACAATAAAACGGACGCTCGAGTTTATAGTTTAGTCACGGTTGACATTTGGTTCTTGTCTTGAGTAATGGACAAAGCTATCTAGTTCCGAAAAAATGAAGGTTTGGTACTGGAAGAAAATTTAAAACTATAACAATCCTTCAATCACGATTGATATGATTCAATGTAAATATATACGATGGATAGTTTTAAAAATATGTTTCTGTTTTTTTTTTTAATGAGGTAGTATCATTATGCATACGTGTATTCGGGCTGTTGTCCTCATCTGTGGGCGTAACTATGAAATTTTGAAAATACAGGCTGGTGTAAATAAGTTTGAACTGTTTCTTTTCTTTGTAACTTCAAAACAAAATGTAATAAAATAACCTTAAACGGTGAACGGATTGCCTTTTTGTTTATAACTTTAAGATGAGTCAATGGCGTACCAACTTTTTTTCAGGCTATTCGAATTCTTCTTTTCATTTTCGATGTAATCTCGACATTTTTGGAAATTCATTTCTACGGCCTTCTTTAGGTGTAAATGGTAACATCCGTAAGGAAAGAGAGTCTCTCCTTCCGGTGTTTCCTTCTGGTGGTTCAAAGCACAAAAACCAACAACAAAAGGTATCAAACAGAAGGAGAAAATGGGAGAAGAGATCTCTTTCTTCACGGCTATTGAAATCTACACCTGGAGGAGGCCGTGGAAATGAATCGGCCGAAATGCCGTGACTACATCGAGGATGAAAAGAAGAGTTCTGAAATAAAGTAGAAAAGCTTCCTTCAAGGATATTTCTACCCTTCGTAAGTAAAAAGAAAAATTAATTCATCGGTCAAATAACCACCTCCTCGCGAGCAAACAGGTTCTCTTCCAAATCAGTTGGTCGTGAGTTCAAATCACACCTCTCACATTTTGGTGACGATTTTTCTTCTTGATCTTGTTTTTTGCTACGGTTCCAGACTTTATACTGGAGTTTGACAACAGTCATAGCTTAATGAAAATAAAGGACCGACTAATACACGAGATACATCATTGATCAATTTATTGGCGTTGAATTAACTATCGATATCCACTTGAGGCATAAAATGAATCGACGACAGCTAAACTTCAAATGAAGAGTCAAATTAAACACGAAGTATATCAGCTCAATATCTGTACACAGGACCGGCCTTAAGCCAATCGGATCGATTGGTCCCAAAATGGTCCAGCACCTACAAGGGCCCTGCTTTAACGCGATCTACTCTAGCGCTAGTTTGTGTCTACTGCTAGTCTAATGGTTGACGTGTTTGACTCATATGTAGAGTGTCCTGAGTTTGATTCCCAGTAGGGGCGATGAGTGTCGAAACCTGACCTGACCTGTTTTCATATTATTACTCCTGAGAGAATTATGATATATTTTGAAGAGGTGAAGATTTATCAATACTGGCATTTACAAAAAATCATTTTAGGCTGGCGCAAGACTACTGGTGTGCGCACACACCGTTGATCAAAATCGCTATTCGCTAGTATCAGTAGATGAGAAAATGATTAATCAACTTAGCATCGTCTGGTACATAGCCTCAATGATGTTTAGTGCTTAAAGGAATTTTGCAGATATCAATAAAATTTCTTACATTTCTCAACTAGCTGAAACCACCTACTATGTATATGTAGATATGTGTATTGACAGTAAGGGTTCAGTTTAGCATTAGAGTTATATAGTAAATAGAACTACCCCCTGAGAATCATTGAATTTTTCCCAAAATTGCAATGAACAGAAAATAAGCGTTTAGTTGAACATTATAGTTACTTGATAAATACTACCCACCTCAGAAGACCTTTGAAATTAATTTTTTGAAAAAAAAAAAGCAAAAACAAATAGTTCAGCTTTTCCCCCTGGGTCCAGTGAATAAGAATAACGAGTGTGATTGAGCTGAACCAATTTTATTCAGGGGTGTGTATGTGTGGGGGTGCACATTGACAGACAATACTAGTTGTTTTACCTATTTATGCGCGTCGGATATTGCAAGGGACATAATTCTGCTATATCTTTATTTTGAGTTACGTCCCTTCATTCATCCCTGATTTGTATTAAAATGAGGGTGTGTATTATTTATCTTTCGGGGATAAGCAGTCGGCGTCTTCGGCGTATGACGCAACTAAACAAAATAGTGAATTTGATTCACACTGGGTGCCCTGCATTGGAATTTTTGCAGCACACCAAACTAAGCTTAGTGAGTACCGAATATGGAGAATAGTCTCATTATCATTTTAAATTCTAAAGACTGCTTTTCACCTTCATCTTAGTATAGTTGTTGCCTTTTATTGCAACTTTTAAGCCTTAGTTGGCATTTCTGTTCAAACGCTATTCTTTCACTGTCGGGAGGGAAATTGGCTTGAGTAAAAGTCGCGATAGAAAGCTACTATAAATAAAGATGAAGGTATAAAAGAAGTCATTGAGATTTTAAATAATAATGATTCATATAACTTAATCTAACAAAAAATATGAATTTAAAAACGAAAAAAACTAAAGAATGGACCTGTTGTTGCATATTTTATTTGGTACCAGATGAAAAAGCTAGGATCATGAATGCTGGCTTTCAAAGGACATTATTCCTACTAAGAAAAATTGTGCAACATAATCTAATTATATTTCTCAGCATTTGATCATGGGTCGAACAAAGCTAATCTTTGTAAATTAGTTTGTGCATGTCGTCAGAAAATGACAGCAGTATTTAAATAATCTCACAATTGCTCCATGATAAGAAAAGTTCAAATCTTCATTTTTCAACCAGGATTATCGGGGACTTTTAAATGCACTAAACAATAATAAAATTTGTAACGAGAAAGGTAAATAAGGGAAGTTACTCCTTGAATAGCATATGATAGTTACCTCCCTTGGAGATGCGAATTATATCAGTTCTGTATTTCTTTTTGTTTAACACGAAATATTTTACACCCAAATATAAACGGACAGAGGAGACCTGTGCAATACTCAAATGTACACAGAATTCCTTCTATTAGTCAAAATATCCGTCCTGACGATGTTAAGTGCTGCCGAAAGAAGGAAAAGATAGATAAATGGAAATCAGATAGCATTTGATTTAATCTGTTTTTAAAATTGATTATATACCACTTTTTTTTAGGAAGAAAAGGAAACTCATGTTGTAAAAGTGAAGAGGGGGCTAATGTAAGAAATGATGTTCGGGCTAATGTAAAAGAAATGGTTGATAATTTTTTTTCCTAAAAAAAGGGCCATGGGGCTCGAAATAAAAAATGGGCGTTAATGTGAGAAAAAAGTTGGAATATTTCCGCCAAAAGAGGGGAACTGATTTAAAGAAAAGAAGGGTCCAAGTTTTAAAAATGTGGAGAAAAAATACCTTTCACTTTTGACCCATAAAAGTGAAAAAAAATCCTCCCTTAACATTTGAACCCTGAAAATGACCCTTTCCCCCCAGTAAGAGTAAAATAAATTCCCTTGGGAAAGAATAAGTGAAAAAAAAACTTCCCCCCGATTTTGAACCCTAGAAGTAAAACAAAAATCCTTTGGATTTCAACCCCTAAAAGTGGAAAAATTATCTCTCAGTTTGTACGATAAAAGTGGGGGAAAATCATCCCTCTGGTTTTGACCACTAAAAATGCAAAAACAAAAAATAGATTGTTTAGGTTTCGTGCTTTGGAGAAAATGTTCAACATCAAAACATGCACGAATTAAAAGACCACTACCGAAAGTATTCATGTACAACCAATGAACATTGCGATATGAGATAGGTAAAAAAATGTTTTTGCTTCTCTCTGAATAAGGAACACAGTCTACATCACATTTTTATCTCTGAGAATGGATTTGGGAAAAAAGAACAAAAAATATCATTCTATTACGTCATCAAAAAAGTATTTTACCATTGATGAATAAGCACGTAAATAGACGCATTCCGTTAAATTGAAACCCCCTAAAAGCATATTTTGATGCGTGGTATTCAAAAACCAAGTTGTTGAAAACACTTCTCGGGTGTCAAATCCGTACCTTTGGAAACTTAATGGATTTATACTGAGTTGATTTTATAGTAAGCAACTACATACTTACAGCCAGACAAACCTGTGGCGAATAATAATATATACGTGACTAAAATGAAGTCTATTTGATGATAAAGGTGACATAACTCACCATCCCACAAAGGAAAATATTCAAGTAACAAGAGAATGAATAAGACAAAACATTTCAGTAGAGTTAGTGTCTTAAACTTTTTTTTTCATCAATTAGGGCGTCAAATTGAATGGGAAATACATACAAAATATCAATTTCTATTTTTTGATATTTTGTAAATTTATCCGTTGAAATCAAAATGATTACCATTGTTATAATACACAACATGGAAAAAATGGGAACTTATTGTATAACCACAGTATTGTTGTACACAAATTTGGAACACAGAGTCGAAAAAAGGAGATTCGAGCTCAACTCAGTAGAGCCCCTTCCTACCATGATGTAGAACGTTTTAATAAGAACGTTTCATCATCATCATCATCATCATCATCATCATCATCATAATCATAATCATAATCATAATCATAATCATCATCATTTTTTCAGCGTCTGTCGTTGGACATTGACCTTCCCCAGGATTTGCCACACTTCTCTATCATGGACGTCGCAGAGACAGTACTTTCTGAATTTGTCTAGCTCGTGTCTCCATCTAATATTCTGCCGGCCTCAGTTCCACATGTGATCTCGGGGAATCCATGTCCTGAGTCGCGATGTCCATCGGTTGTCTGCCATTCGTGCAATATGGCCAGCCCACCGTCACCTGAGCTCCTTAATGGATTCTATGATGTCCCTGACTCTTGTTTTTTCCCGGATGTACTGTGCTGTCTTGTGGTCTCTGCATGTGACGCCTTGCATAATTTTCTCATGCGCACGTAGCATGGTTCTCAATTTGTGGATCTGTCTCTTGATTAGGTTCCATGTTTCAGCTCTATCAGTGACTATTGGGAGGATGCATTGATTACACACCCTCCTTTTTAGGATCAATGGGAGTTTCTTATTTTGAAGGTTGAGCTTGCTCTGCCAAAGTGAACGTTTAGTAAGCCAAAATAGACTAATGTGAAGACACAATTGCTATTAATTTATATGGGAAACATTTTGAGCATTCCCAGACCCCGAAGATATTGATGATGGTATGCTAGTCTTCTGGGTTATAGTGGGATGAGGTATAGGAGACTCAGGTGTAGGAAAGAGGGAAAGAAAGGGCGAGAGAGGGGATTCGGGTATGTGTTGCCTCTGTAACGGCTTTCTGTTTCACGCTATTTTCGCTATTAGCTTTTTTTCGAGAGTCAGTCTACCGTACCATTATCCCCATTTGGGGGTCTAGGAATGCTAGAAAGTTTTGGTAATTGCTCCTTCGTCTTACGCCCCCTCGGTTGATGAAAGGATTTTATACGAACGTTCCACTTTCAAATGTTGAGAAAAACCGGTTTTATTTTCAAAACAAGCTTCATAACCCCAGAATTTGACGAAAACCTACAAAGTATCGTGGGATAATACACAGAACGGGAAGACTGGTCTACGATTTATGCCATGTAAGTAAATAATTTGTTTAAATCTTTATAAATTGCTGACATCAGAAAGTAACCCGAACATATTCGACGATGCAATTTATCCACAAAATTCTAACTGGAAATGAGTGGCCAACTATGACCTTTGTCCTAGGAATCCAAATTACAGTTAAACTGTTTCGATACTTTAAAATTTTAAACGAGACCCGATTTTTTTATTCTTTATCCGAACAAAATTCATTCCCAAATTTAGGGCCAGGGTGTTCGTATTAATCGATTAACTGAATACCTGCCAGGTATTCGGCCAGTATTGAACGGAAAGTAAAGGTCCAGTTTTGCATTACAGTTACTTTATAAATAGAAGCCACATTCTAAAATGTTTTAAATGCCTTTTCTAAAAAAAACTTTTAAATCCAATTTTAATTCAGGAAAAATTCTCCATCACGTTTGACCGCTTAAAGCAGGTCCTTTCACTTAAAGAAATTTAAAGAACTATATATATATATATATATATATATATATATATATATATATATAATGCCAAAGTGAAGCTTTCTTCCTGCATATATATATATATATATATATATATATATATATATATATATATATATATATATATATATATATATATATATATGGGAAGAAGGTTTCACTTTGGTATCATATTCATGTTGTGAATATAAAATGTATCACTAAAACTCAGAAAATATGTTTCTCAATACTTAGTAATTGTCTCAAAACCTCCCTCGGGTTCGTTGAGTAGGCATGCTCAATTCTGTCGGCCAGCGCCCATGTTTGGGTACTTTTTATTACGTGACAAACACACAATCAAACAAACACACAGATCTCTCTAACTTAAATACAAATTCATTTGGCCCAGTAATCTTCCGCTTTTTTTCGGGATGGGGGAATTTAGAACAGGTATATGTATTAGCACACAATATCTCCGAAGGTTATCTAGGAATTTAAATGAATTTTCTTGGATGAATGAGTGTTGGGCTACGGAAGAATTGATGAAATTTTAGGATGGATCCAGGATTTATTTTCCGATTGAGAAATATCTTTTCAGCCCTGCCCTCTACATCCGTGTATTATCTCATGTTTGTCCGTACAAAATCACTAACAGTTCTCAATGAATTCCATTAGCATTTTGTCAAAGGATAGGCTAGGGCTAGAGAAAAATTGATTAAGTTTAGGGGCGGATCCTGGGATTTTTTTGTCACTCACCTCCCCTGCATCGTTGGTATTTGTGAATCGATTTTCATTCAGTTTTTAGTGATGATTGAGTTGGCAGAAGTGTACGCCCTATGGATGCTTTCTAGTTCAAGGAAGTGGTCACATGTCAGGGACGGGTCCAGGATTTGAGCAGAGTGAGGCCTAATGGAAAAATTCATTTTCACAAATGAATACGTGAAATAAAGAAAACAAATTTCAAACATTAAAAAAAAAGAAGTAATAAGTGATCTGATATTTTTCACTTACATCTGAGTCGTTTTTTTACAAGTAGGAGTCTCAAAAGAGAAAAGTGAAAAATAATTCATCGAAGAAATTTACTACAGAACCATTTAATACAAATCTTATAAAGAATAACACAAAAAAAAATGTCTTACTTTCATTCGATCAGAGGTTCTCAAACTTGTCGGCATCATCGTTTACTTTCTCGTGGAATTTTTTTTCCACCGCTCACCGGTTTAGTAAAGATTCATGAAGATACTGAGAGAATCTTGACGAAAAAAAAGCCCAGAAAAATGGACAGCTTTAGTTGTTTCTCTAATGAAAGTAATGTAAAGTAGTTACAACAAACGTTTGGTACAAGATATATGCAGCTTTTAGATGCGAAGTGATGAGACGTTCCTAGTGCAAAAACATCGAGTTTATACAATGTGCAATACAGCAGTGCCGCTTGATAAATTAATTATAGAAAATGTTGCTGTTGATTCATTTTTCATCTTCAATTGCAGACCTTAATACACAAAATTCAATACTACCCATCAAAATTTCAAAACGCCAACCATTCACAGTTGCTCAACGTCACTCAAGAGTTGAAATCGCCCACCAATCGGTGAATCGTCCAGGTTGAGAAACCCTGTCTTGGATTGAAATATATATATATCTATATATTCTTGTTTTTAAGGGTAATTCATGATTACTTGGGATTATTTGTTGGGTTTTTGAAAAACAAAAAATTCAAGATGATTTAAAAAAAAAAAAAATTTGCTTTGCCTTTTGGTGGTCTCGTTCTGCTGGACCCCCCAGAATCCGCGCTAGCAGATGTGTTCGCTTCAAATTCTTTACATTAAAAAAAATCTTCTGACCCAATGCGACTTACGTATGAGTATCACTTACCTTGATTATTTTAGTCTGTCTCCCAACTTGTTGCAGACTTACTTGGATATTTAGATTACTTCTAAAATTCTTAATCAAAATGCAGAAAAGAACCTGACGTAAGCCTAAAGTCGTACACATTTTCTCATATTTCTTCATTTAACTCTCAAATATAATCTCAGATATCCCATATTGTGGTCTACTATTATACAGACGAAATATTGCCTCTGCGTCTCTGCATCTCTGTCTGTCTGTCTGTCTTTCTCTCTCTCTCTCTCTCTCTCTCTCTCTCTCTATATATATATATATATATATATATATATATATATATATATATAGTAGAATGTGGATTCGCTACACAAAGTAGCTCATGTTTCCGCCCTTTGTGTAGCGAGTCCACATACTACTATTTATTTCCAGCTCTACTTTAAAACAACTTAACTTCAGGAGTAAAGAGTTGTATGTAACGAGCACTCTAGGGAAACAAATCCGTTACATTTCAGAAGTGGCTTTATACTATTAATATATCATTATTATTATATTATGTTATACTGCTAGCCTGATTTGTACCACATATACTCTGTGTGTGAGTGTATATATATATATATATATATATATATATATATATATATATATATATATATATATATATATATATATATATATACATTGTCTGGAGTGCAAGTCATTCAGAATACGTACATAAAAATGACACAGCAATAATTGCACAGTACGAAGATACAAAGAAGACAAACTCAATAATTGGACAACCGTGGCACAAAAATGTAAATTCATGTATAGATATTCCATTGAAGAATAAATATGATATGAATAAAATCTATCTAAGACATCAGTGGCGTTTAATCATAAGAAAACTAATAAAATAGAGTAAAAGAAACATCTACAAATAATTAGATTCTGGAGAATCCAGATGTTAATAATAATAAACTCGCCAAAATAAGGCCCCATAAAGGTGAAAAAAAAAGATAGCTCCCCACCCCAATGAACATTTTTAGAACAGGTCTAATAGAGAACTTATGCTTTAGAGTAGACAAAACAGTATGGCCAGGATCGCATGAATACACAGACATAGAAACATAGAAACACAGAACCTTTCGCTATTTTTAGTAGCTACGGTTGAGCAATAGCAAAAGGCGTGAGACAGGGAGATACAATAACACCAGAAAGCGAGCCTTGAAAGCATATTTCGGAAATCTGTCTGGGAAGAAACGGGGATAAAATTGCATAAAAGGCTGAAACAAAAAAAAAAATGTATGCTTAAAGATGAATAGAATGAAGACAAAAGTAATGTTCAAAGATAAAGTCTCTGAAAAGACTAAAAGTAAAGAGAGCGAGGTTCTAGAAGAAGTTGACAAATTCATTCATCTAGGACATAATAAAGTTTGATAGAGATCATGAAAGCAACATGAAGCGACTCATAACGATCGGCTGGAAATCATTTGGTATGAATAGAGATATACTGAAGAGCACCTTGCCAATGTGCTTAAAGACGAAAGTATGCAATCAATGCATAATACCAGATATAACTTGCGGAGGCAAGATCGAAATTAGCAAAACGAACTGAGAAATAACCTGGGAAATCAGCTTCTATTTAATTATGAAGACCGAAAATGATTAAAAGCAACCAGGCGTGTACTGGTCTCCCTCTGGCTAGACGACGCGCGTTTGATTCTAACCGTGGGCTTCCTCTTTATTTCCAATTACGCGGTTGCCTTAGAAGTTGCCATAGAATTATGGTTCGAATCAAAGTTGTGATAAAAAGTAGCCGTAAGTTAGATTGAAGGGGAAAACTATTTAAAATCGATGATAATGTTACAATTCTTCATCCAATAAAACGGAGAATTTGAAAACTGAAATCTTTATGAAATGTACACAAAATAGATCTTCTAAACACATTTTGTTTCTCAATTTTCGTTCGGCCATGGCCTAATCGGGGGCCCCTAATTTCACCCTGGGGCTCCTTTCTTGGCTTGTATCTCATGGTTAACACGACACTTCATGTCGACCCAGCTGTTTCAATAAATTGTAGATATCGAAAAATTCTGCGAAGAATTCATCGGATCGAAAGTAAAATCGTTCTTTCATGATTTGGGTTGTGATCGGCCTATCTTCAGCCCCCCTCTCTCTCTCTCACTCACTCACAGTCTAACTCTCTCCTCATCTGTCCCTATTTATCTCATCCATCTATATATGACTATCTGTTCATCTCTCTCTGCTCCTCACTCTCTCTCGACATATATCTCTTTTTGTTCTCCACATTTATCAATGAATCTATCTCAATCTCTCTGTGTCTACGTCTCCCTTTGTCTATCTGTCTGTCTGTCTCTTTATATACACGTGTGTGTGTGTGTGTGTGTGTGTGTGTGTGTGTGTGTGTGTGTGTGTGCGTGCGTGAGGGACAGAGAGAGAGAGATAGAGTTGAATGACAATATCGGAAGACTGTTTAAGACGAATAACTCTTTATTCCAGCAGTTCGCTCTTTCTATCAGGAAATCAAGGTTCTACAAGGAACTGGGTGTTTATAAAGTTGGACTTTGAATTTTTGGTGCGTTGTTAATGTTTATGGTAAGCTTTGACGTAATATGAGTGTCACGACCTTTGGGAAAGTAACTACTGGATATTTGGTCATCTGTGCAGTAGGCGTTAGATGTATGTAGTCAATAAATAAATAACCATCTTATTTTGATCGGTCTGAGCACACACACACACACACGAATATACATATATATATATATATATATATATATATATATATATATATATATATATAGAGAGAGAGAGAGAGAGAGAGAGAGAGAGAGAAAGAGAGAGTTGCATCTACTTATCAATATTTTATGACCGTATCCATTTCACCGTATTCACGTCTATATTTATTCGCCCAATTCTAACTAGATCATACCTGATAGAAGCGTAAAAAATGTTGGGGGAGAGGCAACGTGCTGAAACCTCTCCCGTAGCTAGAAAGCCATACCATCAACTACCATTATTTCAGCAAACGACCTCGCCCCCAATGTTCAGAATATGCGCATTTTGACGCCTCTGCCTGGTAGGATTTACAGTAAATAAGTTGAGCGCTCGTAAATACTACTTTAAACCTAAACGCTCTTTGTTAACTACATAGTAATCGTAAATAATTCTTTTATTATAAAAAATGTTTGCTAAACCAAATAAAATTCAAATTGTTTATGGCTTTGAAATAATTCAAACTTTCATAAAGCTTACTTTCTTTTTTTATAACTATAGAAGAAATGGTTCATAAAAGTTATGTTCCGAAGGAAGAGTACTGGCTAGAGACAGTCTCGACCTCAATGAATTCAATAAAATTAGAAATATTTTGATTTATGTCAGTCATCCAAATGAGATGATATTTAGTACAAGTAATATTTCTATTTTCTTAATTTTAAAGTATAGTATTAGGAAATTGATATTTGATCCGTCAGAAATAATCATAAATAGCATTAAATTATTTTGAAACTCTATTTGACATGATCATCATCATCATTCTTTTGACGTCCATTGTTAGACAAAGAACTCCCCCAGGATTCGCCACATCTCTCTATCGTGAGCATTGCAGAGCCAATACTCTCTGAACCTGTCCAGTTCGTCTCTCTATCTTATATTCTGCCGGCCTCTGCTGTTGTGAATCGTGATGTCCATCGGTTGTCTGCCATTCTTGCAACATTACTAGCCCTTTTCCATTTGAGTTTTTTTAAATGGTTTCTATAATGTCTTGGACTCCTGTTTCCCCTCTGATATACTGTGCTATATCGTGGTTACTCCATGTGAGGCTGAGCATGATTGTGTGCGTTACATGGTTCTCGGCTGGAGGGCTATTCTTTTGGTTAGGTTCTATGTTCCAGCTTCGTGCCAACGATACCATTACATTTCAGCGAATTATCTTTATTTTTTCACAAAATTTTACGTTATTTCACACTATATAGTAAGAATATATCCCCCATTTTGTGAGGGAACCCTATGATACTGCAAGGGCCTGAATGCCCCTGCTATAGTATAGGGACTTGTTGGTTCACCCATAAAAACTATCTATATATCCCATTATGGTCGCTGACCTGTATTCACATCAATTTAGATCGATCAACTGATAAATAAATAGTGTACAGATAGGAGGATACAGGAATCGATAACTATACTGATTGACCGACAGATAAGTAAACATAAGTAAATACAGTTGGATGTTTATCGATTGATAAAGATTTATGAGAATCGGGAAACATAAACGTAGACACAATCCATACAAATAAGTGAGAATCGCCTGTTTGTCTGTCGCAATACAGACGCCAAGTATGGCACGCATATCTTATGAGCCTAGGAGAAGATTTCAAAATAAAGCAGAATTTTTTTAATTCTCCCAGATATCCAAATTAATCGTGATCGAACTGTCCGTGGTAGAGATAAATCTTCAAATAAGGCATGATTCATGAATACATAGTTGAAATCCATGATCTTTTATCTCGGGTAGGAATAAGCAGGATATAATGATAGTTCCTATCTGGTCAAAGTATTAAGACCTAGGTCAGTACTTCTTAACCAAAGGTAATTTTACCACTGGGTGTACTTTTTCTTGGTCAAAAGGAGTAAATTCTGACACGCACGAACTAGAACATTCTTATAATCAAATTTTCTGTTTCTATTATTTCGAATAATTTAATCGAATCCGGGCCCAAGTTTTATGTGTTTAAAGATCCCATCTTTCTCGCATTCGATCACTATTTGTTTTCTCCTATCATGTATATTTCAGCTAAAGATTTTCAATGTAAGGTTCGCCACGGACATTTTGACAAGACTACTTTTCTGTAAAAACGCACAAAACTTGTAGAAAGTTTTTTCTTATCGTAATAATCTTCGTGTCACCCATCATCATCATCATCATCATCATCAGTAGCAGCAACAGCTTTTTAGCGCCTGTTGTTGGACATAGACCTTCCCCAAGATTCGCCAGGCCTCTCTATCATGGACGTCGCAAAGCCAGTACTTTCTGAACTTGTCTAGTTCGTCTCGCCATCTTACATTCTGCCACAATTTAGCATACGATCTCGGGGGATCCATGTTGTGAGTCGTGAAGTTCATTGGTTGTCTGATATTCTAGCAATATGTCCAGCCCATTGCCATTTGAGTTTACTAACTGTTTCCATGATATCCAAGACACCTGTCTTTTCTTTGATATACTGTGATGTCTTATGGTCTTCCCAGGTGATTTCAAGCAAGATTCTCATGTGCATGTTGCATGGTTCTCTGCTTGAGGGCCAGTCTTTCGGTTAGGTTTCATGTTCCAGCTCCATTGGTGACTATCGGGAGAATGCATCGGTTGTATACCCTTATTTTTCTTTTCATCTAAGGACTAACCACTCCCATGAAATCATTTTAAACTCAAATAATCTCATGGAAAGGGTAAATTCGGATGATTGAACGAAAACATAAAATTGAGCAGCAAGGTTTTAGAACTTGCTGGAAAATCCAAGTCTGTGGGTGGCTTTTCAGTCAGTAGATAAATATGATGTTGATCTATTATTGAAGATTTATGGGAACCGATAAGCATAATGCTAGACACAACGGTGAATGGACTAAAAAAAAGAAAAAAAATCGAATTACAAGAGGGATCCAGGCTGATGACCGCTTCATTGAAGCCTGAATTTAGAGCCGGAAGAACTTAATGGTCACTGGGCACTTCGGTAGGACCAGGGGCCATTCTGATTCATACTTGTGCGTGCATTTGTATACATAGTCACTCTCATTAGACTTATTGACATCGATACAAATATACTTACATACCTAGAGACACTCATAGATAAGGATAAATAGACATATATCTATCTATTCATATTTATCTCTACATATTTTTTAAAGAACATCTAACTATATGGGTGCGCAGATCTGTCTATCAATCTATCTATCTCAGTTCATATCTACCTATCTACCTACTCATCTGTTCTTATCTATCTATCTATCTATCTATCTATCTATCTATCTATCTATCTATCTATCTATCCCATTTCATATCTATCTATCTATCTATCTATCTATATATCTAAAGGCAGCAATTTTGCTGATGAAAACATCTCTCACCCACCATTTGGATCAATGGACTCTTCCACTGAAAATAGTTCACTATTTCCTCAAAATCATCTCATAGAAACTCAAATATATCAATGAATTCTTCTTAAAGGAATCAGCTAATATATATATATATATATATATATATATATATATATATATATATATATATATACTAGCTTGTATACATGCATATATATATATATATTGAGAAAGACAGATATAGATACAGACAAATATGGACATAGATTGAAGATAAAAACGTGTGTTTATATATATATATATATATATATATATATATATATATATATATAAACACACGTGCACACATACACACATACGCACACACACGCACGCACACACACACACACACACTCACACACACACACACACACACATATATATATATATATTCTGTTCAGATTTTTAGTCTAGTGTGCGTAAGCACCCGTGTAACAATTTAATTTATGGCTACCCGCTTAAAGGAATTTATGACTACACATTCACAAAATCTCCCAGTGTCTCTTATTGAATACTTAGATCGCCATAGTAACGTTCAGGTCGTTTCTGTTGACAATGCCTGGACGCCAGAGATACAAAGCAACTCTCTCTCTATCTCTCTCCGTCTCTCTGTCTCTCTCTGTCTGTCTCTCTCTGTCTCTCTCTCTGTGTCTCTCTCTCTCTGTCTCTCTCTCTCTGTCTATCTCTGTATATTTTGTATATCTTGTCTGTTTACCTTAACAAGATTCTGGACAGAGAATCTGTTTACAGGAAAGCAAACAGCGAAGAAATTCTTGTTCCTGACCAGTTGTTTAAACTAGTGAACAACCCGTACCAAAGGTGCATGATTGGAAAGGACTGGAATTTAGAGTTTATGGAGCAGCCTTTCGTGATTTTCATTAAAATTGATTTTTTTTTCTCGAAAAGACTCCAGTAGCAATCGATGCATAATGCATTCTGAAGAGCAGGACTCAATAGAAATAATCTGAAGAAACCATGAAGAAGTGATTTATTTCAGATTTCTCAAAAAACACCGATCCAAACAACTTCGAACTCGACACTGCATTGCCTTGCGTGCTAATTGTTACATCCGGCGAATGTCAGTTTCGTACAGTGGTCAGTTATCGAGTAATCGCAGTGCAGACGAACAGGGTAGGATAAAGCATCACATCTCTCAAGAGATAAACCCCAATGGAGTATGACTGTCGATGACGAAGTTCTCCTTTCTGTCAGCTTAGTGATCCTTGCAAGTCGCAAGTCTACTTGAGACCAGGACTCTATACCTACAAGTTGTTTTATGACCATCTATTTGGCATGGTGCAACCAAAGGGATACAGCCACCCAAATCACACAGCTTAGAGTGTACTCAGTGAGCTGCTGAGTGCACAGTGAAATGTATCCTAATGAAGAGCTTTCCACACTCTTCATACCAGCAATCGAACCCAGGACTTTCTGAGCGTGAGGCAGACGTGCTAACAACGACACTTTCCGAGCAGGCCAGACAGAAAGAGATTCCTTCAATTGTAGCCAGGTGTCATGATATGAACTAATCGAAATACATTCTATTTGTCATGTTTTTCTTTTAATTAATAAAACAACTGTGGAAATTTAGTGTTTATTCTGACCATACTTTAAGAATGAAAACATCTGTTTACAGGAACTTAAGTCCCTATCTTTATAGAATACACAATCATACAACCATATTTCTCAGATTGTCGTGTCTGTTGTAGAGCAATAGGCTGAGGAGTTGCAGACGTAAGGATACATGAGATCATACTCCCATTTGTTGGCACAGATAAAAGCCAAGGTAAGATTCTTGCTTTTGATACAGACACAATCCGCCATCATACATATATCAGCAACATTTGTGGGCAGAAAGTGATGTTGAATCAGAGAAAATTGAAGCTTTCATCCTTTATTCAAATTAGTTGGCCTTATAATGAAGCATGCATTATTTTACAATGGAGTCAATATAGAACGTTTTTTAGAATGAGCAAAATTCGTGCAAGACTCTCAATTAAGATTGATATATGCAGGTGTGTCTCTCTGAAACTGTACCTAGAATTGAGTTACCTATCGGAGAGGGAAGAACTCATCCATCTCATTGAAAATATGAGATCAGATTGAATGAAATTAGACACTAAATGCCCGTTGTCTGTTCTAGGGTACTGTTTGAAAGGACCACAGTTGCCAACTCGTTGATTATTGATCCCATTTGAGATTAAGCAATCTAGAAATATCTAAATCGTCGAGAAAATAATCTGAAATATAATCTAAAAATATACGACATTAATTTTAAACAACGCAATTTCTGAAACCACTTAAAATAGGGGAAACTGTATGTGACTTTTGCTTACATATACAGCCTATTTAGGGTCTAACGGAACTGTTCCAGGCGCTGGGTATAGTCAAAAGTTTAAAAACGAAGTTTTTCATCTGAAAATCGATCATTACAAAATAAGATGATAGACTCTCCATAACAGTCAATAACTGAAAAACCATAGCATCAAAATTTGAAGTCATGTAGAAAAAAAGAAATTCCATCAAAGATTAAATATGGTCAGAATAAATTCTGATAGTGACATCACTGGCATTTTCCGGGAAACAGCTAAAATACATTAAAATAACCCAGAAAAGTCTTGATTCTGGAGAATCTAGAAGTAATTAATAAACCCGTCACAATGAGATGAAAAATGTCTAAAAGACTTTTTTTCTAAAAATGAAAATATAATTTTTTGTTGAAGGGTCTAGTGGAGTATTGATGCCAATATTCAAGTCTGTAGACAAAACAGTGTGGTCAGAAGCGCTGAAACACAAGCAAACAAAAGAAAACACATGAACAACTTAAGCCCTTGAAAACTATTTAGAACTATTTACCATCTTTGATAGCTAAGGTTTTTTAATATATCATTGAAGATTGGGTATTCATGTTGTGTAATTCCGCTTAGGGTGTAAAACTATCATCTGCACTCAGCATTACAATTGTTGCATTTCTCAAAACGCGATGAAACATGCCGAATCGCGCAGACATATCTTTAAGACAAGTCGGCAGATATTTTTCCCTGCCTTGCTACATGTGTACAAATCACTTTTGATAGACGTTGTCTATACTATAAGACGGCATTCTGTAAACTTGGGTGAAAATTGAAAAAGAATGAAAAAAAAGAACTGTCCAATTCAGCAAAGAAGCAGATTGTCAAACGGTGGAATCTGGTCAATCGTAGTCGGATATCGTTTCTGTGTTAGATTCGGACGATCGCACCGTCTGTAGAATTATCACATAGCATCGTGTGAACCAGTATGATGCAAAATGTAAAACGTTGTGGCCAGTCAAAGGAAACAAGCCAGCATTTTGGCAAGGTGAAAGTTATTTGTGACTGCTTCAAAACAGCCCCCAAAGATGTGCACTGGTGATATTTCATCTCCCACTTTCAGGCAATTGTTATGTAGCGGTAAAGAAGCCATTTATCAGTTCTGTCAAAGGTTTTGCCTTTGCTAAGGAAATTACAAATTAGACTGCGTAAGATTGGAGCCATCTTCTATTGTCTGTCATACGGGTATATCTTAATAAGGGTGGATTATTCGTTCCAGAATTTTCAGAGCTGTCCAAAACTGTACTGCATAACTTAATGTGTCATTTTTTCGGCTCATACGTTGTTATATCAATTTGTGAAGAAATGTCTTAATGGTACTAAATCGAAACCTGCATTAATCGAACCTACAGTATGTGATTTATTGCTGTATTTGCATCGGTTGTAAGCCAGAAACTGAAACAAAGGGAGAAGCATAATGATAGGGAAGGTGCGAATCGGCAGCAAGATGTCCGGCATTTTGAAAATGGACCAATACTTGGACATCTTACATAAGACAATGTTGCAGATTATAGAATTATTTTTCTGATTGAAGCAGTGTGTTCAGGTTCAAGTCCTTTTGTATCACTCATGCATACACACATACACACACTCTCTCTCTCTCTCTCTCTCTCTCTCTCTCTCTCTCTCTCTCTCTCAATCCATTTGTTTGTCCATACATACTGGTCGGTCTATCAGGTCATATCTACCTCAATTTATTCATATCTCACAGTATCTCTATTGTATGTATATCTGCCGTCAGTTTATTCTGATGTATATATGCATGTATCCATTTATTTATTAGAAACTGTCGCCAAAACTGTCAACATAGGTTTATTCAGTTTTTAAGTTGGTCCAGCTGGCTTGGTGGATATGTATGTATTATCACGCAGGGCTGAAAATTTCAACATTTACTCCATATCATGTCTACAGAATACTTATTTCTTTGAAAATTTACCACCTAAATAACTTTTTAGGGAAGGCAGAGGGATCATTTAAATTCTATAATAGTTTTACATCATTCATTGAGGTAACTTTTTTTCCGCTTCCTTAATTGATCACCCGAAGAAGGTGTGTTGTCAGAATATCATACAGCGGTTTCTATTGAGTGACGAAGTAGACCTACCTATCTATCGATCTATATCAGTTTGTTCGTATCTAATAATCTATCTATCTATCTATCTATCTATCTATCTATCTATCTATCTATCCCTGTCTCAGCCTGTTTGTATCTATCTATCTACCTATCTATCTATCTATCTATCTATCTATCTATCTATCTATCTATCTATCACGATGGACCCTTCCATTTAAAGGTAATACTTTTGCTAATAAAAATATCTGCTACCCACCATTTCGAACCATGAACCTTTGTAATGAAAAGAATTCATCTCTTATACGATCAAATATATTCACACATTTTCCACGGGGATTAACAAGTATCTGTATCTGTCTGTCTGTCTGTCTCTGTCTGTCTGCCTGTCTCACTTTCTCTCCCACTTTCTCTCTCTCTATATATATATATCAAAGTACAAATCAGTAATTGAAAATTTGATGCATGATGGGTTTATCTCATGAAGTGCTCTCTACCCAAACATCAAGTAAAAGTAGAGCTTCAAATATGGTGTAATAATGGATTTGCTACGCAAACATGTTTAGCTTTCTGCCTTTTGGGGCCTTTTCCAGGCGAATTAACTTATTTCACCATATGTAAATATCTATAATAGTAATAATAATAATAACAATAATAATACAAACAATAAAGTAGAAAACAATGGAACAGTACAGCAAACTAGAAAAGAAAAGTGGGAAGGGAAAAAATTGTACGGCGAGTTTAAAAGACAGATAAAAGAAATAGCAGACGAGAAATCATGGACGTGGTTACGAAAGGGAAACCTTAAGAGAGAAACAGAATCGCTCATCATGGCAGCCCAAAACAAAAGCATAAGGACAAACTACATAAAAGCAAAAATCGACAGAACACAGACAAACAGCAAATGCCGCATGTGCGGTGAAAGAGATGAGACAGTAAACCACATAACTAGTGAATGTAGCCAACTCGCCCAGAAGGAGTATAAGCATAGACACGATAGAGTAGCAACGATGATACACTGGGAACTAAGTAAACAAATGGGATTCAACCATGGGGAAAAGTGGTATCAGCACAAGCCAGAGGCAGTTTTGGAGAATGACAACCACAAACTACTGTGGGACTTTGACATCCAAACTGACCACCTCATCCAGGCAAGAAGGCCGGACTTAGTAATAGTAGACAAAAAAAGGAGGGCCTGCCAAATAGTAGACGTTGCTGTACCTGCAGACCATAGAGTAAAAAAGAAGGAGGGTGAGAAAAGGGAAAAATACCAGGACCTAGCAAGGGAGTTGAAGAAAATGTGGAACATGAAAACCAGGGTAGTACCGGTCATAGTGGGCGCACTAGGAACTGTCCCCAAAACGCTGAGGGAGAGACTGGAGGAGATCGGGATTAGGGGGAGGATAGAGACCGTACAGACCACAGCACTGCTGGGCACTGGACGGATACTGAGGAAGGTGCTAGAGATATAAGGACTGCAACGAAGCGTAGCTCTGTCATGATATGCGAAAGAGAGAGGAGACGTTAGCTGAAGACCTGGGGAGACTTATTGTCACTCAGCCTTCAGCGATAACCACTGGGCAACCGGTGTGAAACAGTAAATCGCAGAATCACTGCGATCTATGAGTACGAGGAGAGGAGGGCTGGAGACTTGAGGAGACTTGCTGTCACTCAAACTCCAGCGGTTACCACCAGGCAACTGGTGTGAGATTCCGAAATAATAATAATAATAATAATAATAATAATAATAATAATAATAATAATAATAACAAACTGACCACCTCATCGAGGCAAGAAGACCGGACTTAGTAATAGTTGACAAAAAAAGGAAGGCCTGCCAAATAGTAGCCGTTGCTGTACCTGCAGACCATAGAGTAAAAAAGAAGGAGAGTGAAAAACGGGAAAAATACCAGGACCTAGCAAGAGAGTTAAGGAAGATGTGGAACATGAAAGCCAGGGTAGTACCGGTCATAGTGGGCGCACTAGGAACAGTCCCCAAAACGCTGAGGGTGAGACTGGAGGAGATCAGGATTAGGGGAAGGGTTGAGACCGTACAGAGTACAGCACTACTGGGAACTGCACGGATACTGAGGAAGGTGCTAGAGATATAAGTACTGCAACGAATTTTTGCCCTGACATGATAGGTGAAAGAGAGAGGAGACGTTAGCTGAAGACCTGAGGAGACTTATTGTCATTCAGCCTTCAGCGATAACCACTGGGCAACTGGTGTGAAACTGTAAATCGCAGAATTACTGCGACCTATGAGTACTAGGAGAGGAGGGCTGGAGACTTGAGGAGACTTGCTGTCACTTAAACTCCAGCGGTTACCACCAGGCAACTGGTGTGAGATTCCAAATAATAATAATAATAATAATAATAATAATAATAATAATAATAATAATAATAATAATAATAATTAAATATACATATATATATATATATAACTATATATGCGTGTGTGTATTTGTGTAAATAGATAATTACTTTTTCATATGAATCGTCCCACTAAAGACTCTATCATGTTTTAACGGTAATTATTCCAGTTGATTTTTCACTCTTTGTTGGTATTCAAGTGGACTTTTTTCTACACTTTGCTGGCAATTTTTTAGTGGATTTCTGATTTTTATTCATTGTTCGTTTCTTTGAATATCTCCGTCATTACGTCATATTATTTATCGTTTATATTCTCGAGGGTTTGAATTTGTGATGTAGCGTTTGTTAGTAGATTTTGAATTTTAAATTTTGGGCTCTAGCGTCGTTGTTTTTTTATGCTTTTCCGGTGCGTAAGACTTCTTTTGACTTGCATTTCTTCGCCATAAAAGTTGTTGTTCTAAAAAACAGTAAAATTACACGCACAAATATATATATATATATATATATATATATATATATATATATATATATATATATATATATATACATATATATATATATATATATATATATATATATATATATATATATATGTGTGTGTGTGTGTGTGTGTGTGTGTATACTTATGTCTGAAGAATACGTTCGTCAGGTTGAAGACCACATTCAACTGTATTTTTCAAAGAGGTTAGATTTCCGACAATTTATATACCAATAACGCCCTTTTATTTATTTCTTCGTCATAGGCTTCAATAGAAATCCTAATAGCAACCCAATGTGAAATTGAAAAGAATGTCGTTTATTAAACTTTGTTGCTCGGCCCACTGCAAGAACAAGCCTCGTTTTCAGCTCGACCGGCCTGCTGACTTCCATTTTGAATTAAAAGCAAAGAGGAATACTTTGGACAGTGTCCTCATTAGATGTCATTTACAGGCTGATCAGGGAGCCTCGATTTCGGCAGCCGATTTATAGCCAGCACCTGGGCAGCATGGCCAGGTCCATTCCTCCCCAGGTCTCTGAAATCATTCGTGTTTTTGCCTCTATTTCAACGTATATATACATACATACATACATATATATATATATATATATATATATATATATATATATATATATATATATATATATATTGGCTTTTGGTATAGGTATGCAAGAACTGCACGTGTACGTATGCATGTCTCACACAAACATACGCACACACATTTACACACTCACACACACACACACACTCACACACACACACACACACACATATATATATATATATATATATATATATATATATATATATATATATATGGGAGGCTTTTTTTATTTACAGTTCGGCTCATAAGTATTTGAACAAAACTGAAATGGTTTGGTTTTGAGAGTGGAAAACGGGAATTTCACGCAAGAAAAACCAAATATTATTGCAATCAACAGAACAAAGTACTCAA